>JAWNMK010000231.1:1200000-1567500 GCA_035044105.1 Drosophila nr. perissopoda 5 BK-2023a
TGGATGTGCCTCAAATAATCAATAATTTGCCGTTATATTTTATCTGTTTTTTGGCTCTTAGCTTTCCTCATCTCCCAGTTGGCATAGCACTCCAATTTTAATACTTTGTCTGACCCCAAGTTATCTCTAGTCTACCTTCAACGCTGTTCGGTATCAGAGTATAAAAACTGCTGTATCATTCAATCCAGAAGAAAAAACTGTCCTTTAAATATTGTGCGTCATGTCCAAGGTACAAATGTCAAGTGTCCGAGAAACAAATAAATAATACATAAGCACTCGTAATGGAACTTTAACTTTATTATTTATATTCTAATTATATTGTAGTTGTACAAGTTCAGCCTATTTCTAGTGTGTATTCCTTTGTATAAATTGAAATTGGTTCCGCGAGAAGCACCGCCGCATACTTGATACGTGCAATACCACGCTCCACCAGTTCCATAAGTAGAGCTGCTGCTGGCGTGCTCTCGCGCTTACTCCAGACATATTCCTTGCTGGTTTTCAGCTGCAGTTTGCCGAACAATTTGTCGTTTTGCGTGTTGAAGTGTATCAGCCAAGCGGCCGCATCGAAGGTCAGATAAATGAAGCCCTCTTGGCTCGCTGAATTGCTATTGCATTGCGTTGAAGGTGAGTCGAGACTCGCGACAGGTGTACAAATTGTTTGCGAAACATTTTTATTAACAATTTACAACTTTTAATTCAAGTTGAATTGCTAGCTTCGAGCGTGTGTATTAAATAAGAGCTGCACGAACAGCTGGCGCATATATCGGAAACCGATAACGCTCGCGTGCATTAATCGATGACCATCGAATGGAGAAGTGCGCTGTTAACATTTAGCAGACATTTAACACACTGAAGAAATTAAATCTTGCCATTTATTTTCAAGGATTGATATCTATATAAATATAATTTTAAATGTACCAAGTACCTGTATAGGTTTTTTTTTTATAATTAACTTTTCAATTTGTTTTTCAGTTGGCTAAAATTTATTTGTGTTTGTGATTTGCTTTAGGTCTTTATTAAAACTGCATTTCCAGCTGTAACCGTCTTTTGGCAATTGGCTTTCGATTAGGGGACATATCCAAGCCAGATGCATAGGACGACCGTTGGTCAAAAAACACTTTTTATTTTGAAGAAGATTTCAAAGATTTGTAATGTTTTCTCTGTCAATCTGTAAGAATTGCTTTCGAAGCACTGAACTGATTTTCACTCCCCACTTTTTATATATTTAAATGATCAAGGTATTTGTTTATATTTCACAATTTTAGATTAGGAATTGCAAAAAACAATATCTGAAAAGTGAAAAAATAGTGAGTGAGGTTGCATATGAAGATGATAAATAAATATAAATAAGTAACATTTAAAAGGTTGTTCGGGATGCTATAGCTAACTTGACTTTTTGGTAGGCACTAACTTCTCTGTAGAGCTGATCTTCCATCTGTAACCATCATCGGGCAAGGGGCTTTTGATCAGTGGAGATAGCCAAACGACATGCATTCGTTGGCCAAAAACACTTTGCAGATTGTGCACAAGTCCATTATTATATTTATGAGGCTTGCCACTCTCGGCACAGACCTCACCACGCAGCATAATGGGAACATGATACCACAACATGACAAGTGCATATAACAGTGCCAAGATGTTCAGGCAATAGAAAAATAGTTGCAGATTTGTCCAAAAGCTGCCTAATACTACCATAGACATGGGACACAGTAACTTGACGAGAGTCAGCCACTTGCAGTATATGTCGCCATTGAGCACCCACATGAACACGGAGTTGTAGGCCAGGGCGTACAACGATCCGATGAACAGATAGAATATGAAGCACATGAAATAACGATGGTTCTCGTGTCCAATGCAGCAACCGGTGAAGAGGCAGTGATGATCTCGTTTCAATATACAAACACCACAGATTTTGCAATGCCACGATCTGGGTGGTGCTAATTTATCACAGATTGTGCAATGTCGCCACTCCAAACGCTCAGCTGACCCAACTGGCGGGGCCTCTACGAGCTCTATAATAATATATTATATATATATGTATATATAATTGATTAAGCACTTCTGTAACTCACTGTCAACGCTGGTGTCAATCATCATGCAGGCCACCATGTTTCCCTTGATATTGAACACCATAAACATGGCAATTAGAAAGGTGAAGCTGTGTAGCAGACTGCCAGGTGCATGGAATTGTGGCAGCACAACAATTATCTCAAATATGAACACAATTGGCAGAAATACGCCAATGACCAAGTAACACAAGATGTCCACCAGCCGCCGTGGCAGCGGATTGCGTCGAACCCTCATTCCGACCACGCTCAATTCAAACTGTTTCAATTGTGATAACGCGCAACACAAACAGTCGCGTCTCTCCCCAACCGGTCTATGAATCACGTGCAGAAGCTTTTTGTTTGTAGTGTGGAGCAAAGCTTTCTTATCAATGCTTGCCCCCCAATGAGACTGAATAACATAAATAAATACATATACATACATACATTGTGTGCATTACGAATAAAATCTATTTGTCATTCGCTCACTTGGGCGAGTTGAAGCTTCTGCTGTGGAAAAGCTTTTGTTTTTCACAATGAACAATGATTAATAATATGAAGATGAATACAAATGATTTAAAATTAAATTTCATTGTATTCTCTTATTTGAATAGAAATTCAAATATGCATATGACTTACTGAATGTGCTTTATATAATTTATATCATCATAAGTTAACGTTTTTTTCTACTTTAATGCTGGCTGCTTTGTAGTTTTCATCCAATACTGAATAATATATTTTGAATCTCGTTTGTTTGCAAGTTGCAAATGTTATCCACAAAAATCAATATATATATGCCAATGCATACATTTCACATCAATTTCGCAATTTGAAACCTATGAACATAAATGATAGTTCGCACCCAGCAACCATCTTCTCTATTTCTGTATTAAATCGAGGTCAAACCATATTCTGCCCAAGTGGGGGCTTTACTCGGTCCTTGACGGCATTGTGTGTCTTACATAGTTATTAGTCCCCTTAGTGAGTGTAACAGGAACCACAAATTAATCAAAGGAATTGCTTAGAAATACTTCAATCAGTAGAATGCTGTAATTAGTATTCAAAGAACTACGTTTAATTGACCGCATTCAATTAGCAAAGAGTAATCGCTCAATGGGCTCAAGAGACTATAAAAGCTAATAAGTAGCTGCTTAGAAGTGGGAATTGTCGCAATGGAAGTCAACCGGAAAAGTCAAAAAAACTCTTCATTCTTACTGAATAGTTTTAGGAAAAGTCTCAGTAAGTTTCTAAAGCAAACTGGACTGCATGGACTGAAATTTGTGGGCGACTCATCGCTAAGAATCTGGGAAAGGTAAAGGTTAGCAGTTAATTTGACTACAGATATACCTTACGTGTGATGGATTGCAGATCCTTCTTCCTTATTGCGTTTGTGGTCGCATTTGTGCTGACTTGCCAGCTGATATCAAACATCTATGGCAAGTGGATTAGTACACCAGTTATTATTGGCATTAGTCCACATGCCACATCGATTCTGAAGGTGCCATTTCCGGCCATAACTATATGCAACATGAATCAGGTGCAACGCAGTAAAGTCGAGCACTATCAGGAGTAAGTCACATGCACATAATACATTCTTTTCTACATAATCTGATTTGACGTACACCTTACCAGTGGGTCCAATGAGAAAAATCTGTTGAACCTAATCTGCTTGCAAAACCCGCTCGGAAACGCTGATAAAACCGATGCAGATGCAATTCCGCTGAATTATTTGGGCGACAACAATCTGAAAGTAACCGATTTTCTGATCAAGCATGCCCAACCCTGTGAGCAGATGTTCCGACACTGCAGGCTGTATGGTGGCGTACACGATTGTGCCGTAATGTTTCGACCCATAGTCACCGATGAAGGTTTGTGCTGTGTATCTAATTTGGTACCGCGGGAACTTATATATAAGTAAGTGTTTTAACTAGTCCAAACGTAATTGATGTAATAATTGTTTATCTTAGTTTGAAAAGCAGTAGAAACTTAACCATAAATGAGCATGTGCCTGTGGCCTGGGATCCGGAGAACGGGTATCCCTTGAAATTACCAAAAAAATATTTTCCAGTACCGGCCATTGGTAAACTAAATCTTTAAACATAAATTATGATTTGCACATATATTATGTATTATTAAGGTACTGGTATATCAATGGGATTTTCTGCCGTTCTCGATGCTCAGCTGAGCGAATACTACTGCTCATCTACAAACGGACCTGGATTCAAGGTCTGCATTAGAGATTAATCAGTGGGCCGATATAAAAATAATAAATATTTTTGGTGACAATAATTGAAATGAAAATATCTTACATTTATTGCAGGTCTTATTCCACAATCCCATGGTAGCACCAAATGTTAAAGACGAAGGTCTTGTCTTGGGCGTTGGCTACGAAACAAACTTTCGCATAGAGTTTAGTAAGTCCGAGGCGTCGCCAGCAATTCGATCCATACCTCAGAAGGATCGGCAGTGTGTCTTTCAGAATGAGAAGAAATTGGTTTATCACAAGACCTACTCACTTGTGGCCTGTGAAAGGGAATGCGAGACAATGTTTAAATTAAAGTCCTGCGGCTGCATTGGGGGCAATTTTGAGGGAATTTCGGAAAATGTAACCATTTGCAGTGTGAAGGATGCGATGTGTCTTATTCGAGCCAATCGTCTCGATAAAAGAAATGAGACGGACACATGTCGAAAGGAGTGCCTGCCGTCTTGCTTTGATCTGACATACAAGGCGGATGCGTTATATTTTCCACTGGCCAAACAGGACTTTATCATGGCAAATAAGCAGATGACGAATATAAGCAAAAAGTATTTGCTGGAAAACATTGCCGTTATGAATTTATACTACAGGGAGTCCGCCTATTATGGGACCATGAAAAACGTGTACGTTGGCTTTACAGAGTTTCTGTGTAAGTTATTTACCCAGTTCCAATTCTATCCAATTTTAATATGACACTTTTCCCATGCAGCAAACATTGGCGGTGTTATGGGCTTGTTTATGGGATTCAGCGTTATCTCAATAGCTGAGCTGCTCTACTTCTTGATTCTAAAACCCATTTGGGAGTTTATAGATTGGAAACGTGGCAAGAAATCTGACAGAACCAGACCCAAGCCAATCGAAGTAAAAGAACACGTTCAACAATTTGAACAAAACCAAGCTATATGGTATACTAAAGAACTGTATCCCAAGGGAATATCCCCAAGAAGTATTTACTTGAACAAGCCATCTAAAAGAAAGTTTTTGATCAAAGGACAACCATTGAAAACATCTTTTGAGTGAGTTTGGTAGTAGGCAAAAAGTGAGAGCGTTTCAGTCGGGATTAACCGACTGCGATAAACATGATACCTGTAACAGATCTGGAGTGGATTGGTGGAGGGTGGATGTGCCTCAAATAATCAATAATTTGCCGTTATATTTGATCTGTTTTTTGGCTCTAAGCTTTCCTCATCTCCCAGTTGGCATAGCACTCCAATTTTAATACTTTGTCTGACCCCAAGTTATCTCTAGTCTACCTTCAACGCTGTTCGGTATCAGAGTATAAAAACTGCTGTATCATTCAATCCAGAAGAAAAAACTGTCCTTTAAATATTGTGCGTCATGTCCAAGGTACAAATGTCAAGTGTCCGAGAAACAAATAAATAATACATAAGCACTCGTAATGGAACTTTAACTTTATTATTCATATTTTAATTATATTGTAGTTGTACAAGTTCAGCCTATTTCTAGTGTGTATTCCTTTGTATAAATTGAAATTGGAAATCTTTTCAGATGCAATATAAAGGTCTGCACAATGTGAGGAGCAAGATACGGCTTTCAGTTTAATTTGAAGATTTTTTCTCTGATTCCATGGACCAGCCCCAGCCCTACATATGTATGTGTGCAAGTAAATTACGTATGTGAGCCGACAGATGTGCAAAATGCTGACTACTCGTGATGTTGGGCAACTGCTGATTTCAATTAAGAGGGTTACGTTATTAAATAGGCAAACCTTGCCAACTTTTCCAGCTGGCACTCATACTGTGTTTATTATTTGATTTGATGCCGATATAAGCGCTTTTGCCTAAATTACTTTTCTCCAATTAAGTGTACGCTCGTTGTAGTTCAGTCTGTGCTAAAATGCATTTACTGCGAGTACAAGCCCTTTAATTTACCCTTGAAGTTGCGAGACACACACTCGCAACATGAGCATTCCTTTTTTATGGCCAACAACTGCGGCAACAGTTATGAAGACTGTGCCGCAACACAGCACACACCAAGGATTTTCTATTGCTGTGCAACATTAGCTGCTTGACTAATTTATATAGCATAAAGCTCAACGACATACATACATACATACATACATACATATATTAAAATGTATATGCGAAATTTAAAGTGAACTCGAGAACGAAATTAATTTATGCACAAACTTAATTTAAATGCATAAAATTCAGATTCAGATTCTCATGTTTACTTTAACCAAGCAAATATTTATTTTATATATTTAACATGGAATTTTTGATGACTATATTTGATATTTATATATGGAAATATACAGAAAGCTTGAACTGCAAAATTTGTTATTATATTATCTATAAAATATTTTATTGCATCGTTTTTCTTTTATTATATTAAATTGTGTAATTAGAAAGGAAAAAATATATAAATACATATTTTAAATATTTATAAAGAAAATCTTAAAGTGACTTTCAAACTGTACAAATCAAAGTTTTACAGCCAGCCTCGCAGCTGCTTGGTTTGTGTATCTGTGAAATTCGGAAGCTGGCGTGTGCTAAGCTCCTGCCCCGCCCATTTTCATAATTGCAGTCAGACGGCTGTGGGCGGTGGGCAATGGGCGTGGTCGCTGGTTTTGAAGAAAAAGAAATGAAATGCATTGTAGCATTTCAAGACAATTTGCGAAATTGCAACGCTTGATGCTTTCACGTGCATTGCATCTGTTTTTATGGCAAGTCAACAATGTGGCCAACACGGCAATGCGAACAAGAACTAAAACTAAAACTGAAACTGAAACTGAAACCGAAACTGCAATTGCAGCTGAGAGAGAAAAACTAAAACTGAAACTGAAATTTATGTGACTGGCTGGGGTTGCAGGGCAAAGCGAAGCCAGCTTTCAACGATAAGACAACTGCCGCAAATGATTACGACGTGCTCGTGGAACTCTATACATAAATGTCGGAAACAAAACTAAATTCAATACTTTATTTCGCCGAGTTGCCGAGTTCCCTGGTCTCCTCGGTGTCGTTGGCCAGAGATTTAGACTTCAATGAAAAATGATGACATTAGATTTGCAGTAGCTGAAAGTGAAACAAACTGCAGCCGAGTTGCAAATAGCAATAGTTGCAACCTTAACCATCTGGCTGTAACAATACATCTAAAATGCATAAACTTACAAGACAGTATTTTGCATGAATTTGTTTACAAAATAATTTGCAAGTTTGATGGTGAATGCACATGAGTTCGAGTAATTAACATTCAAATTTGCATAAACGAAAGTTTTCACCCTACACAACTTTGGTTTGATTAAGGTGTTAATAATTTATGCTGTCTTGTTATGCTGCATAGTATTCGAGTGTGTGTGTGTGTGTGTGTGTGGGCGTGCTTGTGTCCCGGGGAGTTCTGACTGTCAGCCGTAAGCATTGTCAACTTTATGACATTCCAAGCTGAACTTTTGGCTCCTTTACGACTTCGTTATGCACATCCTCAAGTACATATTCACAAATACAATCTAGTTTGTTGTGCAGCTGGGAGAACGTCTTCTTCGTTGTCCTTACACACAGTACACATTGTGGCACGTACCTGACCAGTGTGGGTTTCGAGGTGACTCACGTGGTTTGTTCAAATACTACTTACCTACTTGTAGATTCTGCAAATACATATTATACCTCCTCTCACAAATACAAATATACATATATGTATGTATATATATATGTATATATATATATATACATATGTATGTATGCTCATAAGTTGCATGCGGAAAAGCAATTAAAACTTCTCGTCAGTTTCGGAAATGTTCGTTCATATTTTATGATGTGTTTTCCTCAATAGTGATAGTGCTCGAAGTCGAAGCATAGGCATACAAATTACTTCTGTGTAGATAGTCATATAAATAAAGTGCAAGCTTCCTTTTCACCCTTGCGGCCTCATTTGCCTGTCATGTGAAAGTTGATTTAATTCATTTGGGAAAATCCATCCAGGTGGCTGGAAAATTGGTGGATTACCTTGTTCGCATTGGAGTTCGCTTCAATTTGAACGCATTTATTAAGTAGAGTTTCAGTTTGGCTCACTTTAAAAAGGATATTCAACAGAGATGATATTCATGATTTCAGGTCAACAGTTTTCGATATACCGAATCAAATTGTTCCTTGAAATGTCTTCTTTCACCCATAAGTAAAGTTTTTTCTTTTCGTATTTTTAACTTATGTGCTAAGTGAAAAAACTTGTTTTTCAGCAAAAAAGTTGATCACAGCATTAAATTTAATGGCCAACCACTTAGGGTGAAATATTCTACAGCCAAATATGAACGTATCTAACGTTTGGCTAATGGAACCTATACGAACGAGCATTTTGGCTGCTTGTTGTCCTCCAGCGCAACGCCCATAAATTGGCACCCAAACCGAATGGGCGCCTATCCGGCCAGGTGAGGCATGGCCAGAAAAGGGTTCTAAGAATGTGTCGCACGCCTACACCCCCCCCCCCCCCACCCCCACCCCTTTTATCAACCCACCCTAATGCAGTGAAATGCATTTCGAATTGGGTAATTTTGCATATGCAAAGAGTGCCAAAGGCGACACGATAAATGTATTTTGGTTTGCACTTGGACAGATAATTTTCATGCATGGAATGTTGCTGCTGCTGTTGCTTTTGGCGCGCTTCGTTGAATACGAGTTGAGAGTTGGGATTTAGAGCGAGGGGCAGGCGGTGGGGGGGGGGGGAAGGGCGAATGCTGGACAACTGGTAAGCCTGTCAAGCTGAATAATCATGGCCATCAATCAGCTGGCCACTGGGTGCCCAACACACCTCATTAGCTTAATCCCACAATTGCGCACGGACGCACAGATGAACAGACGGACAGAGAGGCGCAGCATGGGTGGGATAAGCAGAGTTCGGTCAAAAGGGCTAAGGACGAAACACAATTTCCCATGCGCTTAATAATATTTCATTATTACGAACTGACTTTTGCTCTTGTGCACTGACGAAAGGCTTAGCATTCAAAACTGGTCTTTTTTGCAGTATGTGTGCTCTGTGTCAGTGTCAGTGTCTGTGTCTGTGTGAGTCTTCCCGGACAAGATTGATCGTCCAGCAGTGCTAATTATCAGGTGAATTATCTCGAATGCAATGCTCAAATTTTTTGCTCTCCCCTTACAACAAATCAAACAAAACTGAAACTGTTCCCAGTGTTTGTGTTTCTGCTTTCATTGCGCATGACCCGCAAAATGTTGCAAGCTGTTAAAAAGGAGCACAGCATCCACATGCCGTAGAGATGCCAAAAATGCCGTTGCACGAATTGTTGACTGCTCAGTTTGCTGATGCTATCAGAGTCAAGCACATAACACATACCGCTTGCCAACAGGTTGCGGCTATATAGATATATATGTATGCGAATAGCCAAGAAATGGCGAAACTATTGCAGATTCTTGCAGCTCAAGCACTTAACACCTAATTGACCCATAAACATATAAGTTGAGCGCTTAGTGCGAGTCCAAACTCAAGTAAAACTAAGGCTCTTAATTTCGCACTTATTTACTTTTCATTTTATGCAGCTCGTAATTTTAATAGCCAAATGCATAAGCCAAATGTATAAGCCAAACTCATTTTACAGTCGAGAACAATCCATGACTTATCTACTATCTTCTGCACAGCTTGGGCAAATTTCATTACTTCTTGGGATTTGCTACTTGCCACACTCTTACTTACTTGAATTGTAGCAATAAAGCTAATATTTCAAGATGAGAGTTTTTATTTCACATTTGTTCGTTTTTATGCGGCAAATGGTAATTCAATTGTAGACCAAATTGATAACAAAAAGTTTCTATTTGTATTTAATTATTTTAGAAATAATATGAAACATTTCGTGTATTTAGAATATCTATGTTTATTGATGGATTTTGGCAACTAGGTTTTATAGTGACCAGAAACCACATTTATTATTGGCCATTAGCTGAATTATCATTCATTTGAATTTGCAATAAAATCAAAGCTGATAAATAAAAGCTTTCAATTGCAAATTTTTGATTAAAGTTGCCAATTTGCAAGCTATTTAAATTTAATTAAATCAGTTTCTGCGGATCAAACCAAACCCACGCCTGACATTTCCCAACTGCCATCTGACACTGCAATCACAGTCACAATCACAATCAGAATCACAATCAGAATCACAGATTTATCCTAATCTCTTTGCTTTATCCAGCGTAATAATAACTACAACTTTGTTTTTGTGTCTGACTCACTTGATATCTTTTTTTTTTTTTTTGTTCTATTCCCTGTAGCCATTAAAACTACCAAGAAGGTATATCAAAAAAAGAAAAAAATTATTATAACTATTGGATGTAAATAGCATTTTCAGCTAGTCAAGTATTCATTCAAAAAGTTTCAAATACTTATCATATTTCAGTTAGTAAACTTCGATATAATTAGAAAGAGAATTGAAAGTGAATATTTACAGGGTATCTGCATTCATTTATGGCATTCGTATGTGAACTTCTTTTTTAGCTTTGTTTGACAGCTCATGTTATGTTTATCTAAATCATTCGACTGTGTAAATGCCAGGCCTCGTTTCCTGGCCTCCCGTTTGCCCTGATCCCTCTGCCAACCGAATCCTAGTCTGTGGTCCTCTATGCTGCCCTCGCGCAGCTCTCGACGAGAAGTGAGCTGCTGTCGGCACATGGAAATGACTGAATGACTAGACGAAGCTTGGTTCTTCGGGATTGAAACTGTGTCTCAGCACCACTGAAACTATGCAAAATCTGTCAAACGAGAGTTTGGCAACAATGCCATGGTTGGAGTGGTTCTCCCGGTTGGGTAATTACGAGCAGAAACCATTGCTGCGCAATAGCCAAAGGATGTGCATTGGCCTTGTTCTTTGCTGTCGTTGTTGTTGGCCTATTGATTGTATGCCATTTGACCCATCTTGGGCGGACTACAACTGATTGAAGCAGTCAACAGTTTCAAACGAGACTTAATTGAAACTTCTCGCATCTGAACAACGCATGTATCTCATTTATATTCAACAGAGCAAACAGGCGTCTCCAGCGACCACAATATGTGTTGCTAATTGCACTTGTAAGACCCGATTATGTCAAGTGCACACTGAATAATATGGTGAATAATTACTGTAGTCGAATAAGCCGATTGTAAAAAATAACCATCTAAGCATTGTAGGAAATTAGTACTCCTCAGCAGCAAGAAGCAAGAAATATGATATGCTATGAAATTTAAGAGAGCAATAGCTTGTGGACTTGACTTTAGGTTGGAGCTGTATGTGGAAATCTTTTCAAGTGGAAATTTGGTAATTCAACTAGAATAACAGCTGGATTCCGGGTATTTCTTTTGACAGAGTAAGAATAAAATTGAAAAGCCATTCCATTTAGATCAGTTTCATAAAGGTTGTGACAGTTTAAAATTGTGAAAAGCTGAGGAATGCCATCTTCTGTGTTTTGTGTGAACTTTGTATATTTTTAAGACACATTTTGCTCAGCTTTATTGTGCATTTGCAGCAAGTGTGCCTCTGGCCTGGTGTATTGTTG
The DNA here is from genome assembly GCA_035044105.1 of Drosophila nr. perissopoda 5 BK-2023a. Taxonomy (NCBI): domain Eukaryota; kingdom Metazoa; phylum Arthropoda; class Insecta; order Diptera; family Drosophilidae; genus Drosophila; species Drosophila nr. perissopoda 5 BK-2023a. The sequence goes on from JAWNMK010000231.1 coordinate 1,211,790, forward strand.
TCTCTGGGAAATTGCGTCAACATGAGACACTGCCATCATATTGATGCCATTTTCTTATGTTGCCCGCAGCTACCAATTGAGGAGATTATATATATATATATATATATATAAAAGAAAAAACTGAAGAAAATCACAAACTTTTTTAGCGATTGTACGTGCTGCTTGTATTGGCAATAGAGAAAGTTTTCCGCTCTTTTTTCGGGAAAATCTCATAATGGAAAGATGGGCAACGGCAATGCTGACAGCTGGCTAAGTAAGCATCTGTCAAACTGCAATGAATACGATTATTTTTTATCGATTTGTTGACTTAGCTGCTAAAATTACATACATGTAAAACATTGAAAATCGATTAGCGGTGCACTTAAGATATCATTCACAATTTCCCTTGTACCAGGAGCACCATGTAAATAAATACTCTTGTAACTTTGTTTGTTTACATTCGTTTGTAAAACATAATAGCATATTTGAGGCAGTGAGAGGAAAGTGAGAGGGAGGAGTGACCCCTCTGTAGGTGCCTTTTCGTGCTGTTCTATTATGGTTGCGCTTTCCTCTTAATATTTCCCCAGTGTCCTTTCGCTCCGCTTGAATAAGCCAAATCAAATAATGGCCAACAGTGTATACTTTATGTTGTTGCCTGATGTCTCAAATGTATGTCCATGTATTGGAGTCCCGGGATTATAGAGCTCAGCTGGATTGTTGTTGCTGCTGTTGCTCAGATCGGACAGAGACTCATAAAAAGGGGACTTAAGAAGGGAGCTCATAAGTTTGATTTGTTACACGATTATGATTTGTTTGTCGGAAATTTTTCTCTAAACACTTTGCTCTCGACGCTCAGAGTGGAAGCTGTTATTATTTTATGGTGGCCGAAAGTCGTTACCGTGTTAAGGCGATTCCAATTTTCAGTACAGTGGGTTATTTGCTTGAAAAACAAGCTACTGTGTCTCTCTCTCTATGCTGCGCATTTACTTTAAAATAATAGTTATAATATAGATATGAATAAACAAATCTCCATTTTAATGACAAAGTTGAATACATAATGCACTCATTCAGACTTAAACCGCATAGTAATATATATAGAACTCAATACACAATGGATTTGTTTTGGGGCAAAATTGAGCATTTACCCAAACCACTTTTTGTCTATTTTGTGCTACTGTGCCATGGGACCAATAAAAGGAACGCCAGTGTGAAATACTTTGGCCAATAAAAGCATCAAACGTGTGTGCCATGTGAAAATGAGAAAAAAAGGGAAAATAAAAAAATATTTAGGTTCATCGTTTGTATGCAAATGTTAAAGGCGAACGTGCAGCCCAGTTATATATATGTATATATGTATATAATATACTTATATACATACAAAAGTGGTGAGCAATTTGTGCAACTGTGCAATTTCCATAGAAATCCTCAATTATTTATATTGCCATGCATAATTGAAATGAATTTCTGCTGAACTCTGTGCACACTTGATATATAAATATCAATCTATTGGTCAATCCATTCATTCAGTTGGTTAGCAGTCGGATAAACTTGACAAACCTCTTAAATAAACATCATGAAAGTCTTGTCTAGGATGGGATTTGTACATGACACGAAGGCCAAGTGATAGATGACAGGAACAGCTGGCAGCTGTGTGTAGAACTTGTTAGCCTGATTGTTTACTTTACTAAGTTGGCCTCAACACAAACTGAATGTATAAGACATATTAAGAATCTACTCCTGGCCTAAGCTGGCTTTACATTTTTTGTCTTTTATTTCTCAGATTTTTCTTAATTTTTTTTTTTTGTCTTTTTTGTATATCTATTTAAGCAAAGCAGTTGGCATTAAAGTAGCACAAACATTAGCGAAATTTGTGCGACTTTCCATTTGTCAATTGGACAGTCGTTGCGGCATGCGGGGGGGAGGAGGGTGTTGGTGTGGTCTGTCCCCTGTTACGATTGCAACTTTTCAATATGAGTGTCCTGACCGGGAACTTTACGACCGCCTGGCTTACACAATCCCCAGGCTGGCGCCATTGGCCTCATTCTGTCGGCAAATAATAGCAATCAAATGCCAGAGCCTGCCCGTATTCAAATGCTCACTGCAAATTTAATAACAAATATAAATCATTTCGTAGAGCTGACAGCTAAAAGCACGCCCAACACGCCCACACACACCGACAAAACTTTAGCTTTCCGTCACTGACTCCTGCTCTTCTTGTCCCGGCGCCTCCTTCTCCGTTTTTCGCACCTCAAGTGAGCGGATGCGGATGAGAGACGTTTGGTGTGCCGTCCAAGAAACGACGCACTAATGGCAGTGGCAGACACCAATAAGAGGCCATTTCTCATCACAGTATGTTTGTGGCTGTGTGTGTGTGGCTGTATGTGTGTGTATTTTGGACACCCTTGTGAAGTAGGGGGTGGGCAGGCCAGCCCAAATTTCACTTGCTGTCGTGTTAATTTTTTATCACTTTGAAATTAAAGAACAACACTTGGCCGTGGAGTGGTGTCCTCTCAGTACCAAACTCCGCTTGGCCTCTTTTCTCTCTCTCCCTCTATATATATATTTTATGTAAAGAGGGCAAACACAAAAAACAAAACACGTTAGGAACAAGCGCTAGAATATTTGTTTGGGAGCTCGGGTCTGGGCAAGCATAAATAATTAACTTAATGCCATGTTGCCTATAAATTAGGGATGCCTGTCTTTCTGTATTTTGGCAAATGCCTTTCACGACTCGCCGGGAGCCGTCTTTCATTCGAGCTACTCTTTTATTAACAGTCAACCACACACACACAGAGAGACACAGTCGAAGGCTAACACACACTTTCTGCAAAGCTTTACTACTCGATTGCGGCCTATTTATTTGCCAAATGCCCGAGTGCAATACTAAATGCAATTCCAAGCAAATCAATTGAAAACACAATTCTGCAATTGGCTTTCTCTCAACAGTCATTGGGGCTACCTTCTCATTCAGCCACCTGCCACCTGCCACCTGCAACCTTCAGCCGCAGCATCCGCAGCATCCCAGCTCCTTGTTTGCTCAGTCGTGCAGTGGAGTTGAAATTTGTTTTGCATTGACCGCAAATTTCAATACAAATTTGCGGCCAGCATCCAATTGTTTGGTCCTTGTTCTGTACTCGTGCCCGCTCCTTGCACAGTGGGGTAGAACACCTGGCGAATGGGCAGAAGACCCTAAAAAAATAATACCAGCCTTAGCATCGAGTTTCGACAGTACTTTTTTAATTGTGTGTGTGTGTGTGTGTGTGTTTGTGTGTGAAAACCGCCTTTGAATTTGTCAACTGCTATTTTTGTTTGACAATCTCACCTGGAATATAGGTCATTTTATGCCGAACAAAAAAAAACATTTCTTTGTTCTTTAAGCTTCTTACAGTCATAAAAAATGTAGTCCTGAAAAAAATCGCCTTAAAATGAAAATCGACTTGAAAACCAAAGGCCAAAAGCAAACTTTAAAAGTGTACGATAAACAATTTCTTAAGATTCAAAGGATATATACAATTTCAGTTGAATTTGACTTCAGAGTTTTGATAAACACGTTTTATGCTATATCTCCAGGTGAGTTAAAAAAACGTTTATAATCTGCAGGTCAAGCTTTGATCTCTGTGTACCACGGTGCACCCTTTGCAATCGCACATGCGGTTGATTCGGCATTAAAGATTTGTGTTGCGGTTGTTGCAGCATTTCATGTGGCGCGGCAGGTGGTGCATTAGGTGGTGTTTGCACATCTGTATATCAATTAACTGCAGGGGCTAGCCTAATTGTGTTGACGCCATGCGCTTAATCAAAATTTAACGCCTGCACTTTGCGGCCTAATTGAAAACGCAAATTTTAGCACCGCGCATACAAAATGGTTGACACTTGGGCGGTAGAAAGTGTGGCAGACAAGTGGACTGCACTTAACTGTCGCATCTTCAAGCTGTCAAGTCACCCTCAGAATCAACCAGCAGCTCAGCTCTGAAGATGGGGACTGCTGATGATGCTGGCCCTGACCCAATTTGAAAGACCTTTTTTTTTGGTGGGTAGTAACAAGTTGAGAAATTATATTTTAATGAGATGCGCTGCAAGCTGAAAAATTTTGGTTGGCTGCGCAACAATTTAACTCAAAATTGCAAACTGAACGATTAAAGTTGGAATTCCCCTCCATCGCACATTGGCTGCAATTATAATTTTGCATTCGTTGTGCATTTTCCAGTTTGCACTCTATGATTACGTGTAAGCGTATGTATGCAGGCAGACAAGTAGATCTATAAGTATTACTTACAACAGAAAAGGACTTGTGACGCAAATTAATGAATATTTATGCGGACACGTAAGTTCGTTATACTTTTCTGTGTGTGTTTGTGTGTGTGTGTGTGTGTGTGTGTGGGATGCGCTTGTTAGTTTTCTTGTTCTTGTTGTTGGCAGTTACTCCCACAGCAGCGACCTCTTGACATCTCACTGACCTCGTAAACCCTTGACACACGCCCAGCGTTGAGAACATAAACTTTCGTTGACGTTGCTCCACCTCCGACCATCGCCCACCTTCAAGACGCCACCCAGTTGCCAGCTGCCAGCTTCATCCACGTTGCTTGTGTGCGCCACCAAACTTTGCATATGATTACACGAAATTTGCATCACATTATTACGTGTCTGTCTGCCATTGGACTGCGGGAGCTGGTCTGCTCATCCTGGTTAAAAACACGAAAAAAAAAGGGAAATGCACGTGGCGTGGCATGGCATACAAATGATGCCTGCAATATTTATTGGTTGGCTTAAGTAGTGGCAACTGTTTGGGCTGCACATAAATTGTTTATCTCAATGGACATTCCCTGGCGTGGAATGCCAAAGTCAAAGACTGTAGTCCCAGCCAAGTAATCGCCACTATTGATGAACTTCGTGTGGCTTCGGCACATTCTCAAACTGTTTTATTGCCCCGTTCATGTCGCGCACTCAACGCATCTTAAATGAATACGAATTTTAGTTCGTAGAAGCTAAGGAAATGCCTGCCCCATATACATACTTATGTATGTAAACTTTAAGTTGCGAGCATGGACTTGCCACACGACTTGCCTTGCCATAGTTTATTATGGTAACAGGCACGCTCGCATTCACTATTACCATGCCACAAATTCAATTTATTTTTACCCCTAAAAAAAAGGGACTAAACGAAGTTAGTTTATCTTTTCTTGAAGCAGCAAGCAGGCGATTTTATATTTGAATACAAATGAGGGTACGGAATAAGAAAAACTTAATAGAAAAACTAATATAAAATAATTAAATAATTTTAAGGCCAGTTTCCACAATTTAAAGTTATTAACTTTGATAAACATAAATAAACAAAAAGTTTCCAAGCCCGTAAGTTAAAGAATACATTTTTACAATATGTAAAAATCTTCTTAAAATGCAGATTAAATTAACATTTCACTCAAATATTTATTGTCATTTTTTTTTAGCTCAATATTTGTAATAATAATAAATACTGCAAAAAAAAGGCAGCAAACTGTGACTCAAATTGGCCAAATGGAAAGCGCATCGAATAATTCCGAGCACTGGAAAACTGCAGGCACTTGGCGAAGTGAGAAACATTCATTTTGGGATCAGCTCGCTGGAGACTCAATGCCGAGTGGCACATTTGAATTCATGCAGCTGCCAAAGGGGGGGCAGGGGTGTTGTGCTGCTGGGGCATTCACTTGCACTTGACGAGCCTGTGAAGCATGCTACGGCTACTTTGTGCGACCACTTGGGACTAGATTTATTGCCGTTTTCGGCATCAGCCACAAAAATTGAAAAACAAACAAACCGCTAACAAGGTGAAGCTTTGCCCGGCTTGCGTCACTTTTTCTCTATCAATTTTTTTTCGATTTTCTTTTTCTGTTGTTGTTGCCACTTCAATCTAAATTTGAAGCTTTTCCATGCGATTCGTTTCGATTTTTCGTACGTGCTCGATAATCCTGCCGTACTCTGCCGAGCATTTGGCTTTCGATTCGCAGTCGGAAAAGCGGAAAAGCCAAAACACACACAGCAAGTAGTCCTTGTGCTTATCGCAACATTTTAGATTTCTCACGTATACTTATGGCTTCAGTGTATGTGCTCGTGCAACACATTTATTTGTATCTGTAGCACTGTTTGTGTATTTGTATTTGCACTGAACGCCATTAAATATCCAAGTGGCATGCAATATTTTTCTTTCAACCATGGACAGCTTGGTGTCCATTTTTTTCACTCTTGAACTCTCCCGCTGACAACCGCTCCCTCTCTGTCTCTCTCTCTCTCTGTCTGTCTTTCTCTCATTTATTTCGCTCAGATGACTTGGCCTAGACAGACGAAGATATATTTATTTCAATTGAATTACGTTCGTACTGAGTTGGCCAACGAACTCGCAGTTTAGCTGACTCCAGTGGAAATTGAATAATGTTAATACATTTCCAAGATATCTGCTTAGTGTTCCTAGCTTGATTTCAAAGATTTGTAAAGGAATCGTTTTAATAAAACACAAGCCATTTATTTGGTTTTTGGCAACGTTTAGAATAAACTCAACTTAAACTATTTTGAATAGTTTTCCAAAGTATATCGCAATGATCAAATATATATAATAGTTATGCAATTGAATAATAATAATTTCAAAGATAGCAAAGTTGAAAGTTATGAGGGCAAACATTCAAAAGAATTGAGTTCGCCAAACACCCCCATCCGTGCCAACCCTTCGAAAGTAAGAGAGAATAAAAAAGAAGGCGCAAAAAATGAAGGAGCAAAATCAGTTGGGAGAAGAAATCGGAAAGCGGCACAACTGTTGTCGACATGGTATATAATCTTGAATTGCCATGCACTTAGAAATTTTCAAGGTTCTGTAAAAGTTTCGCAATACAACTGGAACACCATGACTTGCTACAACTTCGCTGAGTGCAGCTTAACTTTTTATTTATGGATAAAAAACAAAAAAAAAGAAAATAAAAACAAGTTACGCTAAGGACCAATCTAACACACATTAAATCCTTTGAGAGCAATATGTACGCGCCCCCAAAACCAAATTGCTTTATTCAAGCGTATAACTCTTGACTCCGTTAAATGGCTAAAACATGAGTAATGCGATTCGGCACGAACCCTATTGTTTAGGCCAAATTAGGCGCAATAAAACACTTTTAAATTTATGGCACAGCCACGGATAATTCAGTTATCAATATGCCCGCCGGTCACAACTTACCCCTTTCAAGCCAAATATTTGTCGGAGGGACAGACATACACACACACACTCATATACATACATACCACCCACAATGATTTGGCGTAAAAACAAAGGCACAAATAAATTGGCAGCAACAAAGTTTGTGTTCCTATTAAAACACAACACAGCGTAAAAGTTACACAAAAGAAACTTTTCTTTCTATTAGCAAGTTGTGTGCCACAGTTTTTAGCAACAGGGCCTTAAGGGGTATAGTCGACGTATTGATTGGCTTGGAAAAACTAATAAAATGTATTATACCAAAATAATTAGCATAATTAGTTAGTTCTGGCATCTAATTTAATAATTTATGTATTTCAAAATTACATGAAAAAAGTTTAAAATTAATTAAATAGTTTCACAAACTGTAAAACTTTGGATAATGGCAGGCAAATTTGTTTAACTAGACCTATTCCAGGCCATCGGCAAGTCAAGAAAATTTCTATTGGATTTTTTGTGGCACTGTTTGTGCAACGTCTGTTATTTCAAAGGAAAACTTGCACCCTCGTCTTGTGCGGATAGGTTTTTGGTTCTGGTATCAGTGCCGGTGCAAGGAATCCCACCCAGCTCCACATCAAAGTGTGATGGTTGCGGTCGGGTGGCTAGCCTAGCTGGCTAGTTGGCTTTTGTGGACGGGTAGCCATGCGGAAATTCGCATCGACTTACAATACATAAGTTTAAATTATTTGCACATAAAAAGGTTCAAAGACGATGTCGGCGTTCAATTCATTATAATGACATTAATGTTTGGTCCTTTTCTTTTTTTTTCGGCAAGCCAACATAATTGAGATTTAATGGGTAGCTAGACAAGTTTGGATTTTCGGCTGCCGTGCGGGCTCATTCGAAAGTCGGCATACGAGTCTCGGCAGTGGAATGAAGAAAAAGCGGAATGAATTTAACTAGTCGAATCCGATTATTCTGTGCAAGTGCCCGCAGGCTGATGCTCCTCCTTTGTGTCTCCACAATGGGCTGCCTAAGGAAATGGAAATGGCCAAAAGCGCTGGCGGAAAATTGAAAATTGTACACAAAGCGTAAAACGCAGTGCGCGCCGAAAAAGAAAATCAACAAAAGCGAGTTTTAGAAAACATTTGCTCTCCTCCGGCTAAAACAAAAGCCGAGCAACAGCAAGAACAAAATACGGACATGCAGGCGCATTGTGCAACATATATATCCACATGTATGTATATAAGTGTCCGGCTGACCATTTTGCGGCATAGACGCATTCGAAAAATGGTAGCTGCAGCTGCAGCTGGGAAATAACCAACGGCATTTGCCGCAAAATGGCTACCGTTTAATTATTTTCGTGACTGCCACTGGACGATAAATACAGGAATTTTCTAGGCTTTTCTTCTGGAATTTTCTCGACTTGAAGCGTTTCAGCATTTTTTCAAAGGATACTGCAACTTCTTCCGCTTAAGGCGAACCAATTACGTTATGATGTCCTTTGACTTTTATTTTTCAAAAAATGACAGATTCCGCTACTGATTATACCTAGTTTAGCTAGGTCTTCACAAGCTTAGTCAACACTGAGACCGGTGACTATTCTGAGTCTGTAATAATAAGAGATTATTACGGTAAATAGGTAAGAGATTTAAATAGTTAAGAGATTTATATAGATAAGAGATTTAATAGTCAATTTTCTCTTTACTATTTGCTTTTCCTCATTTTCTGCCACGCACACATACATTATTTTGTTTTTGAATTAATTTCAGCTTAATTATTATGTATATGCATATTTTATATTTAACCTATTAAACTCAATATTATTTTTGTTAATTCTACTAATGAGATATAATAAAATAAGTTACAAAATATTTACGCTTTTAATTTTTAAAGCAGCTTATGTCTATTAGCTTAGTGCTCTGAAATCAATTATGAACTCGTTGCACAGAGTAGAGTGCCAAGTTATAAATATTTACATGTGTGTAAATACATATTTGCATGCATGTTATTAACGTGGCAAAAACTCTCTATCATAATCCTTGGCAAAAACAATAAGCAGAACAACGGAACCGAACCGTGTTTTGTGTAATGGAATTGTCGACTGGGGAGCGAAAGGACAAATAAAAGCGTTTAATTAAAATTTACCAGAGAACATTCATACATGAATAATTAAAATTTAATTTTCGGTCATATATATCACAGATACTAAAGCCAACCCATATCAACTCCAGTACAAACACACCCACTCGCACACACACACACACCCAAAAATGGGTGGTGGCGACAAGTTGTCACCTACAATTTTGGATGATTGGGCACCCGCAAAAGCCCTGGGGCAAATGTAAAGGTAACAAAAACAGTGCCACAAAAATAAAAAAGGGAATGAAATAAAACATTCTGTTGCCATTCAACTGTTGCCAGAGGGCGTCCTTTATGTGCCCCACCCAAGCATTGCTTGTGAATTTGTTGTTTGTAATAATTGTTGTTTAGCTTCATTAAAAAAGTCACAAATTCGCTTAGTGGAATTTCATATGGAATTCCTTTTGTGCAAGGCGCGCAACGATATTTTTTTTTTTGCCTTGTATTTCTGAAATGGCATCAGGAATTTATGGCACACCCCAACACACACACACTCACACACACGTACACCCACAAGTACACACCGTACAGAGCAAACAGCTTACGGGGTACGTGCAAGAGTTAATAATGTTTGGCTGTAGAAATTTTTATGGTCTTATGGTCATAAAGAATCGAATTCCAAAGTAAATTACAAATTTCGAACTTAACGGACAGTAAAGAATATCACAACACAATATTTTCAATAGTATGTAGTATGGTATTGCATATTGGGATGATTCTTTAATGGAAAATTCCATTGAGTCTACAAAGTTATTTAATACAGGGTATTAGCTGGCTGATTACACATTGCCAGCCGGCCTTTTCCGCTTCGGCCTCTTCAAAGCAATGTTTTCAGTTTATCATTGAATTATGTGTGTAAATGAAATATTATGAACCAAAGAAAAATAAATATATATTTTCACATACATGTATATATAATGGAAATGCGATTATGAGTGAATGTGGGTCTAAATTTGATTTCTTGGCTGGCAAGTGCTATAAGACTTGAATAAAGTTGATTGTTTGTTGAAAATGCTGTTTAATAAATATGCAAATGAGACATGAGAAAATAAATAATTAAATTGATTTCATTAAGTGTATCATGGACGCATCTGTCGATGACATCATCCACCTACCTACATAGTAAATGCTACATACACACTTATACATATACATATATATGTATATGTATGTGTATATAGATTCATCCAGGACGATATCGATTGCGACTCCGGCTCATAATTTGCGCTTGTTGGAAATTGTCGCCGGGTGTCGCAACAACTCATCGCATACGGTATCTGTCCGTCTCTTGGCTCCGCTCATCTATCGCTTTTGCTGCCTGGGGCTGCCTTGGCTGCAGTGACAGCTGTCTGGGACGATACTGGCAAGTGGGCTAACGAGATAAATTTCAGTTTGATAGCGCAAACTCGGAGGAGACGCAACTTCAAAATAATTTGAATGATGCGCCAGGTAATGTGAAGAAGCACAAAATGCGACGCCAATTTGAGCATCAATTTACGAACGCAATTTGAAATTATGCCCCAGCCAGCTTGGGAGTCAGCCGGCAGCTGTCGACCTGAATTACTTATAAAGCCATCAAATCGGCTAAAACACTGTCCCCAGTTTTTAATTTCTGGCCCCAGCCCCCCCACGTCGCAATTGTGCCACAATTTGGTAATCACAATAAGCATTTAAGTTGCTTGCCATGCATAAGCCATCTCATCAACTCCAGCCCTCCCCCCATCTCATCCATTCCACTCGTACCAATTACAAATTATATATACAAATATTTACGAGGGTGCGAGTACTCAAATGTAAATCGTGAGGGTTTTGGTGCGCAATTGCGGATGCCTTGTCAATTCCAGTGCTGCTTTGTGCAACGGGGCGTATGAGTTTTTCGCTGTTCGCTGACTTGAAACACAAACAAAATACATATGCACAGTCACAGTCAGAGTCATATGTCAGACAATCTCTGTGATCTGTCCCAGTGTATACAGCGTGCAGATGTATCTTATGAATGTCACTGCCATCATCAAGTTGGCTTAATGCTGTCACAAGTCAAATCAAAAAGTAAAATGCTTGAGAGTATTTCCAAAACAGTCAGTTTTCAATTCAGATGAAGGCACAATGGAGGCTTAATCGTGCGATGCCTTCTGAGCAGCCGTATTCATTCATATGTAATCCATGCGATATTGGATTGTCATCAGCAGAGTCAAAAAAAAAATCAATCAGCTAAATTTAAAACAACAATCAATGCAAAGAATTATCGAAGAGCGTTTGCGACAACAAACAAACAATGAGGAAACCATTTTATTTAGAACCCTAATTTAACTGCAATTAAAATCAATTCTAACCAACAAAGTGGCTTTATACGTAACCAGTTTTATAGCTCCGCAGGACATCCCTAAATCCCGAATAAATGCTGAAGCATTCAAGCTGTGGTTTTTGTACATTTCTGCTAAGTTCACACAAAAATTCGTGACCAAATGACTCCGCAAACACTATTTGAACTGCGGAATTTGTAGAAGTACATTCCTCATTCCCCGCACATATCTGGCACATGGATGTCATTTGACGGAGGTGACATAAAAACTGTGAGCAACATTTTTAAACTCAAACAATGGAGCAACGTACAAAACCCATAGAAAATAAGTAAGAATGCCATAGTCGAGAGAGCTCGACTAGGAGATACCCTTAATCCATCTATCTATCACTAGTCGAATGCATAGGTATTATAATAACTTGAATATACAAGTTTCTTCCGTGTTTCGAAATGATCTTGATGTGCTATCAGTGTTATGCAGAGCTTTATTCCATTCCAATTGGAAATAATAATACTTCTTTCGAACTGTGGCTTTATATGCTATTAGAAATCATATCTCAAATTTGTATTATATAGCTTCTAAATACTCTCAACAATCATTCAAATTGACTCGGCAATTAAAGCTGATCGAGAATATATATACCTTATCTAGTCGGAGTTGAGTCCTCTTGCTGGTTACATACTATTGCACAACTTCGTTATGCCCATTTTCAATGAGCTAAGGGTTTAGGGGGGGGAAAAAAAAATGGCAAACCAAACAATGAAATTTGCAATGCTCTTTGTCATTGATTCCACGACTGTGTAGTGAAAGTCGTGCAACGAGGTCAAATGGAAATCGCCGCATTGGCATTAACTTTTGACAGCACCAGCACCACCACCACCATCATGAGAGAACGCACTACTTCCACGTTCGTCTGTTCCACAACATGATTAAGCAGCCAGCATAGAGAAATATCACGCAACTAAACGAACAAAAGCAGCTTTTGCTGCTTTCCCTATTCCGGGTTGCGCCCTGCAGTTGGCACCTCGCTTGGCATTTGGCTTCCGTGACCAGGATTTTGGATGGGTTGCGATGGGTCGGCGGGAATCAGGAACGTCGAGCACGTCGGCTATGAAAAGTCAACTTCTCTTTACTCTGCTCTTTGCTGATTTTTCGTTAAATGTGCGAGCAAGTATTGAGCACTTGACATTTGCTTTTGTATTTCCTTTCCATTCACAGTTGATGGATTCAATGAAATTCGCCCCCTCTTCCTCTCTTCCTCTCTTTGTCTTCATCAGGAACTGTTGCGGGGCAAACTCACGTTTTCGATGTGTTTTTTTCTTTTTCATTTTTAAAATGAGTTCAATTGCATTACAAAAGTCACTTCAATGAAGCGATCAGCAATAATACTTAACACTACGACCTAAACTTCCTCGCCCCCCCCACCCAAGTGCCCCCATTCAAGCATTAACAGTTAAGTGGGTGTTAGCCACGGTTCGTTTGGGATAAAGTTGCCATTGTAAAGTTTTCAGTGTCAATTTACAGTCGCTTGTTGCGGCTAATTGCTGTTTGCAATTTGGACATTTTGTTAAATGAATACCAAAATTCTAAAACTGATTGCAGTCAGAGAAAGTAATTGATATATATATAAAATAAAATTCGAATAGTTTGTGACATATATAACAAGTAAAATAAGCTACAATCAAAAATAAATTTATCCTTCTTACATTTTAGGAATATACAAAAATATCCCTTAGATCCCTCTAACTAATATTTACATAAGCAGTAATCATGAGGCTAATGCGCTTTTAAAGACAAGTTTGCGGGGTTTGTCATTTAAATCTATATATATATATACATATATATATATAGATTCAAGTCAAGAGCCGCATTTTAATTCAATAAAAGCCTTTGGGGAGCAATTGCTCAATTTGCATTTTGGATTGAACTAATGACAAACCAAACTTGGGGACATTTATAAACTGGGTCACAATAAATGGCAAACGTGCAACAAAATATTTGAATTTTATGCAATACCAGTAAAAAAAAAAAACAAAACAGGCTTAAACAGAATACATACATTCTATCGATATTTGGTTAACTGGCTGCACTCACAAAAAATATGCAATTCTTTTGATTGCACTTTCTGGACTATAAATACCGAGCAGGATGCATTGATTACTGTCCGTTTTATGAATGCTGTTTGGCTTTAGTTGCAGCAGCAAATGGGGCATTTGCATAAAACATAAAGTAGATGCTTGGAGCAGGGCCACTCAACGCCCACTCACTCACATGGATGCCCTGTCTCCGTTGGGAATAACTGACCACACGTGTGAAATCGCTTGAATTATTGAAACTGAGAATTTCTCTGTTTGCATCCCCCAAACACGCAGACGCTCAGTCAGATAACCGCAATTACATATGCACATTCATGCGAATGGGAATGTGAGTGCCACTTGCTGTGGCAAGTGAATACAGTTTTATTTTATTATATGTTTTTTTGTAACACTTGTATGTGTTGGCCTTTGAGCAGATCTGATTTGCGGTTCTGTGAATGCCACTTCAGCTTGCAATAGTCTTAATTGCCACAATTTTGAGTTTTGAATGGCAAACGCATAAGCGTTGCACATCAATTCCATTGATTCAATGGCCGTTGGCTATGAAATCTGCATGTGCATCTGAATCATTTGAGTGGGGAACAGCAACACGACCTCATTTCCAAAATAAGACTAGTTTGCTGGCATTCAGTTTACTATTGATGTACGGTGCGAAGTATACTCAATCAGAAGGTAGAAGCTTTAATTTGCTATGGTATCAATGGCAATATACACTCCGCGCCACTTACATAAGACAACCTGTACATTCTCACGCAAATCTAAAGGCTTTTTTTGAATAATGTCCTGTCCATAAATCATTTTAGTTAATTTTACTAAGGTCAAATTTAAACAATAAGAAATATACTTAAAAAATTAAATCTCTGGCATACTTGGCTCCAGATCGAAAACTGATTTTAAGTGTGTTCTATTCAAGTGGTAAGCATAGTAAAATCAATTATACACAAGTCAAGAGATGGCCAGAGCCAAAAGCAAAATGCATTCCATGCACAAAATCCATGAACAGTAATTGATGTGCTTGAATCTCACAGATTCCAGAATGTACATACATGTATGTACAAATGCATATACGTATTTATGCTGAGTCAATATGCAAATCATATGTGGACTAACTCGCCAACCCATTTAAATACATTATATACTCAAAATTGGACGTGAAAACGTGGCTTAAGTGCGATTGTTCGATTTGCATGCAAATGCATTTCTCTCGCATGTTAATTAAATTGCAAATAACTTTATTTGTACAATATTTTATAAGGCTTAATTCAAAATGGCAGCTAAATCTGCCACGTATACACAATATTTATATGGTCAAATTTCTTAATATCCTTTTTTTTTAGTGCAAAAATGTTTTTCTGCCATTTTAGAGCTTAGCATTTATTTGAGATTTTTAATATATTTGAGAACATTATTTTATATTTTTAATTAAATATTTCAATTATAATTTTATTATTCATTTTTAATTGAAAAGCATTTCTTAAATCTTGAATATAAATAAACCAAACAAGTTAGATATTAGTCTACATTTAATAGATAAATAAATAAGTCAATAGCTATGAGTATCCACTTGACTAGTGAATAGAGTACAGATATTATATAGAATCACTCACAAGGGCTTATATGGAGTGTTATTCTGAATGTTGACCAATTGTCTCGAGCCAAAGGGCAATCGCTGCAAATAGGCTCAGTGTCGGAATGTTTTCACAGAATTTACGCTTTGTTTGCATTCGCATTGAATTTCTGCCATTCATTTCGAACAATGGCCAACCAAAAAATATGATTCTGCAGTAGTAAAAATCCGTGTAAACACTTTCAAAGCAAATAAATATTGAAAAACATGGCCAAAGCAAACACCGAAGTGTATATGCTCTTTTTTGATATGAATGACATTATGATTTGTCGACCGTCGACTGATAGCTAAGCATGCCCAAGAACAGTAGCAAAAAATAATGAAACCCATTACTGCAATGCTCGAAAAGAGTTGAATGGAAAGGTTATTGTGGCCAGAACGGTTGCTTGCCAGGCAGAGATTGAAGCATTTAAAGCTGCAAGCAGAGATTCCAAGCCATTAGCTAATGAGAGTGTTAATCGCACTGAGAAATGCTTTGCATTTTTTTTCTTTCTTTTTTTTATTGCAAATAGTTTATGGCTTCTTACAGTCAGCCCTTGTAGAAACAGAAGCACACACACAAAAAAACGAACAGCCAAGGAAACCACCTTTGTGGAATTTAATTAATAAAAAAAAGTATTTCAGCTTGGTCCATTGAACAATCAGTCCATGTCGACGTGACAGACGAGATGCCAGAGAATGCATTTCAATTTAATCCGGCTACACAAAAAATGCCCTTCAGGTTTGTCCCCTCTGAGAGTTGTGGTCGCTTCTGGAGATGCTTCTGCTGCTGCTTCTGCTGCTGCTTCTGCTGCCGCTGCTGATGGTGAGTTAATCAAGGCTTCGGTAATTTGTGGAAAAGTGTGAAGTGTTGGTCAGAACTCAATGGAGTGTGTTATATGCGCTGTGCACACACACACAGCTGACCACCAACCCACTTGCCACTTCATCAAGCCGACAATGAATTGCGCACAGTCTTTCAGTCTTTCGGATGTCGATGTGCATGAAGGCAGTGCCGGATGAGGTGGAGGCCGGCGGTATTGGCGAAAACTGACGAAATCAACAGGACTACACACTTTGCTGGCTCAGACTGTGTTAAGTGTTTTACAATGGCCTCTTTCTCTCACAAAGCTCATCATTCATGTCCATCGCAGACCGTAATATTTACCCAAGGCCAAGCTACTGTCTAGGTCCATGTCGACCACGTACAACTCAATGAACTACTTCCATATGCACATATGTACACACATAGATATATATACATACATAAGAGTGTGTTAGTGTGCGTGTGTGTGTGTCTGTTTCAGCTGACAGCATTTGCCATTGACAGTCTTTCAATGCAGATGAATCGAGTGGAGGTAATTGAAAATCAAAGCCACTTAAGTTACAACCAGCTTGCTTCAGTCAAGAAATCAGTACCAGTAAATCGATTTGAGGCTTTTAACACATTCGGAGAGAGCCAAATATGACAAAAAATAATACCTTTGTGGCTGACATTACAATTTTTAGATGCAAAGAGCATAGATGAAAGGGAAAATCTTTTAGAGATGCTTCAGAGCCGACTGTAGATGAGCAAAACAATCCACTATTTATGGGAGGACCGACTTTTATTTATATATCTGGGCTTACCACACATACAAGTTAATACTTAACTTAATGACCAGTAATATCATGTAAATTGTGAGTGGGTTTCATACATAAAATGAAATGGATACTGTCACATAATCAATGTACGAATTAATAGTGGTTTGGGTTATATAATCAAAAATTGATTTTTCCTTATATAAATCCCTATGTTGTGTTAAAATTAATATGCCTTTTTCTTTACTATTTTGTAGGGATGTGAATATTGCCTATCGTTTAATAAATTTAACATAAAAGTTGTTTTTCCGCTTATCATTTATATCACAACTCAACTTAATATCGTTGTGGCTAAAATTGGATTGGAAATTGTGTTGATCCTTGAACTATTTGCCTCATCTGAGCTTGTCTGCCAAGTTAGTCATCTCCAGCTAACTTAGTCACAAATCAAGCTGCGTGGGAACCGCGTGCTCTACTTTATGCACCGTTGCAATCTTCCACTCAAGCAAATAGCACACGTCGTATTAGGCCGATCGGCCTTGGCGTGCAACGCGACAGCGAGTGCTGGAATCTGCGACAGCTGTGCACCAAGTGCCCGGAAGTGTGGCAAGTGCATCCAAGTGTCAAAAACATTCTAGCTGACAACACACAAACACAGACACTGACATCCGTGTGCAACCCATCCATGCCATGGATCGGCAACCCACCTGTCCGCCCACTTTGCGTGCGCACTGTAACACTTAACAGACAATTAAGTCGCTGACCTACAGAAGCCGAGGGAGAAGGGGTGGGCCCATTTTTTTGCACACAACTCACAACAATGCAAAGTGCCGCACCATGATGGACATGGCGGACGTGGTGCGCGTGGTGGGTATTTTTCATAATTAATCCAACGACTGCCGGTGGCATTTCCGAGCATTTTGCCACTGCCTGCGGTGGTTCGGTTGCCTCGTTGGTGGTGGGTGGTTTGAGTGTTCAGCCATTTCAAGACAATTTGCCAAATTGCAGGTGCTGTGTTTACCTGTTTGCCTGTTTGTTGCTGTATTTTTACTTTTGTATACCCTGTAGCGTATTATAGAGAGTGCGAAGTAAGCGCCACAGTGAGAATGAAACACTTTCGACCCCAATATGTAGGGAATAGAAAGGGGATAGAAAGCGGAAGTAGATCAAATCAGAAAATATTGTTTTTTATTAGCATATATTGAGTGATACAGCGACTATCGAGCGCATACGTGATGTCGTATAGCGCTTTAGGATACAAGCTCAAGGCCCATTATAGCTAGAAAGAGGCAATGTCAAATGTAGATTTATTTAAACCAAATGCACAAAAAGTTTCGTTTATCTATGAAAAATATATATAGATTTCTGATAAAATCCTTATGCTCGACAAATGTCAACGCAGGACAGATTTAATACATCACAAAGCTGGCAGGGTATCTCGCAGTCGGGTCTCAAGTAAAGCACTCTTACTTGATATTTGTTCACATGCTTTGCCGCGTACTTTTTTGCATGCTGGTCGACAGCTCTTGTGCAGCCGGAGCCGGAGCTGGAGCGCCTCAACAAAACGGAGGTCAAACCTGCAATTTGCATTGCACCAGTTGCAGAAGCAGCCGTAAAAGAAACAGAAGCAGAACCAGAACCAGGAGTAGCAGTAGCAACTTAAATCTCCGTGCACAGCAAAGAAGTCCAAAAATAAAACGCAAAGTGAAACAAGTAAGAATGCTCGAGTTGAGAGAGAGACCGTCTAAGAGATACCCTCAACAATCAAACTTACCAATAATAGGTTATGGTTATATAATAGTTATGGTATTATATATATATTATATATACAAATTGTTGTCGGTTATTGTTATAGAAAATATATTTAAATCGATATTTAAGAAACTCGATTTGCGTATGATATACGAGAACTTTTATTCCAACTCTATATAGTCTAGCACTTATAGTCTTTGATGTCATCTTGGAAAGGGACAGATGATCCTGATCAAAAATATATATACCTAATATAAAAACTACATTTGCAATTGCACATGTTTATTATACCCAACTTTGCCCATTTTCAATGAGTTCTGTGTATAAAAAGAGTAGAGCACTTTAAAGCCGCCTTGGGCGGACTGGCCGCCCCCTCCCAGCACCACACCCCCGTCTCGGGAAGCTACTGCTGTCTTGGTTACTTAATCCGCTTTGGTTTGTCTGGGGCGCCGTTGATGTCAAATTTGCAAGCAACTCTCGGGCCGGTTTCAGTTTGAGTTTCGCAGTTTTGCAGTTGTAGAACCACATAGTCGACCAAGCGGCCATAAAAAGTTTTTGACGCGCGGCATGTTCAGCCGGCAGCAGACTTTCCATTGTAGGAAAACTTTAATCCCGCTTAAATTATAAATGGCACATTTGGCTTATATCCCTCTTTGGCTATATGGGTCTATGGGTCTATGTGGGTGTGCTAGTATTTCTGCATGGCTATTTGGCTGTATGGCTGCGACTGTGGCAATGTCTTTGGCTGAGGCATTAGGCATGAAGCATGAGGCTGTCAGGCCTTGGCAATGCTCGAGTGGTTGACAACTTTATGTGTGTTGTCGCTAGCTTGCCACAGTGGCAAACACACAAAACACAAAACACTTTGTTGCCTTCATTTTGTGAGCTGAGCCGCAAGAAATGCACTGCACTAAACGAAACTTTACGAGTGTGGCAGGTGGGGCAGGCACATCGAGTTGCACCTACAAAACTCGACTGACTTTACAGCAGGCATAAAATTGTTATACTCCCGGTGGACCAAGTAATTGCATATCACATGTATGCATAGGGGTATGTATGTATGTGTGCCTGATTCTGATGAATTACAGTTTTGCTCCATTTCATTCTCGAGTGCAGTAGTCGTCTCTGGTCCCAATGCAACGTCCTGCTGTCGCTGCAGGAAATCAATTACAACTTTGCTCATGTCACTGTCGAGGCAATGGCCCTGCTGGGGATTCTGGCTGTGGCAACCTGGTCATGTTTCATGTCTCATTCGGCTCCAGAGCTTTCAACATACCATTCACAGCATGTCAACGGCTGCGACGGACGTGTTTGACATGATGTGAATGTTAAAGGTAATTAAACACTTTGTAAAGCACAATTAGTGACATAAGTCTTACATTATGTTGCCCAGCATTATTATCATTTTATATGTATAGCCTAGTTAAGTTCAGGAATTAATGGTCCAAGGACATATGGATAACATTTTGGTCAACATATCCAGCAATTAAATGTACAATATCACTTTTACACAATCATCACAAAATAAGACTGAGTAAGAATACATATATATGTATATATATACTTAAATGTTTTATTTGTGCATATTTCTAAATATATATCGCAAATTTACTGAACCTTCTCTGATTGCAAACTTGCCAGCATTAAATATGTAACACATATTTTACATTATTGATTATTTGATAATTACAGAGACGCAGAGAGACTGTCATCTTATTAATCCGTTAATACCTTCAAAGTATCTAATGCCAGTATTAATTCGCTACAGGTTATGTACATGCCACAACATGCCACCTGCTACATGCTACGTGCACAACAAGTGCACCAAATATTCCATTTTGAATTCGACAGTAACTTTCAACACTTTCAGTCGTACTAAAACGCCTTCGGCGCGAGTTTATTACATTTTGCTAACTTGACCAAATTATGCTGTTGGCACTTGTTTAGTTTGGTGTTCTCTCTTTTTTTTTATTTGTTTTGGTTTTTTCTTTCTTTCGTTTTTTGGCTTTAGCCTCGTAAAACATTTTGGGGGCCATGCAGCCCCCCGGCAACAATTTTAATTAGAGTGCGCCACGCAAACATGGAAAGCGACCCTTACACTTGCACTCATCCATCCATCGCATCGCATCGCATTGGAGCATCGCATTGCGCTCCGCTCCAGTCCGGTTCGGTTCGGTTCGGTTCAGTTTAAGCCAGTTAAGTTGGAGCTGAGGAACGATCTCAATTTCAGCACACAATGTTTATGTTTGTTTGTCATACATAGGAAAGTCTCTGGCGCATTGAACAGTATCCAAATGGAGCCCCAAGCGTATTGTGCTCGATGCTGTGGAGGATGTTGACGATATGCGAATATGTGGACGATGGCTACACGCAGAGCATACACTTTCACAAACACACAAACATACACCTACACAATCACACACACACACAGACACACACACACACACACTACAAGGATGGGAGCGTGAACAGCCGTTGTGACCACAGCGACACGGCCGATTGTTTTCCTTCTTTTTTTTTGGTTTCCTTTTTTACCTTTGACAAACTTGAATGTAAATTTATTTTGCCTATGGCTTTGTCCAGGCTTTGTCCATTCGATGAAGCCAAACTTAAACTTCAAATACACATACAATTTTTTTTTTAATTGCAACAATATTTACATGGTTACCACATGTCAACTTTTTCCCTGAGAGACTCGAAAGAGGACTTTTTGAAGTTAACAGCTGTTGCGATTCCTGATAAAAGAAAACTGAATCTTTTATTTAATTGAGACGATTGCTGGGGTGGACTAAGGAAATAGGAAACTTTCAGCTGCCATTAAAGTTATTTTACAGAAGAGAGGGTGCTAACCCTGTTGTTTGTCCAACCCATTAATTTATATAGAAGAGAGAAAACGCCAAGGAAAAGACTGCTATTAAGGAATTCATTTTAGATAGACAAAAAGCAAATAATCATTATAGAAAAGTGAGAAGAAAATTATAAAATCTGTATAATTATTAAATATAGTGTATTTTCAGGCTCAACTTCAAGTGAAGTATTAGAACTAGAGTTATACTTTGTGGAGCATGCCTTCTCTCAGTGCTGAGCCGCAGTTTGCAGAATCACAACCTGTCAGTTGGTTCCTAATAGGTAAATCTGCCAAAGTTGATTTTGAACCGCATAACGGAAATGCAGAAGCATTAATATCAACCGTACCCAGTATAAAAGAGACGAAGGGAGAGATGGATTCCCAAGCGGACTCGTGCGCAGAATCTGAATAAATATTGGGAGGCTTTGCAACTCAGCATCCACAGATGCGATGAGATTCTTCGTCTGGCTGTGTTTCAAGCCATGTTAGTGCAGAATGTGTTGCGGTCGCATTAGTTGCGCGCTGGACTTTTGACGGAACGGTTCATACCATACGGTTCACAGCTCCGGTTCAGTGAGATGTGCTACTGTTCAGGAGCGCTGTTGTTCTTATTGTTGTTGTTGTAGGCCCCCGCGGCCCCACCAACTTGCGGTTCCAGGTGCATTTGCAGGTGTTTGGCGCCAAGCAGCTGCCCATTTCGACGCGGTGCAGAGACAAATTATTTATCTTGTGTCAAGTGTGCCAGGAACATATAGCCCCATGGCAGCCCAGTACCAGCCTATTAGACAGCCCCAGTTGTACCACCACAATACCCAGTCTGACTGCTAGTCAGTGAAAGTTGGCGGTTCTGTGTTTCAGCCGTGTGGCGCCGTCTGCGGAGTACTTAGCCAAACAGTTGGGACGCTCCTCCTGCCGTTGCCATACTCCTACGCACCCGCCTCCGCTTCCGCCTCCGACACCGTCTCCGTTGTTTGTCGTTATTGTTGTTTCACGTATTTGTTGTTGTTGATTGCGTCGCGCGCGTTTTTCTCTCGTGCGGTTCCCCAATCGGATGACATTATCTGAGGCCCGCGGGATATATCTGAAGAGTTCTTGTTGGTCTTATTGTTGTTATTGTTGTGGTTGTGGCTTACTTTGTTGTTTTTTGTCGTCAGCCAGACTTAAATTAAAAGCGAACTGTTTCTTCGCACCTCGGGCACCCCCGGGCACCTCCGGGCACTCCGACGCGAATCAACCGACTATTTGCCGTCGCCTCCTCCCCCTCTGAACCGGGGGGCATCATGCATCTTTAATCAGCACTGATGAATTTGGTGGATGTGCAAATGTTTGCAGCGAATGAATAAAGCATTAAATAAGCACTTCCAGGCAATTGTCGCAGCACAGTGAAAATGAAAATGAAAATGAAAACGACGCGTGAATATTGAGATAAATGTATCACAATTAAAGCGACATCTCAACTGGATTACTTTTGCAGAACAATACTACTTGCAAGCGATTCAAATTGCGTATATATTCAAACATATATCTATCATCTGGGTAAGTTACATTAATAATCCTCAATACACTTTTCTTTGGATGCGTGCTTAAACTACTTTGTTGCATTTTGTTTACTTTATGCCTACTTTGACTATACAAACATTATTGATTAGTTCATTTATTTGTTGACTGAAATTAAGTTATTAAAATTCAATTATTTGACCATAATTAAACTTGCCTTTGCCAGTGCTTAAGGGCTACATCGGCTCATTGCACTTTGCTTTACTTTACTTATAATTGATTGAATAATTTGCCCAACTTTTGCTTGCTTAACACTTTACTTATTTGCATTAGATATCAAACATAAGCTTTTGGGCAATGTTTGGGAGTCCGTTTGCATTGAAGATTAAATGAAATCAAGCTGTGCACCTGTAACAACCCAATTACGGCTGGGAAATCCACTTAATTATTTTGGCCTCAGCAGTCATATAGATAGCCGCCAGATAAATTGAATGGCCTGCTCCATTTTGTGTGTATGTGTAAGAACTTCACATATATATCCACACTTATCCATTTGGACTCACAGGAAACAACTCCCCAGGGTGGAGCAGTGTAAGCGATAATGGATGTTTGTAATTGCTTTTGATTTATTTCGCTCTTATCACTGCCGACAGCTCCGAGGGTGGACGAGGCTGAGCCTGGGGTGGAATGTGAAGTGGAGTGTCATTTATTTGCTGATCTCTGTTGAGGCTTGATGGAATAAAACTAATTTAGATAAATTATGGCCGAAATGCTTATTGATGTGTTCTAATTTGGCTTCAATTTCCACGGCGTTCGCATTAAGTAGTTGCTTATGAGCAGCTGGAACTGTATATGAGATCGTCCCAAGGGATTCCAAGTATTTAGTTCTATATAATATTTGTGCAGAACTCTCACAGACCGCAAAACTTCTGACTTATGAAAACCACAAAAATGATTTCCGTTGAATTTCAACTTAATGAATATACATGTACATAATGTATGTATGCCTGCTGCCACAAAGGTCTCTCATTTTGGCATTTTCTTTCTTGTGGGCAGCATCCACAGCCCACATTGCGGACAATAAAGGCAAAAGTTTCACTTTCTGCGGCCATTTATACATGCACATTATATATATTATTGTATGACAACAAAAACATGACCTTTTTAATGTATGTGCATATGATTACCCCAACTGTACTCATACTATATGCATGGTGTCCGTGTATGTGTCTGGGTGTGTATGTGTGTGTGTATGTGTGTGTGTGTGTGTGTGTGTGTGTGTGTGTCTGGGCCAAGTTGCGGTCGCCTCAAAAGGTTATGGAAGCTTCTAAACTATTTTTGCGCTTCATTTCAGGCGGCTAACCGCAAAGCTGTGCGACACTTTCCAACACTTGACTTGTGGATATGTATTTCTCAATGCCTAAATATTGTATTACAATAATAAACATATTTAGTTGCCCACAGCTCGACTGACAATTCAGCAAATTCGGCTAATAACGGTAAGGTTCGGGCTTTTGTTTTAATCAATGTAAATGTATACACACCAGTGGCAGTGGCAGACATTTACATATTGTTCAAGCTGGGAGTTGAATTTAGTCATAAATTTTGACCGGAAATTAGGCTTGCAAATTTCAATGAAATATTTATCCAGAGCACGCATTGCTTTTCAAAATTGGTTTAGTTTGATATTGGAAAATTTCCATCCACTTGCAAGCATTAAAAGTGACTTGGCCGAACCCATAAAGTATAAATTTGTATTTATATATATATATGAGTAGAACAAGTGTTTTAATCCATTTAATGCCGAGCTCACTCTCGACTTTAGCATTTATAGATCGAGACAGGCGAAGAAATACATAAAATCCCTACTGATGCAAGCTAATTGGACTAGTGCGCAATGAGAAGTAAAACGTAGAAAAATGTGAAAATATTTTGAACTAGGGATTAAAATTGTAATTTTCTCAGAAGTCCGAAGATTAACTCCATTCCACAAGGGTTGATAATCATGGGCATACCTAAGAAAAACATTCTTTCTTGTTTTTCCATTAGTTTTAATTGTCTAGCAGTTGTGAAACAATTTCCGGTCAGGAATTTCATTTGCATTTATAGAGACAATAACAACAGATACTGATACCGAGCCAAAGGAGAGATGCGAGATAGAGGAAGATAAAAATGCAGAAAAAGAGTGAGGGAGAGAGAGAGAGAGAGAGAAAGTGGCAATATAGTGCCAATTGGGGATAGCTATTGAATATTCGCATTTACTTCAATATTGTACCGCATATGCACAAACGAATGAGCAAATAAACAAACAAGCTGGCAAATAAACTTGGATACAAACGGGGTTAGGGGCTTAAGGGGGTGTTAGCTAGTTAGTTTGGTTTGGGGTACCAATTGATGCTATGCTGAACTCGTGTGCAGCAAGCTCTTATGCGATTTTGCATGCATCGACTGGCCAAAATTTATGGAATTCCAAATGTTGACACAGGCACAAATAATTGAAATGCCGTGTGGAATCCTGGGAAATTTCTCATACATTATGCGTGCCGTTGGCCTTGTTGCCAACTCGGCAGAGGCATGTGGCACGTGGCACGTGGCACAGCATTTGTTTGAGCCAACAGCTTTTCAGTGGCATTCACACATTGCATACATGAAATTCAAGTGAGCCCATTTTCATCATTCAAATGGGCACCCAACATGAGTCGAGTCGAGTCAGCCGGATGCAGCTGGAGAGGAGTGTCTGTGTGAGTGATGGCATGCTGGTGCTGTTAATACCCTGTCTATTCCTGTATGCACATCTGACTGCATTTGCATTTCCATCTGTGTGTGTTATTTCCTTATATTTTTTTATGTACACACTGTTCGCTTGAATAAATTACGCAGGTGTGTTTTGTTTTGCATTTCTGATCTGGACTTTAAAGCAAAAAACTGAAACGTGCAGGTTGTCCTAAATAGATATGGCTACAAGGTATATGTACATACATAAACACACGCATAATGTATATGTATGTGTGCAGGGCTGTATACATCCTGCTCCTGACAGCTAGTTCAAACTGTTCGCATTTAATTGGTAGAATTGACAGGCTTTGTTGTTTATGGACAGGATGCTTATTAATTCCACTAAATAACACGATACTTGCATTAATTTTGCTAACAATTTCTTGTATTTATTGTTGTTGTTATCGTTATTGTTGCTGTTGTTGTTGTTGTTGTTGTTGGTTTCCTGTTGCTTGGCAGACACAAAAGCAAGCCAAAGAAGTGACGCTCGCCAATCACGGCTTCTCCCAAATCCTCTTCATTGTATTCAAATTTCGTTATCCTTTATAATGCCAACCCACTTTTATAATGTCTTGAGCTTATTTCCCCTCTTCCGTCCCCCTCCTCGACCACTCTCTAGCCACCCGTCCCCCTTTCCGGTTGGGCATCGCCCACTCTCAGCTGTTCTGCGGCTTCGGTGTTCGGCTGCTTCGTTTTATGGTTCATGTTCATGTCTTCTTTATCTAAATCATCCAACTGTGTAAATATTTGCCTCGCTTCCTGCATTCCTTCCTCGTTATCCTTAAATCGTGCGTGCAAAGCTATACAAAGCGAATGCCGAGAGTGCACAGGAACGCGGGCAAATGAAGAAGGCGGCTTACCCACAGTCCCCCAACCCAACCCGACCGAGCAACAACCCACTAACCCAACAACCGAACGGGACTTTATTCTGGGTTAAATTTTGCATACAAAAGACAACGCTACTGCGAGTGTCGTCTTTGCTCCTCCTGCACAGTGGTTATCAATTGCATATTGGCAAACCTCAAAGCTGTTTCCATTTCGAATCGAATCTGTTGCCAGTCAAATTCTATAAATATTTACTTCGATTGTGGCAATAGAAATATCCCTGAATGGCATATACAATCGGTTAACCAGTAGAGGTAAGCTCGTTGGGTACACGCTCAGTTAATCGCTTGATATGCAAATTAAGAGTGATATATGCAAATATGCAAATGGAGAGTGTGTCTATGTATAGCAACACATAATTTAATCGGTAGAGTAGTGGAAAGTTAATAGACACACGAATATAAAATGATATAATGAGAAAAAAGTGTCTATGTTAAATACAGATTACGTTTACCTAATCGGATAGGTGTCGACACAGTTAGAGCAATATAAAGTACAATATAATATAAAGTCGGATAAATATTTATTACGTCTACGTAATCGGTTAAGTTTCAACAGAGTTGGAGTAGTGCAAACTACTTACAAATACCTTGAATATGAAAAGCAATTATCACTCAATCAGAAAAGTTTCTAAAAATAACGGCATATAAGGAGATATTACATATACGCTCCACTGTGCACAATTCCTACGGTAAACAATAATCGCAGCATTAATCTGAAAATGCGCACAAATCCGTCAAACTCGGAGCACTAGATGCTGGATGCTGGATGCTGAATGTTGGTTGTTGGTTGTTGGCTGTTGGCTGTTGGCTGCTAGAGCATGTTGGCAAGACAAAGGCAACGATAAAAACAACAACAACAATAATAAAAAATAACGTACAATGACAAACAACATTGTCAGAGATTTTGAGGCCCATGCCATCATTAATTTTAAGAACTTGTGCCACGCTTATCCTTTCGTCAATTTCTCAGGTAGTTGTCGCAGCTCTGAACTTTCACCAGCTTTTCTTTTTCTTTTCTTTTTTATTTTGGATTTTTTTTTTTTTGGTTTTTTTTGCTCAAGTCAACAGCAAATGTTTCGCGTCATCATAAAAGGCAATTAGGCGGCATGACGCACCAGTTAATGGCTGTGAAAATGTATATTACCTATAATTTAATACATGCCACGTATATATATACGTATTTATATTGCCGTACTCTAGAATTTAATGGGGCGTGGCAGCAATTATACAGCAGCTACACATTGGTGAATTGGGTCGCATGCCGGGAACATCAAAAGCCGCCCGTCAACCAGGCAAAACCAATCCCATTGCGCCGGTTGTCGATGTAGCAAATATGCATGCGGGTTAATTTTGCTACACACATAAATACATGTATAAATGCAAATATATGTATATGTATGCACATATATATATTTGTTTATGTATATATCTCTCTGCTGTTGGCATTTGCTGACAATGAGAACGAATACTTGGATACTTGGATACTTGACATTCTCAAATGGACTCGGTTGCTCATTGATGATGCTGTTGGCCAACTATGCTCTGTGGCCAATCTCTGGCATCTGGGCCATTTAGGCGCTGTGTTGCCAAACATAGTTCAGTCTTTGTTACACAAGAACAGTTACGATAACTTTATTTACAAAATGCTGTACACACCACTTGACACGAATTGTTTTTGTTACATGACTCATTGAAATTGATGTGGACTCAAAACTAGCACCTCACACACCCCCCCAAAAAAAAGAGGCAAGCAATTTGGCTCAACTATTTATTTGCAAAATGTGTCTTTCCTTTAGATAAAAGTATCTTGTATTTGCTTAGCTACTACTTATTTTGGCCAGCAAAATAAAATGACGCAAACTTTTCGCTCAGACTTCGACTGGAGGTGAAAGCTTAACAATTCCAAAGAATACTATTATTATGAAGTTAC
Source organism: Drosophila nr. perissopoda 5 BK-2023a (assembly GCA_035044105.1). NCBI lineage: Eukaryota > Metazoa > Arthropoda > Insecta > Diptera > Drosophilidae > Drosophila > Drosophila nr. perissopoda 5 BK-2023a. The sequence goes on from JAWNMK010000231.1 coordinate 1,240,339, forward strand.
ATTGAATATTCTCTGGCATCTACTTTGCTTGCAGTGGCTGAAACTTGAAGCTCAAAATGGAACCCAAATCCAGCTTAAGCACACAGGAGGAACGTGCTCTTAAAAGTTCAGGTATGCAATAAAAGTACAACTTTGAATTCCACTTTCACAGCTTTTTATAGACGAAGGCTGAAGACTGAAGTTGCTTAAAATGTTTCATTAATTTTATAACCATAAACCTGATTTTATGCCATGGTCTTAACAAAATTGAAATAGCACATTGACGTTGTTAAACAATTTAAGTCTTTTTAAATATTTTAAGACAACTCTTAAAGTAAGTATAGAAAAATTAGAGCTGAAAATCAAAAACATCGATTTTAAAGCCAACAATTACAGCGGCTTATTGTGGAAATGAAATTAGGCGAAGTTTGTCAGTGGATAAGAAAAGATTTAAATTCCTCAAAGGAAGTTAACCAGCTGTCACCACTCAATCAATCAATCAATCAATCAATCAGTACAAACTGTTTAATTTATGTAAATCACAACTAATATTGTTATACTAATTACTTTGCGTAAACATTTAAGTGGAGAGCCTTATGCGGCTCCTTTAAATCACCTTTTCAATTGTTTCGAGGCGCCACTGGAAAGATGTATGTGTGTGTGTGCGTGTGTGTGTGCTTATGCAAAGGCAACCGGAGCAGCTTCAAGGCGCAGAGAGGAACAATCAAATGCTCAGCAGTTTCAAGTACCCCGTTTGGGGTGCAAAAGAAATTCTAACAGAATAAAGTAAACTTTGCGCCAACAAAGTTTATATATTGTGTGCAAACTTGAGGGGCTTACACAGAGCGGTGTATTGAGAAAACCTCATGCCAACTGTGTTGTTGTCTTAGCCCCCTCCACCACCTCCGTTTTATCGTGCTGCTGAGCTAAGCAAAGGGGAACGCCAAACGAGAGATGTGAATCTTCTCGGCGTGGTTTTCTTTTACGTTTTTAGCGCTACCTTTTCGACTTGGACTTGTTTGTGCGAAAGTTAAGCAAGGACATAAAGCGACTGGCATCCTGTCGTCGTAAAAACTGTCGTCACACTGGCTGTTACCGATACACACACACACACACACACACACACACTCGTACAAATTTAATCATAAACATACAAGAAGATTACGTCATGCAGTGATAAGCAACGAAAAACAAAACTATTTGTCGTCGGCCCCGTCTCCATTTGAGCTCATTAGGGGTATTGCTTTAAAGAACCCCCCTTTCCAAGCGTCTCACATTGAAATGCTAAGCTTTTTGATCATTTTGTCTAGCACACATACAGCTACAAGAGGTATCTGCGTTAAGTTCACAATCACTGTCCCACTGAGAAAAAAAATAATCTCGTTTTTCTTCAAATTCAATCTCAACGAGACGGACGATGAAAAGTTTAAAATAACAATGCTCCTGCTCCTGCTCCTGCTCCTGCTTCTGCTCCTGCTCCTGCTGCTGCTGCTGCTGCTGCTGCTGCTATCACATTTAAAGAAGACGAAATGGACCAAGGGAAAACAAAACACACAAAAAAGGATACATATGTATATGTGTGGCATGAGCGAGTACGTTACGAGGGAGCAACTGTTTCTTTGAATGCTTGATATCCTCCTTTACGTGGCGTCCGTCCTCCTTGCCGTTTGCCGTCATCTGCGGCCTCTAAGCTCTCTGGCAGCACATTTTTTGACTAACGAGCCGCATTTTGGTAATCCGTCCCTTGGGTGTTTCGCATGGAAATGTTAAACCAGCAAGCAGCCAGTGTCAGTCACACAGTCAGTGTCAGCGTAGAAACGCCTCTCATGAGCTCTTCGCAAAATAAAAAAAAAACGAAGAAGCAATGCTAAAGAAACGACTTTCGCAAAACGATTAAATGAGCCATTGGCCATTGCCATGGCAATGACCCAAAGCGTCTGGTTTCCTTTGGGGTCTTATTTTGTGTTTTATATTTTATACGACCATGTTCGAGATAAGCACCGAAAGAAAGGGGGAAAAGGAATTTAATGCCAACATTGCTGCAACACATTGTTTCTACTTAACTTGTGTTATCTGCGTGCGTGTAATCAACACTTTTCCATACTTAACTGGAATTTGAGACCCGTATACACTTCTTTTCAACTGCGGCAAAGTACACACTCAATTAATTCATAATAAATAGCGAAATTGAGTTGTTCTAGTCTTCAATAGAGTATTGAAATTTAGAAGAGAGCTTAAACGTGTTTTTGAGTCTAAATTGATTCAAGAGAAAATAGCACAAAAGTGCAACAACATGAGAATAATCTCTTAGTTTACCGCATTTCTCTAGCAGCTCATCCTCTGTTTACACTTAAATTCCTTACTTTTGTTTGCTATCTTTTGCTTTACACCTCAGTTCACAAACAAAAACAAGGCATTGAAAAAGCATTGTATCAGTCGGGCCTAAACGACTGCATAATACTCTGCTACCAGCATATGATACGGGCATTTTCGCATTTTGCATTTAAATTAAATCAGAGTATGAAAAAACAACAAAAAAATAAGTTTTTAAAAGCCATAAAAAATATATATATATATATTTATATTTATATATACAAGGAGGCAAGAGGCAATCAAATGGGAAATCTGCATTTCCAAAAATCAAATTTTAATAAAATAAAATTCAATAATATTCGCAAATAAATGTCGGACATAACTGAGTAATTTAAATAAATGACAGTGTGGAACATCTACCAGACCACTTTCATCAAATTGTATTCTCACCTTTGATTTGGCCAAATGTGATTTAAATGCAGGTGTGCTTTTTATTAAATGAAAATAAATCATGCTCAAGTTGGCGCCATCACACTGAAGAGGGTTCCTCTGAATAATAAATAGGATGACCGGGGGGTGATGGGCTTGTTTGGGTGCGGGGAAGGGCAAAGGTAATGCTGGGACCAAAGCCTCATGTTAAGACAAGTGTCTGCCCTTCGGGCATGGGGCGGAAATGTAGGCGGGCAACAGGCAGGAGAGAGAGAGAACAGTTTTCCGGACAAACAAATGACCTGGAAAAGCCAAAGGAAGGCAAATACAAAAGAACTGGAAAAATATGGCAGTAAAAGAACCAAGGAGCAAATAGTGCTGCTGAATGCTGCACAACAACAACAACAACAGCAACAGCAACAACAGTGAAAACATCAACAACGAGTCGGCAAACGGAAACAATTGCAATGACTGAGCAAATGTTTAGCATCTGTCCTGGGGCCACTCTGCACAGGAAGTGCCGCTTCACAAGTATATTTCATGCATGTTTAGTTCGTTACCCGTTGTCGGAACTAGAAAATTAAGTTTGAATTCCCATCGAATGCTTATCGGAGTGAAAGACTTTCATTGATTTTATCAATGGCATTTCCGCAAGTGTTGCAGCATTCCGGAGGCATTTTTGGCATCAGCAGCTTGCCAAAAACACTTTAGTAATTTTACGGGAGTCCGTAGAAAAAGAAGGCACTTAGTGCAATCTGATCAAAAATAACGTGGAAGAGGCGACAAAATAGTTGGAACAGCAGTTAGCGTAATGGCGTGAAGGTGGCAGAATGCATACCTAATTAGCTTAATGGCCCATTTTGGCCATAAATTATGCTAAATTAGAGCGCCAACAAAATTTGCATTCACCTGAAACTGGCCAACAACAAAATAGAAGGCGTGCACCACGAACCTTTTCATCCGTGCAACGTGTGGCATATTAAATAATTGTCAGCCAGCGCAAACGAATAATGAATTGTTAGAATCGATGTGGTCGGGTTGAAAATCAATAAATGGCTGCAATTGTGCAATGCATAAAGCGAACATTAATTGGCCAAAACGAATCGCATATAAACGACGCCCAAAACAAGTGAATTGATGTTTAACCAGCCCATTAAAACCGTGCCACAGTTGACATTAATTACAATATTATGCAACCATTTCAGTTTGTATCCCTTCTCTTCTCTGGTCGAAGTGTCTGTCATCAAAGGACATGTTTTATGCAGTTCAAATAATATGTTCACTTTGCACATTTTAAATTAAAAATTGCACAAATATTTGTGTAAGAAATAAAAACCAGAGATTAAAGTTAAATATTTTTCTTTCGCACAAGCGTTGAAAGGTTTGTTAATTTTTGCGTAATTCATTTACTTAATTATGAACACAAAAGTCTTCTTCGAGTGTAATTAATGAACAGGATGTGTTGAGCATATTTTGCAATCCTCATTTTTCAATTTATGTTGCTTAATTTAATAATCACACATACGCAACGTTGCCCGATGTTCAAGTTAAATTATGCAAAATATTGTACATATATATATATATATATATATATATATAAATAATATGTACGACTTTATATGTGGCTGAGATACTTCGGCGATGGATGTTTTTCTTATCACGCAGACTGCAGATGATGATGAGGCATGCTTTTGATGTGGCAATGGCAACAATTAACACAAACAGGCTACAAATAGCAGCACATACATACAAATATAGACAAAGTGACTTACTTACACACACACTCACACACTCACACACACATACACACAAAGAGAGGAAATGTGCATATTCAGCTGGTCTTGCACTTACCGCTTGAATGTTTATGCTTTTGTCAGTATCAAAACACCTCACCGACATATATGAGAATATCAATACACTTGGAGAAACAAGGCTGTTCTAAGTTCAAGTACAAACAGTATTGTAACGCTTGAGAATTGTGGTTCTGGTTGGTATTCAAGTTTTTCATTCATAAATGTGACATCTTCATTTAAGTACATTGAAATTAATTCGAATTCAGATTCGAGTTGTACTTAAACTAATACGAGTCGAACTGATTTCAGGGTCTGTATACACCTCAACTTTTTTCTCCAGTGTATGCACATAACAACCCCGCGTGAGTGTTAGTGTATAGTGTAAATGTATAGATGTATGTTTGGGAAAGTGCACTCACTCTACATACAACTGCAAACTACTTAGACCGTGTGTTGTTGCCACTGCCACTGACAAGTCGACAGAGCCAGCCAGTCATCATCGGGACCAGCACTCGGAAGCGGGGCAGTGCTGCAACTTGTACGGAAGGGGGGTTGGCTATGCCGCCGGCAGAGAAGCAGCAGTATCAGCAGCAGCAAAGGTGTTAAGAAAGCCATTTCGCCTGCTAATGAGTGTCGGTGTAAAAGTGTAGACGAGCGTGTGTGTATGTGTGTGTGTGTGTGTACAGGTATTTGTGTGTGTGTGTGTGTGTGTACAGGTATTTGTGTGTGTGTGTGTGTGTGTGTGTGTACAAGTCCTTGTCTTGGCTTACCCTGCCCGTGCCTTGACGAGACTTAAGCTGAAGAGCAAACACAAATGTTTTCATGTTTGGGCATGTCAACAGATTTGTCCCTTCCATGTCCCCATCATCCCACCACCCCACCAACCCACCAACCCATAGAGCCTATGCCAGGGTTTGTTGTGTGCAGAAGCATTTTGCTTAATTAGTTACAAACATTAAAAACGGTGAATCTAAAACGGAATTATCTACCTAGCTACAGGCATAAAGCGACACTGACTAAGTTTAAGGGACATGTTTGCAAAAGTTTCGTAAAACTCTTTGGTGCGAGCTTCTGCTGGGCTAAGCTCTCTGACTCTGTCAGTTTGATTAAGGCCATGTCAGAAAACGAACTGATAAATATACACCCACACACACACGCACACACTTACGCATGACACCCAAGTGAGTTCGTTGTCAAAGTCAAAGTGTCATAAGATTTATATTTCAAATTGTGTTTGGAAACTAAAAGATTGGATTTAACCAAATTTACAAATTGTCGCGTTGACAGTTGTTCATAAACAGCCCTTATCTGTATCAAGATCTTAAGTCCATTTATTGCTGATGACATTTTAGTGTGATTAACGTATACGGTGCCATGTAAATACACAATTTGTTGTCTAAGCTTCAATTCTAATAAAGGGCTTATGAATAGCTTGTGTAATTAGTATGTGAGTTTGTACATCTTATCTATAACAATTTTCAATTATTATGCAACTTTTGAGGTTAGGTTTATCTAAACGAATTGTGAGTGTTTTAATACTTTATCAAAATGGAGAATGACAACAGGCAAAGCTTAATCGAAGCCTTATTTGAATTTAGAAAATCTTTGATTTCGATAAATAATTTACTATATGCAATATTGAAGCTGACTTTATGACACATTTTCAAACATATCTTATAAAGAGCATCTTAACAGTATTATTATAAATCAGAGTTTTTAAACAGATATATATTATGTAGCCCAAGTCTATTTAACGTTTGCTTTTTATGCCATGTTCTGCTGTAAAAATCTTATTTAATTAAATGATTATGCTCAAAGGACATAAATCCTTTGAAGAGAGAAGTCGCTGATGCATTCAGCTACTTACATAACAAGTCCCTATGCGTTATTCAGTTTGTGTACATTATCATTTATTCATGAATGTCTTTTTACAGAAAAACTGAAGATGCTGGATATAACGCGAGACAAGCCTGTTAAGGTATCCGTTAAAGTGGCTGTGCCTGTGCGGGATCACCCCAAGGTGAGTCTTTGGGTCATAGTTGGATGGTAATCATGTTTATGATTCAATAACTTATTGGCGATTTTGTGTCTGTCTCTTTCTATTGCCAGTTCAATTTCGTTGGCAAGCTGCTGGGACCCAAAGGCAACTCGATGAAACGCCTCCAGGAGGACACAATGTGCAAAATGGCCGTGCTGGGACGTGGTTCGATGCGCGACCGCCGGAAGGAGGAGGAACTACGGGCCAGTGGCGACAGTCGTTACGCCCATCTCTTCGAGGACCTGCACGTCGAGATTTCAACGTTTGCGGCACCGGCCGAGGCTCACGCTCGCATTGCTTATGCATTGGCGGAAGTGCGGCGGTTTCTGGTTCCGGTGAGTTCGAAAGATCCCAATTGGGACTTAATGTTGCCTGGCATTTCAGCTGCTGCTCACTTTTGAGCAAGTTCAAGTTGTGAAACAACTTAAATTTACTCGAGCAAAGACACTTAATGGCCGGTCGCAGACACACTGGCTGATTATACTGCTCCAAGGTTGCACTCGTTATCGACTTCAGCTTCCGTGTACTCGTGGCATCTGCCAGCAGCTAGCTGCCAGCTGCCAGCTGCCATGCATCTCAGCAGCAGCAGCAGCATCTACCATCAGCTTCCTTTCTAGGCATGCCACCACGCGTCGCTGACTAAATTGCATTGTGTTGTAATTACATTTACCCACCCACTCCCTTTACCACTCGACAAGTGCTCCATAAACTTCCGTACACTCGAAAAAAAATACATATAGCTGGGAAAATTCACCAGCTTCGACAAATTTTGTTCCCTTGGAAACAACTTCTTAACTATCGAAAAACATTTCTTAAGCGTTGAAGAGTTTGAAAAATACCTGAAAAATACTTGGGAAAAATACACTACAAAAAAACACTTAATTGTCGATGTAATATTTAAATTATTTCTTCAGATTTTTTCTTGGGCTTTTATTTTTATAACTCAGAAAAATATGAAACAACTTTAACGACTTTAATTCACTATTTGACTTGGAATATTTTAATATGATTTTGCAAACTTATTTATACAACAGCACACACACACACACACACACAGGCGTACTCCAACGGAAAAGCTTTTACTTTTCATTTTCAAAGTGGGCGTCAGAATGCGCCAATTTGGCGAAAACGGAAAAGTTTGGCATAAATTGGCGCATGCCTGATAAGTAAACATTGAGAAATTCGTTCATTTATTTTTGTACATTTTTTTAAAACTAACTTCTAAAAAATGACCACAAATAAAATTTGGCCAGCTTAGTTTAGCCGAATATTAAATACCCTTGTAGACCAGTCGCTGATCAAGAATAGACATACTCCTGGGGTCCTTCAACACGCCACGACTAATTTAAAATACTTTGTAAGGGTATAAAAATAATGGCGCTGTTTTTTTAGAAAGATAAATTTCAGTCAAATACTTTTTGTACAGTGTGGCCGTTGCTCGGCCGTGCAACTGCTATCAGCTGTGTCCATTGTGTGGGCTCTTGGCACGCTATCGCCGTTGCAACTCCATCTCCATCACCGTCTCCATGACCATCACCATCTCCATTTGCTGGCACCATCGTCATCACCATCGTTGTAGCCATTGCATTCTCGCTCAACTCTTGTGTGCCGGCATAGCTCCAGGTTTTTTGTCTGCTCCCGTTCCCAATTCACTCCCATTCACCCCTCGACCACTTGGAATACAAACGGTAACCGTTTACAATCCTCGGTGCTCGTTTACAATGCACCTGCTTGCATCATGCAGCCATGTTCACGTGCCTCGCCAGGATATTTATTTATTTATTTTTGCGCTTTCAATGAAAAACTTCGTATGTTTGCAGCTTAAATTACAGTTACCTCCAGCTCCACCTCCGCCTCCACCTCCACCTCCACTTCCAGCTCAACCCACTCGCTTGCCCTGCATAGGTGACCCAGATATCTGCCATTTTCTTCAAACACAAATATATTTCTTACGATGCTTTAAAGTTGAGTCGAAATATTAAATTACAGTTTTGTTAGAAAATTTGTAACTTGATTATGTTCAATGTCTGATATCTGCAAACAGGAATCAAATAAATATTCATTATACTTTGACAAATATTTTTAAATCGTTTGCAAGTTTCACGAAATTTTATTATCATATTAAATTACTTGACTTTGGGAAGATGCCTTCCGCTATGCATCAAAATTTCCTTTAAAATGTAAATCTCGTAAGTCGACCAGCATCAAGATAAAGCCTCACAACTTGAAAATGATTTTTGGGGGTCTTGTGGCTTTCACTGTTTCGACAATAAATGGATTGAGCTTGGGGGGAAACCCACACAAACTCACACACACACACACACACACACACACACACACACACTAAGGACTAGCAAACCTGTGACATACAACTGTCAAAAACATAAATTGTAGCTGATGGAGTTTTCTGATCTGATTACCCTGGAAAAATTTGCATGGAAATTATTTCAATTTTGCTCACACTTGAAAACATAAACTGTTTCAATTTGAAAAATATGTGCAGCTTATGCTTGTACGTGTGTAAGTGTGTGTGTGTGTGTGTGTGTGTGTGTGTAGGAGTATCTGTATGTGCGCAAGCTGTTCAATCCTTGAAATATGACATTGTTTATGGCAGCTGACAAAGCGATTTATGGAGATATTGTCCCCAAAAGTAGGCAGCCTTTTTTTATGAATGAAAATATTGTTTGGACTTGTGGCGCGTTACATATGCAACTCGGGAGTACAACATTTGTGTTTGCTTTGTAAGCAAAGAGCAAATATTAATTTCATTCTGACAGCTTTAAGTTGCAACTGGCATATTGCTTAAGGGCAAACTAGAAACATACACACTTAGCTGTTGCACTAACCGTAACTCATTTAATTAGGGCAATGAAAAGATACGCTCGCAGGCACCTTTAACGCTCTCGCTGCTGACATACACTCCCCCTTGCCCTTACCCTTCCCCTTTCCCTTAGATGGCATACCAAAAAACAAGTTTATAGCTTTTCACACGTCGATACTCCCCACTCCCCACTTCCTGCGCTGACTCTGACTGTGCAGCTGGTGCTGCTTCAGCATAATTGCATTAAGCACACACACACACACACGCGCGCACATGTTGAAGTAAATACATCAGCTGCTTTGGCAGCGCAGGGGTAGTCAGGCTGTGTGCGTGCTTGTGGTTGGCAGCAGGCAGTAGGGGTAGTCTGTAGACCAGCGACGAGTGTCACACGAACTTTTAATTGACATCCAATAAAATTCGCATTTATTGCGCGCACTCTGCGCTCTGAATGCCAGAACTAAATTTAATTGCTCAACGTTGCAAATTGCAGTGTTCATTCGTGCGACTGCCTCGCCCAGCCCACACACACTCGAAACATGGGGCGTGTCTCTATTGGGAATGTTTATACTTTAATTGCTTATATTTGGTGTATATACTTAACTCACTTGCATTGCGCTCAGGACTACCATGACGATATACGGCAGGAGCAGATGTGGGAGATGCAGGCGCTGACATCGACCCCAACGCTGAGCCACCTGGACGACTCGCAGAGTCCGACAAATACCACACGCGGCCTGGGCGGTGGTCTGGCCGACATGGACACATCGAACGATGAGAAGTCTGACAACGATACCAGCGGCATGGATTGCCTCTCGCCGGACAAGCTCGATTGCGGTCAGTCGTGCAGCAGCAGCGACACCCACCAACACCACCCACACCACCATCAGCAGCAGCAGCAGCAGCAACACCAACAGCAGCAGCAACAACAGCATCAGCAGCAACACCACCACCATCACCACCAACCGGCGCATTTCCATCAGCTCCTGCAAACGCATGGAGGCGCCAGCGCTGCTGCATCCGCCTTGGCCTGTGGGGATCATCTCGCCGGACAGGCGAATACGGCGACAGCAGCAGCGGCTCGTGAGTATATTCTAGTTAAACAAAAGAAAATTGCGAATTGGCCACGATAATGTTCACCTTTATAATCCCCTTTAATCAATTGCAATTTGAGGCATTAATGGAAACTCGTTAAATTAAACCAGATTATGGGGCACCTCAGTTTTAAGCGTTTCTCTTCTGCACCTTGCGGCATATTAAATTTATATGTTCATAATAAAAAAAAGTTATCATCGCAGGTATATCAAATTATCTTTTAACTACGATTATGTTTACTGCTGGAATATATTTTTATTCTTGTTTTATTTATTAATCTTAAATAAATATATTTCGAATTAATTTTTTATATATATATTAAAATGTACCCAATCAGACCAACAAAAAATGTTGAACTAGTAACTTATAAGTGTGTCGATCTCAGAGCTGGCAGAGGGTATCTTCTAGTCTATCACTTCTATTACTCATGTAAACTTCTCTTATGCTATGCCAAATTCCAGCATTTCAAATGAATAAGATAAATTTTAATAATTATCTTCTAGTAACTAGCTAGCAGAGGGTATCTTCTAGTCGATCACTTCTACTGCTCATAGCAACTGCTCTCAATCTATGTCATATTCCAGTACACACAACAGCGATGGCTGTGGCATTGCAACATCAACTGACTGCCGCGGGCATAGGCGGACTGTTGAAGCCGGCACAGGGCGTGGGCGTTGGCGTGGGCGGGGCCATGTCTGGGCTTGCTACAACACAGAGCAGCGCCACAACGCTGCAGCTGACGGGCAGCGATAATGATGCAAACACGTCAACATTGACGCTGCTCGACTCACCCGGGACTCTGTTGCATCCAGCACTGCGCAACGTGAAGACCATCAACATAGGTGAGTTGTCCAAAAGCACGACGGCACGACTGGTCGCTGATGATTCTTTGCAGGCGGCGGACTGGGACGCAAGCGACCGCTGCTGGGCGTACCCCGTTCCGGCATGAATCCCACAAAGCGCACCGTGATGAGTTTGCTGGCGCGTGCGAAGAACTCCCAGGCGCTGCACACAGTCCGTCAGCCCATGGTGACCACCTCATCTTTTGGCGAGTAAGTTGTTTTCAGTTGTTGTCAGTTTAAAATGGATTTAAAATTAAACACAACAAAATAAATATGTGTGCAGGCCACTGCAGATGCTGGCATCACCATTCATCATTCCGCACCAGGGCATGGATCAGTCGATTTTAGCGCTGCCCAAGGAGAGTCTCGCCCAAGGCGTCTAACCCTATGACTTTTATATGCTGCGCAGCACTGATGGTCGCATCTGACCGACTACAATTTGCCCCGCCTCCTTCTTCTAAAGACACGACAAACAGGAAAAACAAATAACAAAAACGGACACAAATAAGTTAGGATTACCAGAAACACTTTATGAAAACGAAGAAGATTCGAATCGAGAAACACTTTTACACACACCAAACACACACACACACGTCAGCGAATACTTTGCGCTTATTGTGCCCCTTTGGGTACACAACTGTACGTCTTTTGAGGAAGCACCCGAGGGAAACTGGGGAGCGTCTGATTTCCCCCTGAAATACCAGAAAGCCTGTCTACACACGATTTGTTCTAAGCGAATTATAAATAAATAACACAAGTATTTTTAATGCGATGTTTTATTTCAAGAAACCAACAAAAAAAATAACAAAAAAAAAAACAACAACAAAATTTAAGAAAAACTTAACCAGTAAATATCTAAAATGCATAAAAACCAAACTAAATTAGTGTCAAATTAACGAACAACTTTTAATAGAATTAAAATGTAAACGCAATTACTTTAAATAAATTACTTTAAATAAATATACACACACAATTGCAAGTACCATATATATATATATATATATATATATATACATATATATATATACTTAAAACAAAAATATATATACACTATGCATACTTATATGTACTTAAATCTATATTTAAAATGTGTTAAAGTAAACCTATAAAAAATGAAGAAAGCAAAAACAAAACAAACCTAAACAAAACACGCCACTTAAAAATTGATAATAATTTTTGGAGTACATATTTTAAAAATGAATTAATATGAAACTCGAAAAAACAAAAAAAAAGCATCGACGGAGTTGAGTACAAGAAAGCATAATTCAGAAATACTTTTATCGCATCGAGTATCCCAGCTGGGATAATCCAAATTCATTTGCATAGACAAATATTTGAATGCAACACAACTTATTCCAAATCTTGGATTTAAGTGATCACAGTGATCCCACCGCCTTCAGCTTGTTTTTTAATATTGAGCCCAAAAAAAAAAACCATATTCGGTTTCAGTTAAAACACAAATGAAGTTTCAACACATCGAGTCAAGAAAATATATACAGTTCGCTGAGAATAGCTACAAAAATGTTGATTATTAAATTCTTTGAAATGGGTGCCTTCGTCAGATCATCCTTATCGATATATGTTCTCACTCAAAACCCTTCACTTCTCAATGAGTTTCTGCACAGAAATAAAATGACAAAATAATTCTTGATTGATATAATTAAGATAAGCATTGACGAAACATTATCTATTTTGCACTAAATGAAAGGAATTTTACTCAAATGTTTGGCATTGATGAGCTGCCGATTTCAAATACTCGTTATACAAATAATTGAAAAAAAACGATAAATAATTGAGGAAGAGCAAGTTAAAAAATCGAAATGTGCACTTAATGCATTCATAGATAAGTATAATCTCAATACAAATCGAATACAAATACAAATACAAATACATACAAAATATAAATAGTATATGCATTAATGTTCAACAGTTTAATCAAAAATGGCATATTTACAATTTACAAGCAAAATAAATATATTAAAAAAAAAATGAAAACATTTAATAAAAAACCAAAAACCAAATATTGATATTGATGTTGAATGAAAACAACCGTGTAAAGTCCTAAAAAACAAAATGATTACTCGTACCTACATAAATAATTGTATGTAGAAACTCAAATACGCATATGCAAATTTAAATAATTAATTAACTAAAACGGTACTCAACACACACACACACACAACAACACACACACACCCACACACACAACACATGCAACACCACCACAGCTTCGAGCTATTCAAAAATAAATGCAATATTTTAAAAATACAATCGAAATCAGTAATTTAATTTTGATGATTATTTTATTGAAGTTTTCAGCCAAAATGAATGTTTAGGTTTTGTTTGTGTATAAAGGGAAGTATTCAGCACATAAACTGACTACTAAAAAGCGTCGCAACTAGCACTTGTAACTAGTTGGACTACGGAGAGTGAGGTCCTTGGTTGCGCATAGTTTATGCGATCGTAGAGATGATGAAGACGTCTGCATATACTGAGGCACTGAAGAACACTGACTTTATTGAATGAAATGCGTGGCTTATATACAAAATTCTTAGACTATAATATTCAAGTATGAACATGCGAGATGCTGATAGCTGACCCATGCAAGTCAGCATTGTTCAAGTGTGAAAATGAGAAATGCTGACAGCTCAAAATTAGGCACTTGAGGCTAGCTTGAATGGGTCAAGCTATTTTTAGAGGGGTTAGAGGAGATGTCGATGGAGTGAGACTGCAATCACTCAACGAGCGGCTGCACTCGATGGAGTGAGACTGCAATCGCCTTACAAGCGGCTGAGCTATGCGGTCGCCTTATAAGTGGCTGCATAATATTTTCTATGTGAGCATTTTATATTTATATGAATCTAAACAATATGAATCTAAAGAGGATTATTGATTTTTAATAATACTTTTGCTTATATATAGCCAAAATAGGTCTCTCGCTCAAACCAACTGCCACGGAAATTCCTCAACACATAACGACGAGCTGATTCTAAAAATATATGCAGTAATACCAAGGGCCAAATATAGCAAAATACCGGAAAATAACTGTAAAGGATGTAACAATTATTGACTTTGGATTTTGGATAATGAAACCCACTCACTCAACTGGTGAAATTCGCAAGTATTTGGGATAATCCAGGATGGTGAGCAAATAACCAAGGCAAATCATATAAATGACGGCAATGTTTAGGCGCATGTTGCCAAAGCCATGGTGAAATAGATTTGCGCGTCCTGTTTTGGTCAAGATGAGATTAATGCACTGCATGATTGTAAAGGTGATGACCACAACTGTTAAGGTCTTAATCTCCAGCAGCTTGCGAGCCTCACTGGTCTGCAAAAAGGGTGTCAAAATTAATAGCTCCACGTATAGCATAGGAGAACTTGCCCATTCTTGGCCATATGAGTCGACCAAATCATTGACGGAATCGTCGTACCACTCAACGCTGAGGCCAATCAAAGTTCTTGGCAGAAATCCATTATGGGCCATGTGAACAAAGTAGGCGGTAAAGATGGCACTGGCCTCAATCAAACCCACATGTATAAAGGCCACAAAAATAACGCTAAAAAGTGGATATTGTTAAGAAATATGTGGTCCGATTCCGATTCCGATTGCCAACAATTACCGTCTGTTGATCAGAAAGTCTTCATAGATCTTGGGCTTGTGCTCCATTAGGTTCTCCTCTGGCGGTTCATAAAAAAGCGATAAAGCTGGCAACTGGAAACAAATGTTAAAGTCGATTTTCAGATATTTTTCCCAACCTACCAAGCCAACCAAAAAATTCAAAATCAACGAAACGATCAAGAACAAGCGAAATGGAATCATCAGCAAAATGAATGACAAGTGTATCAGTAAACTGGCCATACTCGGTGATAGGGTATAGGCCAATGCCTTCTTCATATTCTCGAAGAGCAGACGACTCTCCTCAATGGCATCCACAAGAGTCTCAAAATTGCTGTCCAACAGTGTGATATCGGCACAGGATTGACTTGTCTGCGAGGAGGCCCCTTTGGATACGCCCACATTCCCACGCCGAATGGCGGCAGAGTCGTGGACAGAGGTGCCCATTGCGGTGACAATAGCTCCCATTTCCTGACAGAGGTCGACGAGCATATAGCGCTGCTGCACACTAATAGCCGCAAAGACCAGATCCGCATGGGCGAGCAGCAGCTGCCTGGCATACCAACGCTGATGATGCAATTTCTTTTGCCAATTCATCATATCAATGGCCGCTGCTGTGATCATGCCGCTGTTCACCTGCGATTCAGGTATGCCCAAGCGCTTGGCAACATCCTCAACGGTCTCACTGTTCCGCCCAATTACGCCCACCGCCCGGGCTATGGCCCTGGAGTAATATAGTTTGGACCGTGTGACAAGTACCAGCTTGATGCCAGCACTGCGGCAACGATCCACTCCTCTCCTCACATTATGGCTGGGCGGATCGTAGGTGGCAATGAGACCCAAGAAGCGCAACGAATTGCAATATGTTCTCATAAATTGTTCATATGTCTTTTTGTTGTTGCAATCAAAGTCCTCGGAGATTAGAGCCATCATTTGATCATCAGGCTGTAGGATCTTCGAGCCAAAGGCATAAGTGTGTCGTCCCGCCCGCTCTAGCTTAAAGCCCAGATTGGAAACCATTCTTCGCTGAGTTGCATCCAGTTCCACTTCGTCATTGTCTATAAACCAGGTACTGCTGAAGCTCAATACGACACTCCAATAACCGCGAACGAGGAGCAGATACTCATCATCGGGGGTCCTGTGAACGCTCAGCTGTAAATGGGTTTGAGTATCGTAGGCCTTAGAAGCCAATCTCTCATACTGACTACGAAAATATAAGATATCTGAAATGAAGTGCGTGCTGAATACGAACAAGGCCCTGTCATAGTCACTACCGTCCAGAGTCTTCTCCATGCGGGGCACGCCCCTCTGGCCGGGACTGTAGATAGCTTGATTGCACAGCACCGACGCATGAATGAGCTGCAAAAATGGCTCGTCCTCATCAAAATCCTGACGATAATGGACAGGTACGAGCGCCCCATTTACATATATATCCGACACTCGCCAGCTGCGCATTGTCATGGTGCCAATTAGACTGCTAAACAAGACTGTGGTTAATCCCAGAGTGGAGGCTGCCTCCATATTCCGAACATAACAACCCTTCTCCAGCAGCGCGGCTTTTGTGTGCCACAGTCCAAAGTACATCAGGATGGGCAGATAGATGGGTGACAAGGTGATCGTCAAGCTCACATTGAACTCGATCAGCATCTGCAGCGTCAAACCCTCCAGCGAAATAGTACAAACCAATATAAAAAACATCAGAATACAGATGATATGTGTATAATAAGTGATCTGTGAAGGAGTATAAAGGAGATTAAGATTAGCAGCGACGAAATAGGAATTTAATCTACGGATTACATATTTGTTGAGCCCATAAATCCGAAAAGTTTTTCAAAGTAAATAAATTTTGAGCCAGAAACGCGTTTCCAACTGGAAACCCTGGGAACCCCTATTCCTATTCTCAGATTACACAGAGTAACTCTAACCTGTTGAATATGCTTGCGTGATCTGCTTCGAGAACGTGTCTCCATGCTCAAACTGGCCATGATTCCCACTTCGGATTGATCGCCACAGGCAATCACAATGCCCTGTCCACGCCCCTTTGTCACATGGCTGCAGGCAAAGCCCACATTCCTAGCGGACCATTTATTGCGATGCGCGAACTCGGGATCAATTAGGACAGAGGCGGAGTATCCGGTGAGGGCCACGTTGTCCACCTCCAAGGCATGTGATTCAAAGAATCGGACATCGGCCGCTATGCGTTCGCCATATGCGATCTGTAATATATCCCCAACGACAACGTTTTTGGCTCTTATAATCTGGTTACGGCCATCTCGGAGGACCGTGCAATACATGGGCATTAGGTTATTAAAAGCCAGCGCAACTCCATAATCGTCGTTGGCCTGGATCTGACGAAAGTAGCCCACGGCTAAAAATAACATAACGAAAATGATTCCAATTACGCAAAACTCATGATCGATGTCCGTTTCCTTTGGCGATTGCAGCTCTATGTAGTACAGCAGGAAGCATCCAATAACATCCACCAATATTATCCGACCAGTGCCATAGAAACAGTTTCTCAAATAACTGTGAATTCTCGATTCTGGCCTAAGCAATGTGAACTTGTTTTTACCATGTAAAATTAGGCGTTGGTTTGCCGTTGCTGTTGTTAGTCCCTACAAATTTGGATTATTTTTTACAGTGTCTCAATGAAGTAGTCCAATTTTTAGAGACTTACTTCTGTGGCAGAGGATTGCAGTTCTTCGCATAATTTGGCAAAATCTCCAAGATGCCAATCCTGCTGTCCAATCGTATGCATTTTATGGATGGTTGTTGTAAATGAGTTTTGAGTTCAAATACTTTGCAACTGAACATAGATTTCAAGTGTTAAATTGAATTATTATTGCAGGACTGCTATTTATATATATGTGTATATATATATTGAACTGGGTTTTCTGGAAAATTGTGACACCTCTTGTGTGTATTATTATTGTTATATCTTCACATATGTATATTTTTGCAAGTGAGCACGTATAAAATCGATATTACATTGTTTTTCAAAATCAGCAATAATCGTAAAATATTTTCCAATGTTGACACATAAAGTGCCGGATGCGACATCTGTATCCTTTGCCCTTGTTTTGCGTTGGTGTTGTCATTATTGTCATTCAGGACGAGAATGAGGCCACATCGTGCCGTCAATTGGAAAAACAAGCTGAAATGTACCTCAGAGAGAAGTTGGCTTTTCCATGAAATTGATATTGCCTGTTGGTTTGCGTCGTGCTTTATTGCCACATTTAATAAGCCATTAAAATTTTGATTGCCGCAATGTGAAACACATACATAAAATATGCATTTGTAAGAATATGTATCCTTATAAGGACATATGTACACAGTACACGGTACATATGTAGTTCAACTTATTAAGTGGTGCATTTTTTTTCGATTAAACATTTACATGAATTTCAACCATAAATCGTGTTTACATATTTAATCGCAGTATTTATCGAGATTAAAAGTATTTCTTTTGAAATTTTTGATGTGAAAAATTAAAAACACAGATAGATATGTATATATATACGGACTTGATCTTCTGGAACATTTAGCAATCTATAGTTTAGATTGAGTTTTGGATCCAAAAAAAGTTGAAGCAAGCCTTGCAACACAAAGTAGAAAATGTAGCAACAACTTTCATTTATTGAACTCGAAATTAGTTTAGCTAGAAATAATTTTAAAAAACAATATATACGAGAAACACATAAGAGTTGATACTTTTAGCCATAGTTTGTAATTGAAAGTGTTTCTCAAGTGTTTTAATGAGTTTTTGATTGTCAAATAATTATGAAAGTCGTAAATTTAATTTTCTTCATCGCAGGCACGCTGCTCTCCAGTCATGCCGCAGATCCAGAGTGTAAGTCGACTTTATATATGTATATGACAATTTGAATGGAATAACTGTGGAGCTCAACTGTAGATAAGGTATTTTGCCACTGGGATACTGAGTCGAACAATCGGTGGTCCCTTAGCGCCTTTACATTATACTCGATTGACACAAATCTCTGCAACCATATTGTGTTTGGCTCCACCACAAGTTTGGACCCAAAGGGTTCCGGTGAATTAAGCATTAGCAATGAGGAGTTGCTTGTAAAAAATGGTGAGTCGCATTTGAAAAATATCCAAAAAAGTAAAAGTTACATATTTGAAATATATCAGGACTCTTGGAGCAAATCGTAAATATGAAACGTGATAATATTAAGACAATTCTCTCCGTTGGCGGTGGGAAGGCTCAATCGAAGATGTTCTCCAAGATGGCAGCGGATGTGAAGCAGCGCGATAAATTCTATGCATCGCTCATCAAGTTCCTCTACAAATGGGAATTCAATGGCATCCTCATCGACTGGGAGTATCCAATGCAGCAAGATCGCAATAATTTTGCCATCTTACTGAAAGAGCTCCAAATAATGTAAGCAACAAAACACTGAAAAAAATGCGATACTATTTTTAATATCCTTCCTCTAAAGTCTACACGAGCATCACCTTATGCTCATGGTTGTGGTTTCTGCACGGTTGGATGCAGTGAGTCTGGCCGCCTATGACATTGCCCAAATAGCAGAGAATGCTGATTATATTGTCCTAAATACCCATGATGCCCTCGATCCGTATAGCCGTCAACTTAATTACATCGCGCCGCTTTATGGCAATGGCAGCCGGAGTGTGGAGCGCAGTGTCCTCCACTGGGTGAGGCACGGCAAGAAACCAGCAAAGCTACTGCTTGGTTTGCCGCTCTTTGTGCACACCTACACCCTGGACGAAATGAGCAATTCGATGGTGGGCGCTGCAAGCAAGGGACCTGGTCGCCAGCATGAGTATTCCAGCCGGCCGGGATTCATGACCGTTGGTGAGTTCTGCCTGCAGTCAGCCAAGTGGGACAAGAAATACGACAAGCTGGCCGAGGTGCCCTATGCCTACAGCGATGACCAATGGGCTAGCTATGAGAATGGACGCAGCCTCAG
Organism: Drosophila nr. perissopoda 5 BK-2023a; assembly: GCA_035044105.1. Taxonomy (NCBI): domain Eukaryota; kingdom Metazoa; phylum Arthropoda; class Insecta; order Diptera; family Drosophilidae; genus Drosophila; species Drosophila nr. perissopoda 5 BK-2023a. The sequence goes on from JAWNMK010000231.1 coordinate 1,260,217, forward strand.
TGCAAAGTTGCATCTGGCGATGAAACATGGTTTGGGTGGCGCCATGGCCTGGTCCATCGATGCCGACGACTTCGAGGGTAGATGCGGTGAACGCTTTGGACTGCTACGAGTGATCATCGCCTTAATTGGCGATCCGAACACGCTCACCACTCGGGCGCCAACGACTGAAGGCTTCGGCCTGTGTCCACAGGATGGATTCTTTCGGCATCCATGGGACTGTCAGCTGTATCACGAGTGTCGTCATGCTCAACGCACCGACTATGAATGCCTTGCCGGTGACTATTTTGATGAGGAGCATGCTCAGTGCCGGCCCTCGCAGCAAGTGAAATGCAATCAGAACTTTGTCACCTGGCGACCAGGCGATGCTGGCTACAACTATCGCAACCTGCCACTGAATCTAAAGATTGTCCAGTGAATACCTACCAATATTGATAGACAAAAATAAAATTTTTCGTGTAAATTGGATTTCAGCATTTTACTAGATCGGCATAGTTGCAGCTGTTCGAGCTGTAGTCGAAGTGGAGACCTGTGGGACAATCGAACTTGAAAGTGGTGCCAGCATTGCAGTTGTAGAACTTGGAACAGTTGTGCGCATCTCGCACATAGCCCACATCTGCGGTGCAACTATAATCCTCGATTTCGCTTTGTCGCTCTGTGTTCACCAGGCCTGTTGGGGTCTCCCTGTCAAAGAGCACCCGATTGATTTCGCGCAGCAGGGTATAACGAGTCTGGTTGCCATCGCAGCTGCCTCGGAAATCATCGGATTCAAGTGACCAGATCATAATGCCGCCTAGTTTCTGCTCCATGGCATACTGTGCTTTCAGTTGCAGGCTGCGCCCGTTCTCGTAGCCCACCCACTGGCGATCTTTGTATGCGTAGGGCACCTGCTGCTCTGCGTCCCACGCCTGCGTCCACTGCTCCTTTTGCATTAGGCCACACAACTCGTTGTAGCCCAGGACACCTGGCTCCCTCGAGAATGGTCCCGCAATGCCGCGACCAATGTGTGCAGCTCCTGGCAGATGATCCTCGGTGGTGGCCAGGGTGAAGGTGCGTCCATAAAACGGCACTCCGAGATGCAGTTTTTCTGGCGGTGCTCCCGCACCTAACCAATATTTTATAACGGCATCCACGTTCAGCTGGCGCTCTCGTTTAGTTGCATCTTTTGGTCCAGCGTAGAGGGGCGCATTTATGCCCACAGTCGCATCCCAGGAACCGTGTAGATCATAGGCCATAACATTAATCAAATCCAGATACTGCGATATGGCGGGTATATCATAGGATACCTCAGCCGAAAACTCAGCTGATCCCACGGCAGCGCTAAGCATGTAGCCAAAGGGATCCAGTCCCTCCTTAAGCTCCTTGAGCAGGGTTATATAATTCTCGCGGTCATTAGTCTCAGAGGACTTGTGACGCTGTCCAGGATATTCCCAGTCCAAGTCGAGTCCATCGAAGCCATGACGCTGCATAAACTGGACGATCTGCTCGATGAAGCGAGCACGTTTCTCCGCATCGCTGGCCACAATCGAGAAGTGCTGGGAGCCCTCATTCCAACCGCCAACAGCAACAAGTGTTTTCAGTGTCGGATTCTTCAATTTGAGCGCATTAAATTTCTTAATATTGCCACGGCCACCATTATCCTCCAGATCCAGATAGGGATCAATGATGCGCAGTTCGCCAGTCTGATTGATGCCCAGGAAAGCGTATACCAAGTGAGTGCACAGAAACGGATCAATGTCCTCCACACCAAACTTGCCCTCACCAGGCCGATAAACGCTCCACGTTCCCTGATAGCAAACAACGTGCTCTAGAAATGAACAAATAAATTAATATTTAATATATATTAAAAGTTAGACAAAGTACTTACTTTCTGGCTCCGCTGCTCCTGCAACTGCATTAAGCAGCATTGCTATAATTAGTAATATTAAAGACATCATTTCAAGCGAATCTTTTGGAAGCTTTGTTCATAATTCAACTTGATGGCCGCCTTTTATACGTTTTACAATATCAACAAGATACTCGCGTTAAGTGCAAGATGTTGTAAAATAAAAACGATTGTATACATGGTTATTATTATGTACTTAAGAATGCTACAACAACGTAGCAATAAATATAATCAATGTGTTTATTCTTGCACCAACAGCAAGGCAAATACAATATTGATGACCTAAGACAACGACAAGGCAGTTACACGATTTGAAGGCCAAACCGCCAAGCTGGTAAGTGTGACCAGCCACTAACGACGCTAAAATGCTGCAATTAAAACTTTTTCAGCTTAGACAGTTGATTGTTGCGACGCAAAGCCATTTTACGCAAGCGACGCCAATACTGTTTGGTATCGGGGTCTAGCTCATCCAGCGGCACAATCCGATCTGTGTTGAGCGTCCACAGCCAGTCAGGGTATTCGGCGTCCGGTTTGAGCTGCAAGAACAGAGCTCATTTAATGGTCATGGTCCTGGAATGCGCCGATCAGACTCACTTTGACGTCCTCGCCAGTTTTCATATAGTTGCTGCCACACACATAGTTTACCAGCTTATTGGCATCCGTTTCGACGGGTATTATCTTCTTCTCCATTATGGGTCCCAGCTTGCCGATCTTCTTCTTTTTGCCCGCTAATAACGAATACAAATGTTTACACACCGGCCACATTTCTACACACATTTTTGGATTCACCTGTTCCCACAGCCGCCGGCTTGACAGCATAACAGCGCGCAGCTGTTGTTGTTGCTGTTGTTGTTAGACGCTGTCGCATCAAATTAAATGCCATTATTAAATTGTTCATTTTTGTGTTGGCTTTGCATTAAACTTCAATATTAATTGTATTTATATTACAGTTTCATTGTATTTAAGGGAAAAATGAACGTCGCTCACACGGTTGTTGTATAACAGACCACCAATGTGCAAACGGTCACACGTGCGAAAACCTATCGAAATCAACGCTGAACCGGCAAACAATTCGATAACAAAATTATAAAAGTCAACAGCAACTGCAATTGCCTGCACTAAAATGCCGACAATAAAACTGCGACTGCCATCGAATCGAACGCTTGGCAATATTTGCGTCTATGGCGCCGTCATCTCCATTTCGGCTGTGATGTACATGCGATGGCGGCTCGAGGATCGTGTCCGCTCAACCGAATACTATAAATTGGCATTGCAAACACTGCGCCAACACAAGGGTAAAAGTCGTAAATCTTCAATGAAAATGTAAACAAATACGAATATTTATATTTAATTTTTTTTAGGAGCTATCGGACTGCTGGGCGAGCCCATTAAGGAATCCGGTTTTGACATGTCCAATGTGAGTAACACTTGTGATGCGAACCAGGCACAATTCGAGATTTCGGTGCGTGGACCCAAGGACAAGGGCACCGTCTTCTTCTGGGCCACAAATAAGCTGGAAAGTGGCTGGCTCATCGATAGACTGGAGCTGGAGACGAAACAGCATCCTAACAAGCGTTTTCTGCTCAAAAAGCCAGATGACTTCGCATCACCTACAGATCCGGAGTACCAGCAGCAAAATGCCACAGAATTACCAACAGGGCATCGGAATTTTCCAGCCCAGCAATATCCAAAGGCAATACCATTGCACCAGCCGGACGAACCTATGCCATATGTCCACACGGCGGATGGTGGTCGCATGGGTTAAAATAAAATAGTTGTTGAAATTTGTTTAATTTATTTTCATTAAATTTGACTATGCAAGCATTCTTAAACTTGTAGTATATTCATTGTTAGTATAAAAAAAAACGTTCACAATACAAAACCAAAGTCTTTTGTTGCCAAACACAAAGAACGTTTTCATTTGCCGTTTATGTTTGTCTTTTTAGTAGCTGTTGAATTAATTAAATTATTGTTCGTTTTTAATAAAAGTGTATTTATCGTTATTTGTTTTTGTTTTTCATTTGTTTTGTTTTGTTTATACTGTTATTTGTTTGCAAGGTGCTGTCTCACTTAAGATTTAGTCAGCTGATGATGCCAGCTCTTCTAAATTTATAATACATTATTTTGAAGGTGCATGCATTCCATTATTATTATTATTATTATAATTAATAATATTATTATTATTGTTTTCGTATTAAAAACATGCGCTTAATTAAACGATAAAGGCGACTGTTGGCGGCGATTGTGACTGTAAAATGCAGATGCAATCAACCAAGTTGAATTGATTTCATAGTAGATTTCTGCATATATATATATATATCTATATATCCACTTTCATCGTAATATATATATAACAGATAAGAAATGTATGCATGTGTACTATATATATGTATATATGTATGTGTGTGTGTGTTTTTATATATATAAAAAGAATAAGCAAATCAAAGACAATTATTATTACACAAGCGCCAAACATTTAACGATCGTAAATAGTGTTTTTCTTATGGTTCCGCGATCGGTGATCATTATTTCTCTCGCTTTGTTATCGCAAGTGGAAGACTGTTGGGTCTCTTGGGCAACGGAGATGCTGGCGTGCCACATCCACATCCACCTCCTCCTCCGGCTTCCGCTTGCTGCTCCTGTTCTTATTGCGTCTTCAGCTCCTTGCCAATGCTGTACGAGACAATTTTACTCCAATCGATCTTGGTGCGAGTGATGGGCAATTGTCGTCGCATCGCCTTGAACGTGGTATCCGACATCGTCTGATAGTTCTCCGAAATGGCCAACTGGTACTCATTCTCGGCCTCCTCAATCACCCGGATGACCTCATTGGCCAACTGCTGTTCGTTGGACACAACGACACTATCGCGACAATCCTTGGACGAGACCAGCTGGACATTGCCATCCTCGTAGTAGTGCACTTGGACCTTCAGCACACCCTTCAGCTCCGCTGTGCCGCTGCCCGGCTGGAAGCTAATGTGCCACTGCGAACGCCACCGGCCATTCCAATAGTTCTTCGGCTGGAACTGATGATCCTCAATGCAAATAGTCAGCGTCAACTGATTCCCCTGAGAATTGCCAAAAACCGAGCTGACCTGATAAGGAATCAAAATACATATAAATAAATTCAATTTAAATTTACGTATATTGATTAACTTACGCCATGTCGATAGTGATTGGCTGTATATGCAAGCGCTGCGAGATCGAGAGCAGCGCGCCACGTTTCCGCATTGGCATCGGCCTCCATATCCTGATAGTCTGACGCCTCTTTGCGTAGGTGATCGTATTTGAAGGATTGCTTTGTGCGAGGATCATAGAAGCGACCGTTGCCTGCAAAATAAAACAAACAAAAAATCCAAATCCAAAAAATATTAATGAATGAGATATGATAATAAATAAAAGTGATAAGCGTGTGCAATTCGATATCACAATGGAAATATCTATTATATCCGACTCTCAAATACTTTAACAAATTGCAAACATAAATGATTAACAATAAGTGAATTTTTTATATATATATAATAATAATAATTGCATTTAAATACCCCCAGAAATCTTATAAATTATAAATTTCATTTTGTTTGATTTAAATTTAATATTATTTTCTGGCACAAATTACTAATTTCGAATTTTTAGTATTCCAAATAAATCAAATTTTTAATTTTAATTCGATTTGCGATCAACAATATTCTCCACAATTTCTAGGTAGATTTCCTAAAGCATACACATTAAATATTAATCTCTAATATCTAATCTAGTATATAAGATTAAATTTTAATAGAATCAGAATTTTTGGAAATTGTAACTTAAGTTTTTGAATTTTGTCAATCAAATCAAATTTGTATTCAAAGGCCCTGCAGTTCATAGTGCATTTGTGCGTAGAGTATTCAAGTGTGTTTTTATTTTCTCTATTTATGCCCATTTATGGTAAACGCCACAAAATCAAAATCGAAGCGAGGCAACTCTAAACTCCCCCTCCCACCCATCGCCAGCTGGTGAATAACTGTTGTTGGCATACGCACCCAAATCGTTATATTCGGAGATGATCGCATTGTGTTCGCTGCCCTCAACGCGAACTGGCGTCAACTGGTCCTTGTTGTATTGGGAGAAGGCGTGGCTGGCGCCATCCTTAAGCAGTCCATCGTTTTTCAGCAGTTCGCGTACATCGTTGAACACCTCGTTGAATTCGCCGGGCGGCGCATGCAATATGAAATCGGACACAATGCGCACCTTTTCCGTGTCTGTAATCTGTGTTTGTTCCATATTTTTATTTTTATATTATTATTGTGATTAATTCGATGGGTGATTCACGACTGATTTTTGGGGCAGTGTTTGGTTTTTCTCCCTGCTGCTGTTGTTGTTGTAGTTTTGCTTTAGTTATCGAAACTCTAAGTATTTATTGTGTGTTTCGCACATGTGCTTTTGCTTTTATTTAGTTGTATTTCATTGATTTCTTAGTAATATAAAAGCTAATCCGGCCTTTTTTCTTTTCGTTTTCAACCAATTAATTAGAAGACAATGAACGATGACGATGACACTCTTTTTTCGCTTGGTATTTTTTTGTTAGTATATTTGCTGGCCACTCTGATCAGGGCTGCCAAAACTATCGAGCACTTAGGATAGATCGCCAAGAAAATATGTCGAAAATAAAGCACGAAATCAACCACATTTTAAATTAACTGTTGGGGATTATGATGGGAGTCTTTATTAATAGTCTAATCAGCTCGATATAATCGATTCAGCTCGACCAAATGTCTGAGGCATTTAAATCATATGTGCCCATGATGTTTCAAAACTCATTTAGCAACAGTTAGTTGTAGATGAGGCTGAAGTTGTTGAAAAAATGATAAAATTCCCGAATTTCAAATTAAACATAGATACATCTCTCCTATAAAAAGCCAAAACCTCAGCACTGACTATCGTATGTATCGATATCTTAATTCCGAATTTCCTTTGCGTTGCTATTCCACCACAAATTTATTTAGACATCGATATTTCGTTCAATAATATAACTTGTCTGCTCAATCAATTCAACCAACTATTACAATTTCTCGCGCAAACTTTACACAAAAAATTTAGGAAATTAGATTATGCAAGTTCTATTTGAATTTAAGCGGCTTAAGCAATCGTTAAGATACATAGATGTTAACCGATTCGTAGGAGACTGTTAATAACATTAACGATTATTGACTTCCCCTCTCAAAATGATGGCGATATCTATTTACAAACTTTACACAAAAAATTTAGGAAATTAGATTATACAAGTACTATTTGAACTTAAGCGGCTTAAGCAATCGTTAAGATACATAGATGTTAACCGATTCGTAGGAGACTGTTAATTAACATTAACGATTACTGACTTCCCCTCTCAAAATGATGGCGATATCTATTCGATAAGTCTGGACGATTTGCCGCTTTGCTCGCTTCTCATAGGGTTGCCGCTCGCTCATACGTCGCGCACTCGCCGCTCATTCTGTCTGTTGCTGTCGAATTGTGCGGTTGCTCGTGCGGATACTCGTGCGTATTACGCGGGAATTGTTGTTTTAACCGTTGCTTTCAAACACGATCGCGACGCTCTCTGTTGTTGTGTGTTGTGAATAAAAATTGTAACAAAACAAAAATACCGAGAAAAAAACCGACTGAATTCAAGTGCTGTTAACACAATTCAACGAATCGAAACGTGATTGTGACTTGCAAACGTCACTAAAAACCGACAACAAAAGTGCCTTTGTACTCACACAGACACACATACGTGCATGTATGTGTGTTGGTAACAAATCCAACGCTCTTAAGCACTCACACATCCATACACACACAAGCACAGAGAGTGTATGTGTGTGAAACCACTTTTTACCTGGATTTACCTGTTTGTGCTAGTGAAATAAGCCGCAGAAGCAGCGAACAAAGCGCACTTCGCGAATGAATAGCAGAGCAAAGCAGAATTCAAACAAGTGAAAGAATCAAATCGAAATTAAATTAAATCACACACACATATATAAAGACACATATATATATGCACATAAATTAATTGATTTGGTTTGGTTCGGTTTGTAATTGTTGTAGTATTTGTGTTTGGCATCGGTTGCCATGAAAATGCAGTCTAAACAAACTGCGAACACACACACAAACAAACAAATACTTGTGAGTTGAGTTGCGTTACATTTTGAGGTGAATTAACAGAGTGGGAGAGAGAGAGAGAGAAAGTGCGCGCGAGAGAGCGAAAGAGAGCGAGCGATAAAGAGCGCAAGTTCAATAGAAAACGTAACGTGAACCTGCGATCGTATCACACACGCACACACACACATACAACGATCAAATACCAATAGAAAAATACTGGGTGATTCATAAAAAAAAAACAAGTGATGAATTCAACTACGTGAACGTTGCAAAGCCCCCACACCCCCTTCTTCCGCCTCTTTGCGCCAGTGTGTAAACAGAAAGTAATGCAACAAAATGTCGTTACAAAGCAACAACAAGAACAACAATAATAATAAAGATAAAATTAATAATAATAAAAATATAAATGCGAATCCCGCTCAACAACAGCCACATCAGCAGCACAAGCGAAAATGTCGCCGGCAAACAACAACAACTGCAACAACAACAAATCGCACCTGCCCACTATTGCAACGCCCACTGTTGGCACTAGGCTTAATAATCCTGCTACACACAATTCCCGCCCTCGATGCCCTCGTCTCCAGTTCGAGTCCGTTGCGATACGATAGTTTTGCGGGCGATAATAGAAAGCCCGCCTTCAAAAACTGTGCGGAATATGCGCCATCCGTCAAGGAGGAACAGCCGGAGAATACGTACGTGTTCACCGTGCAGGCAGTGGATCCGGATCCGAATCAGGAGATAACGTACAGTCTCGTTCAGTCCGCCTTCGATCGACCCAAATTTGTGATTCATCCCGATTCGGGTGTTATTATGACGGCACACACTTTCGACCGGGACGAACCCATCCACGAGAAGTTCGTCTTTGTTACCGTGCAGGCGACGGACAATGGACTGCCTCCGCTGGACGATGTGTGCACCTTCAATGTGACCATCGAGGATATCAACGATAATCCGCCCGTTTTCAATAAGGCGCGCTACGACGAATCCATGTCCGAGAATACCATTGTAAGTACTCCCAATCCCATTATTTTATATCTCTCTCTCTCTCTCTCTCTCTCTCTCTCTCTGTTGCGGGTCAAATGCGTGGACCTCGGATTACTGCCGTTTGACCTGCTCGGAGAGCTCATCTCTCGGTGATGTCATATTTTGCTTATTTATTTGAAAATTGCTTAAGTTAATTCTCGGTCTAAAATAGTTGGCAGAATTTCTATGACTTTTTTTTACCTGAAAAACAAAAATATATTTTTGTGATTTATTTAGCAACGGTACACTACTAGAACAGAAATGCTGCAATTAATACACTCAGAAAACAAACAGACTGAAAACTAGAAAATGTTTCTTCTTAAATTAAAAAAATTAAAAGTAGAAATGCAAAAATTAACTGTATTTGTGATGAATAAATGTATATATACATTTAAAATGTATAGCAGCATGTGTATATTGTGTATATTTGTGATGAATAAATGTATATATACATTTAAAAAGTCTAGCAACATGTATATATATATGATATAATATATAATAGTGTATATATATAGTATATCAACCAGTATATATAATAGCTCTGCAATATTAATTGTAGGGGACTCTCAGCAACTGAAACTAGTCCCCCGCACGCCACACAACACACAAATAGTTAGTTAGTTGAGTCAGTTTTTCAGACAGACTCGAGACTCGTTTGGCAGCTTTCATGAACTGCAACAGATACAAATAGAGAGATAGAGATACAGATAGAGATAGAGATAGAGATAGAGAGGTTCAAGGGGCTTCAAGGTTTCGCGATTGACTCATCGACTCCAACGAGTGCGAACAATGAACTCAACCTCTGGCCAAAATGGAGACCAGCTTTTCCAGTTGAACGCACAACTCCCACGCCATAATCCCAATCGCATTGCACAAATAGTTAAAGGCATAGGAGGACTGCAAGCTAAACCATCAATTTAGCAAACAAATTTAGCCAGTTTTATAAAAATAATATGCAAAGTTTAATTTGTGGATGGACAACTATTATATATTAATAGTGATGGTATACTTATTATGGTTAAACCTTGAACTAGTCTTATGAGTTCCTCTATTATATATATTTACAGCTATTCTGTTTTGTCTGCTATTATTGATTTTTGCAAATTGTGTTCGACTCATTTAACTAGCTAGAATTAACTGATGCAATGCGAATACAGTGGTCGCATTCCGATATTATGGTCAATGAATAGTCCAACTCAGTTCATAACTCAATTTAGATATATATTTCTTAGTTAGGTTTGTGGTAGATATCTAATCTAATAAAAAATAAATCAATATATTTTTTAAATTAGTATTAGAGCAATGCAACCACAGTAGTTGCACTCTGAATTTCTGCATTTCCACTGCATTTGTCGAGGGATTTCGGCTGCTCGTTGGACTGTTTTCCGGTCAAGAGGTTTCAGTGCAGTTTGACGCCTTGAATTGTCCAGTGAAACGAATTTATCAGAACTTAATTAAAGTGCTAAAAACAATGTGCATATTTGTGTACTGGCTTCAACTGAGAAAGGAATGTATTTTCCTTATTTAACTATACAAAACTAAAAAAGAATATTAAATAAATAGTTTCAGAGCTTACATAATCAATTGCTTAGTGCAAAAATCAATCAAGCAATGAATATTTGTGTGTTTTTTGCTTAGTGGTTTTTTAGGGTGCTTTTTTATACTGAATTTCGAATCGAATTTTCTGCTTTTTTTTTTACTTACAGCTCGACGCTGTCGTCATGTCGATCAGTGCGAGCGACTTTGATGATCGCAACAACAGCATTGTGGAGTACGAGATATTGAGGGAGCGTGACTTCCAATACTTCCGCATCGATAAGGAATCGGGCATTATCTATCTGCATCGGCCGATCGATCGACGACCCGGCCAGACATATACGATAAATGTGCGCGCCTATAATATTGTGCCGGATCCGTTGCAGGAGGCGCACATCGAGGTGCGAATCCGTGTCGTGGAGTCATCGATAAAGCCACCCTCATTTGTCGATCCCATTGACGAACCGATCTACCTTAAGGAGGATCTCAAGAATTTCTCACAACCGATTGCCACGCTGCGAGCCGTTTCCAATATGCCCGACAAACCGGAGGTGATCTTTGAGCTGATCACGGGTCGAACGGAGCCGACGAACAATAAGAATACGTTTGTGTTCAATCAGATTGGCAACGAGGTGACCATCAAGCTGGGCAAGATGCTCGACTATGAGGCCATCACGGATTACACGCTGACGATGAGCGTACGCAACACATTCGAATTGGCCACCGAGCATCAGATCAAGATCAAAGTGGAGGACGTCAACGATAATATTCCCTTCTTTACGGAAGTCAAATCGGGCACAATATTGGAGAATGAACCACCCGGCACCCCAGTGATGCAGGTGCGAGCCTTCGACATGGATGGAACACCAGCGAATAATATCATCACATTCGAGTTGGCTGATAATACGGATTACTTTGCCATTGATCCGCAGACGGGCAACATTACGGCGCTGACCACGTTCGATCGCGAGGAACGCGATTTTTACAATGTGAAAGTGAGTGCAACGGATAATTCGCCGTCGAGTCTGTTCAACAACGGGGATCACAATCATGGCTATCAGGTGTTCCGCATCTCCATTGGCGATAAGAACGATCACAAGCCGCATTTCCAGCAGACCACGTATCTGGCGGATAAGTTGCTCGAGGATGCGAATACCAATTACGAGGTGATCGAGGTGAAGGCGGAGGATGAGGACAATGCCTCTCAAATTGTGTATAGCATCGAGAGTGGCAATGTGGGCGATGCCTTCAAGATTGGCCTGAAAACGGGCAAGATTACGGTTAATCAGCGACTCGACTACGAAACAATCACGGAATATGAACTGAAAGTGCGTGCTTTTGATGGCATCTACGATGATTATGCAACGGTTGTCGTGAAGATCGAGGATGTCAACGATAATCCGCCGCTGTTCAAGAAGGAATACAGCATCACGATTCAGGAGGGACCCGTGCAATCGAACGAATGCATTCTGATCATTGAGGCATATGATCCGGATATCAAGGATCGCACTGCAGATCAGCACATAACATACTCAATCGTCAAGGAGGATCACAAGCGACTGCTGACCATCGATAATAGCGGTTGTCTGCGTCTCATTCAGCCCCTCGATCGTGACCCGCCCAACGGGCACAAGAGCTGGCAGGTGCTAATCTCGGCCAGCGATCAGGATGGCGTTGGCACCACCCTCAAGTCGGTGAAGCCCGTGATTATCACACTGGAGGATATCAATGATAATGCACCGTTCCTCATCAATCAGATGCCCGTCATCTGGCAGGAGAATCGCAATCCCGGCCAGGTCGTTCAGCTGCTGGCCAATGATTACGATGAGCCCCAGAATGGACCACCCTTCACGTTTGGCATCGACAGCGATGCCTCGCCCGACATCAAAACGAAGTTCAGCATCGACAACGATTATCTGTTTGCCAACGTTCAATTCGATCGGGAAATGCAAAAGGAATACTTTATACCCATAAGGATCAGTGATGCGGGCATTCCCAAGCAGAGCTCGGTGAGCATTCTCCATCTGATTATCGGGGATGTCAACGATAACGCCATGTCGGAGGGTTCATCCCGGATCTTCATGTACAATTACAAGGGCGAGGCACCCGACACGGATATTGGACGCGTCTTTGTCGATGATGACGACGATTGGGATCTGGATGACAAGCACTTTCAGTGGAAGAGCGGCATTCCACACGAACAGTTCCGTTTAAATCCCAGCACGGGAATGATCACCATACTTGAGGGCACCGGCGAGGGAGAATACATGCTGGAGTTCACTGTGACCGAGGATTCAACGCAAATCCCTCGACACTCTGTGGATGCTGATGTGACTGTGGTGGTGCATGAGTTGCCCGAGGAGGCAGTGGATAGGAGTGGCAGCATTCGTTTCTACAACATCACCAAGGAGGAGTTCATCAGTGTGCCGCGAGATGTGCTCGCTGACGATGCCTTCTCGCTCAAGGATCGATTGCAGCACTCGCTGGCCAAACTCTTCAACACATCCGTTTCGAATGTGGACATTTTCACGGTGCTCCAGAATGAGAATCGTACACTGGACGTGCGCTATTCGGCCCACGGTTCACCCTATTATGCGCCGGAGAAGCTCAACGGGATGGTGGCGCAGACACAGCAACGGCTCGAGAACGAATTGGATCTGCAGATGCTTATGGTCAATATTGATGAGTGTCTGATTGAGCGCCTCAAGTGCGAGAGCTCCTGCACCAATGAGCTGCACAAGAGCTCCGTGCCCTACATGATCTACTCCAACACCAGCTCCTTTGTCGGCGTCAATGCCTTTGTTCAGGCGCAGTGCGTTTGTGATGCACTGCCTCCGATCTCGCCCTGTCTCAATGGGGGCTCCCGTCGCTATGGCGAGAATGATGCATGCGATTGCATCGATGGTTTTACGGGTCCCCACTGCGAACTCGTCTCTGTTGGCTTCTATGGCAATGGGTATGCCTTCTATGAGCCCATCTCGGCGTGCGACAACACCCGCATCAGTCTGGAGATTGCCCCACAACACGAACAGGGTTTGATCATGTATTTGGGCCCACTGAACTACAATCCGCTGTTGCCGCTGACCGACTTCCTATCGCTGGAACTGGACAAGGGTTATCCGGTGCTCAGTGTGGATTACGGATCGGGCATGGTGCGCATCAAGCATCAGCATATCCAATTGCAGCCGGGTCGATCCTATCAACTGGACATTATACTGCAGCGGGCAAGCATCGAGATGACCGTGGACAATTGTCGTCTCTCCACCTGCATGAGTCTGGGTGCACCACAAGGACCCAATGAGTTCCTCAACGTCAACTCCCCCCTGCAGCTGGGCGGTACTCCCGTGGATCTGGCGCAATTGGGACGTCAACTCAACTGGACGCATACACCAAATCAGCAGGGCTTCTTCGGCTGTGTCCGCAATCTGACGATCAATGAGCGCACCTACAATCTGGGCATGCCCTCGCTCTCCCGCAACATTGACAGCGGTTGCCAGCGGGCGGTGGCTGTTGCCGTTAGCTTTGGCATCGATAGGAACTTCATCATAGCGATCATCACATGCATCGCACTGCTGCTGATCATCCTGCTCGCGGTGGTGGTGCAGAAGAAACAGAAGAATGGCTGGCACGAGAAGGATATTGATGATATACGCGAGACGATCATCAACTATGAGGATGAGGGTGGCGGCGAACGGGACACCGACTATGATCTGAATGTGCTGCGCACCCAGCCCTTCTACGAGGAGAAACTGTATAAGGATCCACATGCGTTGCATGCTGCTGCGGGCATGCGGGATCCGAATGATATACCCGATATTGGTGACTTCCTCGGTGGGAAGAAGGAGAACTGTGACAGGGACACGGGTGCCAACACCGTGGATGATGTACGGCATTATGCGTATGAGGGCGATGGCAACTCTGATGGCAGTTTGTCCAGCTTGGCCTCGTGCACCGACGATGGTGATCTCAATTTCGACTATCTGTCCAATTTTGGGCCACGATTCCGCAAACTTGCCGATATGTACGGCGAGGAGCCCTCCGACACCGATTCCAATGTGGACGACGATCAGGGCTGGCGCATTTGAACAGAACAGAAATACAACAACAACAAAAAAACAAAAAACAAATACAAAAAACGAGTACGTAGATAGCGAGTACGAAATCGAAAAGACTTTTTTACGCTAAGTAGGCAGGAGAAGGATGAGGAGGAGGAGGAGGAGTAGGCTTGGCGCCCGGAACATCGGTACGCCGGCTTAGCCGGAACGTATCCAAATCAACGGTGTCCATGCGCTCCTGGGAGGAAGACATTGCAAATATATATAGATTTTTACTATTGTCGAGGCGCATTGCAAGGGAGCATTTAGTAGGAACACTTTTCATTTGTAATCGCAAAAAAGTGATCTTGATCTTACGTAAAAACTAAAAAACACACAAAAACAAAATGAAAATGGAAAAACAAAATCCAAGTTTAGTTTTAGCAAAAGCAATTGCGAACAAATCAAATTGTTTTCTGTATTTTTTTGGTGGACAAAGAGTACATTCAAAATCCATACACACTGATCAGATAGATATATTTAATTTAACAAATATATATATGGATATATATGTATTTAACAAAATCAAAATTTTCAACAAATATTCCTACGACATATATATTTAACAGTGCATTTGATTTGCATATTCCCAACAATATATATATTAAGCTTTAGTCCTTAATCTTGATTTAAGTCTATAAGTAAAATTGTTCAACTACTACAAAAGGCATTTTTCGAAACTTTATATTTAGGCAAAACAAAATATACAAAATATGTAACAAAAAGAAAGCTAACCAGCTCCAAATGTATACTTTGGAGCTTAATTGAAACACTTCCGTATTCAAATAATATTAATTTAAGACAAGTCGATCTAATTTATATGCAAAAGATAAAAAGAAAATACGAAAAAAAACAAAACACATCTTAAAATTTCACTGTACATTTCGTATACATATATCTTTCAATATATATATTTATATATATATATATAATCAAATCTATCGAATTGAACAGTTTATAGTTAATCGCTGTAATTACGAATTAATCCAAATGCATATTTACATATATTAATGTAAGCGTGTGTGTTCCATATATAGAGAAAGAATTCGAAATAAGAATTACAATTAGTAATAATAAATAATAATAATAAAAATAGAAAACAAAGTTTTATGTGAAAAATGTTTAAATAAATAAATGCGATATTTATTTTTATAAGTCGTTTTTCGTGAAAGAGTCCTAAACTAAGCGAATTTTTTACATGCCAACGCATTATGAATAACTGACAAATTTATTTATATACAAATAAATTTACAAAATCAATACACACAAACACACACACACACACACATACACACAACAATTGTGTACAAACAACAAAAAACAAGAAATATTAAAAAGAAAAGAAAAAAAAAACATTTACGCATTTTACATTCACGATTTCCCATTTAACAGCATCTCAAATGTGACCAGTGAGAGATAAGGCCAAGGTATGGGAGTAAGTATTTACATATGTATATATGCCTAGTATATAGGAAGTCCAATCAGTCGACCGACTCTGGACAGGAATGAAATTGTTCATTTTTGAAAAAGCTCAACAGCAAAGTCGTGTTGGGAATGGACCTACTTTTATATGTAACACATAAACATAAATGCACCCCTCCAAAAGATCGATAAGATTGCCAGAAGTCATAGACATACACTTGGCAAAACAAAGAATATAATTCAAATTAAAAACTGACAAATTTTACAACTATTAACAGTTAAATGTTCCTCGCGAAGATTATTTTTTCACTGTGCCAAACAAATTGGTTTTTATTTATATTTTATAATTATTGAGATATAGTCAGGAATTGTAGCAGCAGATTGCATTCTTTAGCAGCGCTTTTCTCTGAGTGTACACTCATACAGTGCCATGATAAGTTGAAACTTATGAAAGCTCCAAAATAAACACCGACACAAAATTCTAAACAAATACAGCCGAGCACTAAGCAAATGTTTTTTTATAAAGGCACTGTTTACACTCGGGAAAGTAGAGGGGAGTTTGTTGCGTTTGCATTTAGTTTTGTGTGCCCCAACGTGGACTGCGTTTGCTGTCATTCATTTGGCGTTAGAGGAAAAGCCCCATTATCTTATCAGCGAGTCGCAGTCGAAAGTAGGCCGCCATGTTGCCCCGGCTTCAAAATTGTGTGTGAATTGTGAACAAATCGATTGCGGCACGAGCACAAATGGATTACCAGCGAATGAACGAATGAAGCAAGAATATCGAACGGCAGCAATAATTGAGTGCAGTCTGAAGCGAATGCAGGTGCACCAATCAATTGACGGCATTTTTATGTCTACATCTATTTACGTATATAATTAAGCAACAGGGTCATTTCTGTGAGCTGAGTTTTGAGATCACAATTCCAGCTGCCGTTTCGCTTGATCATCGATTTTCCAACTCAAAACCGCAGAATTTGTATGCATCTGGTTTACATATCTTCTATCTTATCGAACATATAGCTTTTTAATTTTTATTATACTTTTACGATTTTTGTAGCGCGATCAAATGCTTTTTATTTGATGTATACTGCTTTTCAATTGATTCGGGAGCCTATAAATAATACGTTATTTTTTCTGCGTTCGAACATAGAATCCGGAATAATTCTTTCTTTATTGCTGAAGCCAAAATATTTTTCTTATCTGATATTAAATGCATAAAAACTGCTGCCTTAAATAATTTTTAAGACTTTGATATCAGTTTACTAAATGCCTCAAAATTTAAAAGTAAATTGAAGGAAAAAAAAACTACGGAATGGTCAAAGTATTCACGGCGTTCGTGGATTGCGGAAGGACCGAAAAATATAACGACAGATGCGTTTCTATCTCGGCCAAATGCTTATAACAAACACACAAAAAAGGCGACTACACATAAAAAAAAAACTGCAAAAATTCTGATGAACATGACAAGGTTTTTGGGCTTCAGCAGAAGGCAAAAGAGCCCAGGTAGGCAGTGTGCAGGGCACGCTGGAGAGGAAGCAACAGAAAAAAATGGCTGTTGAGTAATCAAATAACCTTTTTGACTACCTGTCCACTGAGAACTAAGAGCTGTGCGCAGCTGCAGCTGCCGCTCAGGTGTGCTTCTCTGTGTGTGTGTGTGTGTGCTTGGCTGGCACGGGATTGGGAATGGAATAGAGTCTCGCTGGGATGTTTAGCCAGTGGATTAACATAACAGCCGCAGCGAAAGAAGCATGCAAAGAAGAGCAGAGCAAAAACCGAAGCAGAAGCAGAAGCGAAGCGAAAGAAAGGCAAAGCCAAGTTGAGAACGCGGCTCAGAGATGCGGACGGACGAACTACCTGGGACAATCGCAGCTGCTGCAGTTTGAAGGCGAACGTACACACACACACACACACACATATATACGTGTACTTTTGTGTGTGTATTTGTCGGATACACACACGAACTCGCTGTGGCCGTTAACGGAAAAATGAAAGCAAATCTTTGTAACGAACTTGGCCGCCTGCCGCTGAAACCAGTATTTTTTGTTCGAGGTGTGTATCTGTTGAACGTATTTTGTCTCTCTTTTTTTTGTTGTGTGTTCTTGAGTGAAGTTGTAGTTTTTTGAGTGCATTCGCAGTTTGCACTCGTTTTCAGTGTTTTCTTTTTTCGCTTGTCCGCTCATTCGCCAGCTGCCTGTCAACTTCTTTTCGCCTTTACACAGATTCTTTCATTCTCGCTGTTCCTCCCTCTCCCACTCGCTCTCTCGCTGTTTCTTTCGTTGAGCTTGAAGCTTCGAACATGTCACGCACGAAACCATTCCTATTGTTATTGATGGGCACGTCTTGGCGGTTTACTACCTGTTGATGAGGATGCTGCTGCTGGTGCTGCTGCTTGTGCTGCTGCTGCTGTTGCTTCTTGTTTGCTGCTCCTCTCTTCTCTCCCACGACTTGCTTGCTTGTTTCTCTGTTCAGCATAGTCTCTGCTGCTCGCCCATTGCTGCAATTTTGCCTTTTGGTTGCGGCTCGAGATTAATAATAGCCAAGTAGCCAGCCGCACTGGCCATTAAGGAATCGGTTGCCTCAGAGCAACAAAACTAACTTACTGAACTTAGCCATTAACACTCGTCCGACTATTCATCACAATTTCAATTATCTTGGCGTAGCCGAGATGCTGAAACGGCTCTTCTTCTTCTACTTCTACTCACATAAGTCGCACAATGCTTACTCATTGTTCATAGTTCTAGACACACTAATTATATTTGTCCAAAATACACATCTGACTTATCTGCATGTTGATTTTATTACTCATTTGGAATCAACATTGGAGTTTTGAAGATTTCTTTTTGCTTTCTAGAGTTAGTTTTCTGGATTTGCATAAAATATGTTTTCACTTCTAATTATAAAATATTCTAAAATGGAAAGCATTTCTTTTATTTTATTTATTAAGTCCTTAATATTTACTATTAATTGAATTGTAAGCTATAAAATTACAATTATGTATTTCATTTTTCTTCTTTTTTTTTGCTTTTCATAATTTTTATCGATTTGGCCAAAGTTGATCAGCATTTCAATTACCCAAGACGGGTTCTACTCCTCTTCGATTTCTTCGCCTCCTGCTTCTGCCCCTGCCCTTGGTCTGGTGTCTTTGGAGACGACACTAATAACTCTATGAGGCGAGATACGTGGCTGTTGTATTAAGTCGCCTATTAGTTGGCCAACATGCCAACAGGTAGCCAACAGGCCTGGTCAATAATACAGATCGCTCGTAAAGGGAAATTTTCAACTTCAATTTGCTGACTGTTGAGGCCTATTGTATGGTCGTAGAAATGCTGTCCACTCGGACGTGCCGTCCTGAGGTTCTCGTCCAGCCACTGCTTAGCCATTCCCGGCACGTACAATACATATATATATATATATATAAGTATGTATGGACGATAATGCAGCAATCGCTGCTGCGAGCCAACAAAAGCAACATTTTCAATGGACGCAATGCTTTTAAACGTCAAAAATAAAGCGTGGTTTAAGCCACAAATGGTTTGAGTCATAATAAAATAATTATTCATATTTGGTCAAATGAGGCTTTTGATCAGAAAATACAAAAAAAGGTTCGAAGTTGCGTCGTATGACTTAAATGATATGGAATGCATTAGAAGTCAAACTTAAAACTTGATTTGTATTCACACTTCTTTGCCCAAATATAATATATATAAAGACTTTAGAGATATATGTATCCTGACAATCTTTGCTTTAAAGTATTGCCTTTTTTTTGGCAAATGTTAAGAAACTTTTGTTTATTGTTAAGGGCGTTTGAAAGCTGTTAGTGGTCTTAACTCTCAATATGTATTTTTTTTGCTGTTGTTGCTGGTGTTGCCTTTGTGTGTTTTTTGTTTAGTCTGTTTTGTTGTTAGCTTTAGCGTTAGTTTTCACTTACAAGCGCAAACTGAAGGTGAAAACATGGCAAAACTAGTTTAAGACCATATTTTCTGCTTAAATTGCATTGTGGCCAACTGTTTCAGTTTTCAGTTGCGGCCAGCCAACAAAACACTGATTTCAAGTAGTGGCAATATCGCAGCACTTTGCACCTGGCCAGTGTATCTGTATCTGTATCTGTCTCTGTCTGTGTTTCTGTCTCTGTTTGTGTTTGTGTTTCTGGCTCATTTGCATTCATAGAGTGTGAATTTTTTCACCTTTTTTTTGCATCGACTTACAAAGAATTTGAAATTCCCATTTGAATTTTCCCATAACCAAACTGCTGGTTGGTCAACAATTGGCACTTGCGATAGATGCTTTTGGGAAAGAGATGCAAATGCAGCCAGTTGTGCAATTAATATTGCACAAATGCAATAGATGTATGAATGTATCCAGTGAATTGAACTAGTTTCAAGTTGACTGAATAATAACTGAAAACTTGAAGAGTCATACATGAAATTGTATAGAAACTACACTCCATAACATGTATGCATATATATATATATATATAAATAGGAAAAAGCATGAAATGAACATTTGCAATTTGTAAACCAATTGCGAAATGTTATACCTTGTTTGTGTGCATTTGTAAGCTAATTAAGCATGACATAATATCTGGCATAATCTACAAATAAATAGTAATAGAAATCAATATGCCAGCTGTCGAGAGTTGTTGGCTATAAATGTGCGTTAACAATAGTCGAAATAAATGGGAAAAAAATGCACGTGAAGAGTCTGTCGAAAAATGCGGAAACCCACGAAATGCCATTTGCACCCTCCGTTTTATGCCGTGGCACAAGAATGAGCCCAAAAATAGCGCCAGAGACCGCAGGGTGGAATATATATATATATTTATATATATATTCTGTATATATATATGTGCAACTAAAATCGTAGCACACCAAAAACAATGCACTCGCAGCGCTGCTCGAGCGACAACAATAAAATTAAAATGAAACTTCGCTGGAAACCCTACAAGTGAAATATGACCCTAATACAAATTAGAGTCCCCCCACAACACACACACACACACACACACACACACACACACACACAAAAGCGCAGTAGCAACCCTCGCCCAAGGAGACGAACGACAGTCCATAAACAATAATTCATGAACAACAATGCCAAGCCCAAAACAAGCAATATCCAAAATCGAAAGGGCTGCAAATTTATGAGTCTGCTCGAAATTCAGATCAAAACTGCGGAAAAAAAAACGAGTTCGAATTCGAATGCGAATCGATTTGCGCATGAGCAGCGATTCACAATTAATTCCCTGTCTTGGCCAGGAAAAGGGAAATTTATTATTTCAATGGGTGCCTCAAAAAAAATATATAAATGATAATAATCATGATAACTGATAAGAGCACCGGATATGTAGGTCGTTAGGTACACACACAGATACACACACACATACACATACACATATCAGTGTATTTGACAACTGCGAAAAAGATATTGAAATTCCATGCTAGTTGCCTTTATCTAGATGTCGCCTGTTTAGGGATAAGTGTATTGTTGATGATTGTGGTTGTGGATGTGGTTGACAATGTGCACCACTTTGATAAATGCCGCATCGTGACAAGAGCGACGTGCTGCGACGTGCTGCAGTTCAATAGCGGTAAATGACGTGTTTATGGATGGGTAACCCTCAAAGTGAAGGCGATAAGGCACCAACCAAACTCTAAACAAGTAACCAGGTCCAGACAAAGGGAACTGCCTGCATTTGAAAGCTTAATTCAAGTTAATGGAGTGAAGGGCTCTTGTCTGAGACATAAAACAATGCCTGACCTGGCAGATACCCTGTATGTCAACTTGCATTTCTTCCACATTCTGCATTTATTATTCGATTTGTCTAAAAATAGAATCATTAATAAATATTTCAAATATTTGAGCTGATAAATTTATTATTTTACTTTTCACTTGTTGATCTTTTGGAGGTAATGAAATATTTTGAAAAGAGTCAAGTTGATTTTGACTTGCTTAAGTTACAATATTTATTTATTTAATTGCTCAACTTACCACGAGTCGAGTAAAAAAATTCTAAAAAATCTGTTTCTGTTTCAAATATCATATGCGAAAAGTTTCGTCAACGCTGCAAAAATACAAAGACTCAAAATGCTGCTCAATTGAAAGAAAAGCAACAAACTGCGACGACAACTGGAAGTAAACAAAATAAAGATATTTGAGACAGCAAAGTGAACAAAAACAAAAACAAAAAGTTAAAAAACAAATGAAAAACAATAAACAGCGAAAACAAATAGAGAAGTCGGCGAATTGAAGCCAGCAGCCAACCAGCGACAAACTCGACAAAACGTTGAAGCAGCCTTCATTTCTGGACTTGGACTTAAGTCTGAGTGGGGCACAACCAAAAAAAAAAAGAAAAACCAATGACACAAAAGATTCAGTTTACAGAGTGCATAAGGAGAGCAAATTTGAACGCTTCTAAGGCTGCCTAATAAACTGGAACGGAGGCCACACAATGTTTGGCTGGTCAAAGTTCAAAGCAAAAGTATTTAGACTGAAATGAGTAAGTTGCCTCTAAGTTGCCTACCATGATGAGTCTACTGCACAAAATCATAAGTTCGATTTTCTTTATTTGTACAGATTAACCCGTGTACCACACAACCAGTCCAACATTCTTCGTAGAGTGTCTTGGAAGCATTTCAATTACCGCAGACCCGTTTTATGGGGCACTTAACCCAGCCGGGGCCACACAGCGCGAAATCTCACACCGAATGCTGCCACAGAACATAGATTAACTTGAGTGCATCGACAATGGGGCAGTTTATAATTGACACACACACACACACATGTTGCATGATCTAACAACCGCGAGATGTGTGAAATGCGGCTGGAATTGTTTGGAATACAGTCTTGGACAACGCATCTTTATCCTTCATTATTTTGTTGTTGTTATGTTTTATATAAAGTTATCAATATTACAAAAATATGTTTGTATAAAACCATTATATCTGATACCTCACACTCTCTGAAAAGATTTTGAGAATTTTGTGCTAGAATTTAAACATGAAAATCGTGTTTCTACATGTCATCTGGGAATAGAGTTTCCATTGTTATTCAAGGCATTGACAGAGAGAGAGAGAGAGAGGGAGAGAGAGAGAGGCGGGATGTGTGAGAGACCTGAGAATCCATCAGTCATGCGTGCATTATTCGAATCCGCTTAGTAAATAGCTGCACCACCATCGTTGGTGCCACCACTAAACGTTGCCCAACCACGCAAAACAGACAAATTGCTTTTACATCAGACTTGTTGTAAGCTCTTCTGTCAGTTGCAGTTGCAATGTGTTGAGAAGTGTGTAAGAGTTCCACATTATATACACTTTTTGATAGTCTTTTCAAAATCATGTCGAATTTATTCGAGTTCACTCTCAAGGAGATTTTTATAACTATATAAATTATAGATTAGTAGTGATGTGAAAAGTCTATGTTGCAATAAGCTTACCTCACTTGTGTGTGCTGCAGTTACAGATACTATATATCTGCAACTAACAATAGTTTTGTTGTTGTTGTTGTTTGTGTTGCGCCTCGCATTTAATTCTCGTTTGGCATTGCATTTTGCATTTTCTGCGTAAATTGCATTTTACGCAGCTTTGAAGCCGAGAATGAGGTCAGTTGGGACTGAGCTTGAGTTCCGCTGCAGTTGAGTGGCAATGACTCAAAGTGCAATTGTCTATGTGGGGGAAAAAAAACTTAGTAGCTTTAAAGTGTTGCTGCCATAAAAAATGAACATAAAAACAAATCTTTTCAAGTTTGCCGTTTCGCTGTGTGTGTGTGTTAATTTGGAGCTGGACGTGCTTGCCCCAAAAGCACAGCTGCTCGCCACAGACGGCGGCTTCAAAGGGGCCAAGCCAAAACCAGCTGACAATGCACTTCCGTTTTGGAAGCAGGAGAAAGGGGTGGGGGGCGGGGGGCGTAGGTGGGTTTAAGTCGTATATTGGCGCGTGCGCACGCACATTTCACGACACATTTTGGGGCAACTATGCGTTGCACGCATTTCAATTGCTTCCTTATGAAGAGCATTTAAACAAATTAGTGGCCATTGGAAACACAACAAAGCATTTGCTGTCAATGGTTGCCCTTCGCATTGTTAACCGAACCGGAAATTTGAAAACCGATACCCAGCAAAAGCAAATGAAGCGCGAAACTCGAAACAAACGCTTGAGAAAATATTCACACGCACTTTATGCAAACAACAACTCGAAAAAACATTCTTCAACTTTGTTTAAGTGTATTAAAAACTTTTCGAAATACTTTCATAATCTGCATATGCTTGAGATTTTCACATAATTTTCGACTATTTTAAAGAGAATTTGCCTTTGCCCAAAGCAGTTTTTGTATACAAAATTGTGGATCAGTTTTATGTCGCATCAGTTTTAATGGCGTTTCTCGCGAGGATGCTAAACAAAACATCAGAAAAAGAGCCATAACAAAAAAGTATAAGAAGAGTTTGTTTTTTTTTCTTTTCGAATAAAGTTCTTGCTAATTTCACATAAATTCTAAAAAAGAAAAAAAAGTGTTGGCAAATCCAAATTCCCAGCGAATTGTTTATACTCCATGCCCCCAAAAGGTGCCCCCATATTGCTTGGGCATATAATTAGTTTCGCTTGCCTGAAGCTGCCAATAGATAAACAAAAGCTAAATACATACACACACACACACATACATTAATGGACATATGTATGTACTTGTAAATATTTGTGCTGCTTTTTCAAAATCTGTCAGCAGTGAATCGCCTTTTTGTTATGCAAATGAAGTGGCGACATTCAAAAGTCAGTTGTAAAATAACCATAAAATAAGGTTAACAATTGAACAGTAGCTAACAACCTCGTGCATATAATTTGTTATTGCTTTCGTTGTGGGCGTGGCAGCTTATTTTTATATATTGAAATTCCCTTTTCATTCGCTGTGGAAATGTGACCGAAAAAGGTCAATTGACGCGACTACACTTTAACAGTTTTCCCAGGCCCAAAAGCCAACGAAGCGAAGCGCGAACCAACAGGGCTCAAAGCCAAAGAATCCACTAGCCCCCTCCCCTCCCCTGCAACACTCGACCCAACCTGGCCACGCCCTGCACATCCTCACGCGACCTCAACGCCACCTTACACAGTCGAGTGCATTTCCCGCAGCAACGCGCTGCAATTTTGTTACTTTTTTTCAACACTTTGCAAAATAATTAACATAAAATGTAATTTAACTGAATACTTGGAATTTTATATATATTATATATATATAAAGGTTGATCCATAATATCCCAAATATTCGTTTCAGTCTTACTTTTCAGAAATACATTTTATATTTTAAGAATGTTTCTAAAAATCGAACATCCCATTTGATAAATCTACTTAAAATGTTCTATGAATTCAGATTTTAATTTATTTTTAATTTTTATTTATTATTGATAAATAGTAATTTAAGGAAAAACATTCACTTTCCAAAAAGAAATAAGAAACGCATCGTTTTATTTCGCTCAGTGTACGTAGCTTCAAATTTTCGGTGACTGGACCCCTAGCTGTAGCTCTAGTTCCTCTCTTATGAGTTCATGTCTGTCGTTATCATGACAAACAGCGATACACACAAACACACACACACGCACACCACTCACACTCCCACACACACATGCAAACGCCAGCAACTGGGCAGCGGAGCCCGGCACAGGTGTCATCCGCTTTGCTGGGTGCTGATCAGCCTTCTGGCTGAGGCCTGGTATCTTTGAGTGCTTCGACTGCACCTGCTCACCTGACCACATTTTGTGCGCCCTTCGCTTATCTGGCTTATCTGGTTGTCAGCTAGATAGTATCTGGATTTCGTAATTAATTTTAGCTTGCATCTCGAAAGTAGGCAACACCAAACCCATTCCAAATACGATCGTATTTCCCGACAACTCAGTTATTTGATACTTCTAACTAAGCGTCAACATTTTTGCTGATTTATTTTCGTCTTTTTTTCATTTTTTTTCTTTGTTGGTTTTTTGTTGATTTTTTTTGTTTTTTGTGAGCATTGCACAACTTCAACAGCAACGCCAAAGTTTGTGAACCAACTTTTATGGATCCATTGTTAAAGCCACAACTACGTACGGTGCTGACGTGAATTCCAGCGAATAATTAAGAAATGAATTCGTTATCTCTTAATATGAGGTTGGCATAAAGAAAACGGAGAAAGAGCGGCTATCTGCAGCACGCCGAAGATTACATACCCTTGCAGATCGGCATCAAATTAGCCTCATCTAAAGTTGATTGTAAATTAAATAAAACCCGAGCAATATTTCCCATGTGAGCTATATGACGTCGAACTAGGCAGCTATATGACATAGTTATATAGTTATAGATATATGGGCGGCAATGCTAAGATTCATCAATATAGGATTAAAGATGAGGTACTGATTCTCATAGAAGCATATCTATATCTATGTCTATATCTATATCTATATCTATATCTATATCTATGTCTATATCTATATCTATATCTATATCTATATCTATGTCTATATCTATATCTATATCTATATCTATATCTATGTCTATATCTATATCTATATCTTTATCTATATCTATATCTATGTCTATATCTATATCTATATCTATGTCTATATCTATGTCTATATCTATATCTATATCTATATCTATATCTATATCTATATCTATATCTATATCTATATCTATATCTTTATCTATATCTATATCTATGTCTATATCTATATCTATATCTATATCTATATCTATGTCTATATCTATATCTATATCTTTATCTATATCTATATCTATGTCTATATCTATATCTATATCTATGTCTATATCTATATCTATATCTATATCTATATCTTTATCTATATCTATATCTATGTCTATATCTATATCTATATCTATATCTATATCTATATCTATATCTACATCTATATCTATATATCTATATCCATATCTAAAACCATATCTAAAACCATATCTGTATAAGAAGTCACATAAAATGTCGAAGGCGTTGAATTTGAATGAAATTTAATTAGTTAATTAGTGAATCCAGCCAGAAATGACCGAAAACACTTAATCTGCGAAATTTCGATTTCATTATTTTCTTTCTCGGACAGCTAACAAATCTCTTTCGACAAAAACGGGTTATTTTTGGAAAGAGACGGCGCTGAGACAATGTCTTAGCGTATTTTCACACGCTGCGCCTGCGCACTTTACTGTTATTATATTATGTCACCTTTGGCAGCTCCATTGTGTGGATATTATCGTTACTCGAATTAGCATCTTAATGATCCCGTTTTGGTCAAAACAAAATGAAGTCAGAAATTCTGTGAAGCTTATGAACTAATTTTAAGTTATTCATTTGATTCAACTATACATATATATATATATATATATATATATTGCTTTACTTCCTCAGTTATATCTCTTTTCATATCGTAGAAATATTTTCAATTGAGAACTTTAACTGCAGCGAACTGCAGTCAATCTCGTCTGAAGTAGGAGCATATCTGATGTCTGATATCTATATATTGAAGCAGCAAGATGTGATAACTTCTTTTTATAGACATCATGACATCATGAGAGAGATATCATCAGAACCGTTTGCTCAACTACTTCAGATGAGATTGGCTTCAACTGTTCTGGTTGAAATGGCAGTACTTATCAGGTAATGTTGTTTAAACACTGATTGGCAAGAGTGGCTAAAAGAGTGACTGTTGCTGTTTGGATGTTTATGTTGAAGTTTATGAGCACACTCGGAATCATATCTTATCATATCTTTGACAAACAGTATTTAACAAGCGTTTGGGTTTGACATGGGTGCCGTTTCATTCAATCAACATCCGCTGCACCCAGCTGCAGCTCTTTGTTAGTTCGTTCAACTCAGCCCGCACTCTCCGCCACTTCCGACCAAGTTAACTAGGAACAGGCCAAACAGGCAAACAATAATAATAAAACAAATGAAAACTGGTTAAACTAAAAACTAAAAACCAAACCCCGGAGGGGTAAATTCAAATGCAAAAGCCCGCGACGAAACGGCAACAAACCCAAACCCAAACCCAAACCCAATACTGGAAACACAAAATGAGAGGCAAAGCAACAGGCAACAGGCAATGTTGCAGGTCAGGCTCGGGTCGGGTCAGGCTGGAGGGGTCAAGCTTGAATCGACATGCAACATATGCTATGCTCCTGTGCCAACTCAACTTCCGTTGCAAGCGTCCTGCGCTCCAATGAGTCATCAAACAGGTTTTCTACACTGAAAAAAAATAATAACAACAAGAAAAAATAACCAAAACTATCAATTCTAAATTAAAGCAAAATAAAATATAAAAATCATTTTAAAAAACGTAACAGAAATAATTTTAAACATTATTATTTTTATATATTTTTTTTTATATGTTATTTTTTATATTTTATTTTTTACGACTGATGATTACTATATTCCAAAATGTAGAGCTACTTTTGATGCGCAGTGTACTGCATTGAAATTGAGATACAGCAATTAACCCGTTCAGCCGACGCAACGTTACTCTTGCCACAATCCAGAGCCCGATCACTTGTGGAGTGAGGCACTCAAGCTTCCTTCTCCTGCTCCTGCTGCCCCTTTTGGCGTTGGCAATCAGGGCGTGCGGCGCATGCGCGACCTCCTTTGGCTTTAACTCGACTTGGACTCGACTTGGACTCGACTTGGACTCGACACTGGACTCTGTTATTGTTGTTGTTCCTGTTGCAGTTGCGCATAATTAGCAACAATAACAACAGCAACAAGTCCGGCGCTTTTTGGCTCTTGCTGATTTGGCTGCAGCTGTCGCCGTTGGCTGCATTTAGTTTGTTGTTTTGTTTATTTTCGCATTCTGCTTTGTTACCGTTGCAGATTTATTTGTTGCACACACACACACACACCACACCATTCGCCTCCCCTTGCCACAGGGTCACCCTCGGTGCACTTATTGCACTCGATTTGTATTTTTTGCTGCCACTTCAATGACTATAAATACATATTCGAATATATCAGGAGCAGCTGCGCTTGTCGAGCAATTGCAATTAGTCTTACATACATACATATATATACATATAAATATATATATATATATATATACATAAATCATAGAAAGGGTTGCTCTACAACAGTCGACGAAAATTTCGATTTGGAAACACCTTTTGGAACTAGTTTTCTAAACTCTTTTTACAAACTGATATTTTACAGTTTCTAAACGATGAAAATGATTAATTTTTCTTTTTAAAAAAAATAGTTTAAACCTTAAATAAATAATGTACTTTTCCGACACTCATTACCATCCAAAATCTCAAAGTCACTCCAAAAACTTGACAACGAAAGTGAAAATCTAGATTTTTTCGTAATAAATACATAATTATTTGAATTGATGTGTATTTGCATAAGTGAAACAAATGTTATGAAAAGAAAGTTTCGTAATTGTTGCATACTAATTGCTTAGTCACAATTTCCCTTTTGTCTGTTGCCACTGGACACCAGAAACTTCACACCTTGTTGACGCTCAAGTGGCAATGACTTTCACACGGAGGAAAAAGCAGTGGAAAAATCTAACAAAAATAGACACAGACTGATTGGTGGGGGTAAGTGAGCATCTTATGGATTTGGAACTGGTCGACAGCACTTTCAATCAAGCACATGCACAACCACACACAACTAGATCCTAGAATCTGAATCATATGGCGAATCCGGCAGACGCCAACGTCATCTAAATTAAGGCTAAAGTGCGCATTTAAATTTTATGACACACAAGTAAACAAACTGAGAGATGCGTAAGAGTAGCTAGCAACAGGGGCAGACATGCTGCGTGCTGCATGCTGCATGCTGCATGTGGCATCCCCTGCCTTTTTGAGTCTGTGAAAAGTGAAAGCAAGTGCTACCCCAGATGACAAAGTCGTCGCTCTTCCCCTTCTCCAGTCGCTGCTCCGCCTCCTCCCGTTTCTCCGGCTGCTTCTCCGGCTACTTTGAATGTTTTGATTCCTGGTGTCGCTTAATGGGCAACTGCCACTGTCAGCGGCTAGAGGCGGGGCAAGCGGGGAACTGCGAGATTTATGGGCAATTACAAATCTCGTGCGTGTGCGGAAGAGAATAGCACTAGAGATGAGGATGTGGATGCCACATTCTGCGTGAGGTGGCTGACAAAAATTTCATAAATAAGCCAAAAAAATGCAAAGCTTTTGATCGACAAATAAATGAATTGGATTCGAGTTTTAGTGCGGCATACATCCACTCCCCTCCCCCTCCCTCTATGAATGGGCACAAGCTCATAAATAATATGAATAGGGCGGGGAGGGGGGGAGACGAGGGTTCTTAATTAAAATCTTTATATTGGCTTTGGTTGCCCATTTGTGTGAAATATTTCACTGACACTTTGGTAAATGAATGCGCTTTGCTTTGGTTTACTTCTCTCATTTTTGATAAATATCCAGCATATATCTGATATCTGATAATTAATATGATTTCTATAGGCATTCAGAGCGGGCATGACCCCAAAAATAGCCACAAACTGGAACGCAAGAAGCGCCCAGCCCTCCCAGAAATGCAAATTGATTTTGGTTCATTTTGAGATTTTCCCCAGCGAATAATGGAATTAGAGGCGATATACTTCCCAGGCAAGTTCCAAACAATATGCCGCCATGTTGAGAGCTGTTAATAGATTCGGTAAAATTCGTAGAATCGAAAACTCCTTACAACTCGCGCCTGCCTGCGCTGTGTCAATACGATTTTTTGTGGCAAGCAGCCTGTCTGTCTGTCAATCAGGGCGAGTTTTTATTGAATTTGAAATAATCATGTTTGTAAGTGTGTCTGGCGGAGTTGGAGTTGGTCGACTGACTGCCTCAGCTTGACAGCTCAATGACGTTTCAGTTCGCTTCAAATTGTGTGCTGCGACACCGACATCAGTTCCAAGTGCCGCTTAGACCAGACCCAAAACTTTTAAGCATTTCACAATGCTTTTTTTGGATTTTATTTCCAAGACTTTGCTCAACTGACTCTTAAGTTGGTCGAGCTATTCACAATTTTATATATATATATATATTTAGACCCAGTGTTCCATGTAAGGTTAAAGTTTCCAGTTCTCAAACGGACTGGAAAATTGATGATTTATCTCCAACAACAATATCTCATTTTTAGTGGCATATTTCTAAAATGTTCAAAATAAAAACAAAAATTGTTTAATTGTGGTTGCATGATTTATTCGTGCCACCCCCTATCGAGTTTCCATTTGATTCATTTTAATATTTAACGAGTTGAGACAGGCATGAACATGTTCAGAGGAACGCCCGCATCTGTCGTCCAAAATCAGCAAAACAACAACAAAAAAAGTGTGTTTTTTTTAGGATGATTCATCCAAGTTTTATGGAATTGGCCTTTTGAGACTCTTGTAAAGGTAATTTGAAAAGGTGTCGGGGAAAATGATCATAAATTATAAGCGTTTAATTACAATCTCATAACTTAAGTTTATGTTTTGGTAATTATACATCTTTTTGAGCGTTGATAATCCCAGAAGTATTTCAAATAAAAATAGAACTGACCAAGTATTCCGGTTTACTTCAGAATAATATCTCGATTGATAAACAGAAAACTGCAGAATCACTGCAAAATTATATATCATATTGCTGACGTCTGCTGCTTGATATAAGAATCCAAGATATATAGTATATAAAGTCTGGACTGGCACTTAAGATTCTCTGTTGTCTATCAAGATTATTAACAGATGCTCAATGAAATTTGCACCATGAGGCAAGTGTTAACAAAGTAAATGAATAATTCATTTATATATCTAATAATGAGGCGATTTTTCTTGGTATGTGTATGTACTTATACATATATATGTATGTATGATTTCCTTTTGTATGTGTCAGTGAATGCCGTGATCAACTTTGACCTCTTTTGCAACTGCCAAGCCTCATTTGATTGCCAGCGTTTATGTTTATGCCCGCTGCTTGCCTCTTTTCCGTTTTGTGCATTTTGTTTAAGTTCGCCAAACCGGTCTTTTGCTCTTTCTCTCACTCTCTAGCTGCCCCACTCCTTGAGCCAACAATTTCCAGTTTTCAAGTTTACTTACTGTTTGCGTTGCTTGTTGGCCAGCTTGAAAGCCACAGCAGCAGCAGCAGCAGCACCAACAACAACATGGCTCAAAAGTTAGCTTACTCTCGACGCAGTCGCAGTTCAGTTAAACACCCTCACAAAATGTTAATTATATTAACAAAATAAAAAAAAAAAACTACTGCAAAACGATTTGTTGCAGAATCGTTTAGCTTTCACTCCAAATTGCTGATGAGATCAAGTATGGCAAACTTACACTTAGATCAACTAACTCGATTAACTCGATTTACCCATACTTTTGTCGAGTCTCACTTGAACTTGAGATTGCAACTAAGATGCCCTTAGAAACTCAGAGTATTTGCAGTTCGTCGTTAATTATTTTCATCATATTTATATTGCGCCTTGTTTATACATACAAATATTTTCAAGCTTGCAGTTTTTTCTTCAACTCTTCTTCTTTCAAGCCTGTCTTTTCAGAGCCTTTGCATTTTGTACACGAATTGAATTTGATGTGTGTGCGCTTTAATAAAAATAACGTTGTTATCAGACTGGCTGGTGGAAGTCCATCACATTCCTGACACAATGCGAGTGATCGTGGCTTACTTGAGCTTGAATTTCTGACGTCTCCAACTGGAAACAACGATCAATTTGAAAGTCGCTCAATGTTTTAGGGATAGGAAAAACCCTTTAACAATCTATAATAGCTTTTCACACTCTCCCAACAGCTGCGGCTGCAATTGGCCAGTTTAGCTGTTAGCCAGGCTAAGGCCTCTTCAACTTTCCCATCGCATTGGGAATTGTTTTGGCGCGTGTTTTCGTGTTGAACAAGTTTTCCATGGTATTTTTCCTGCACGATCTGCTGGCCAATTCATTGCCATTTATATGCTGTCTGTGTGTGAGTGTGTGTATGTATGTGTATGTATGTGTGTGTTTGTGAGTGTATTTGTGCTTGCCCATAAGCAGTTTTCTATTTTCCTTTTGCGCTGGCATGCGACGATCCATTAGCGCTGGACATGGCCAATTTACACTTTAGGGCCTCCTTCTCTCGGCTTGACCGGCACAAGTTTCACTGCCGCCAGGCAAGATTACTCGATCCCAAATGTTCCAGACACCACGTACCAGAGCCGTTAAGACACCTTCGTGGCCAATGCGCAGTTGCAGTTCAAAGAAAATAACGCAACAAAATATTGGGTCAATTATTTAGCGCACTTACAGCACCAAATTTCGAAACTATATTTAGATTAAAAAAAATGGAAAACTCAGAGTACAAATATGATATCGGTAAGTCAAGAAGTTTAATTGTATATATTTATTTAGATATAGAAAAATACAAAAATTAAAAATATGTCCAAACTAAGTCAAAAATCGGTGTAAATATTTACAAACAGGCTTTGAATCTATGCTTAAAACGAGAACATAATCTGTAGGATAAGCATACGAAACTTGAATATAATAATCTGGCTTAACGAGCAAATTTTAAGCATAATATCTAAGAAACTCAAATGTGAAAGTGGGTCGGGTACCAAATGTTCACTCATTATAAATAGTGTCGCTTATGTTATGTACATACATATATACATATATATGTATATACTTTATATATTCATTCATATTTATGTTTTTTTTTTTGTTAATGCTCACTATTCATTATAATAATTCATAAGGTACGTGCAACAACGCTTTTTGGTAATTGTTTGCTACACACTTAATACAGTCACACATCAAATATACATATACACACATACACACATGCACACATGCACACATGCACACATACACACATACTTAAAGTCTTAAATTGCTCCCCCCCCCCCCCCCCCACTTCACATTGACACTGAATATTATTTAGGATGTAATTTTTTTGCAGCCCATTTCTGTTGTGTGACCCACACTTAGTTGTTGCTGTTGCTCTCTTTACATTAATTGGGTTTACGAGTTGTGTTTAAATGAATTTAAATTGTTCTGCGCATCGACGGCAATTATGATAGACTCTCTCCCAGTCTGACAGCTGCCATCTCTTTTTAGCGACTGATCGTCAAATTGATGTCAAGGGCTCGCACGCTCTTTCTCTCTTTCTCTCGCCCTTTGTCTTAATTGCATTACGTAAGTTTTTGGTTAACTGTTCTTGAAAAACAATTATGCGAAAGAGCGAGAGAGAGAGAGAGAGAGTAAATGGCAAAGCATAGTTTGCTTGTGTGTCTTATTGTGATTTATGCACAATGTCACACCCAGAGCAATGATCAGATCTCGTTTAGCCACGGCAACAGTTTGACGCATGCATATTGCTGGAAATCCATGTGTGCTCGTAGGTGTGTGTGTGTAGTTGCATGTGACTTTTCATTTATCAATTTCAAAAGCAACGTTGCAACAAAGGCGTGATTCAGTCTCGAGGCCCAGCTTGAGCTCGAAGTTCAGTCTTCGACTTGCAGTTGGCATTTGGCATATAATAATAAATATGCATGCAAGTAAATATGCACATACATATGTATTTATGTATTCCATGTACGTGACAATTTCCATAGAGAGAGTGTGTGTGGAAGCATGCACTATAAAGAACTAATCATGAATACCAATACTCAAGTTAACTGATAAGAATTCCAAATGAATAACATAAGTGAATGCACTTTTCAAGTCTGCATTTGTGAGTGACCACTTGGAGGAAGCAACCCTGTTTTCGTTTCTTGTCATTTTTCAACACTCCCTTTGTGACTTTTAGTGGGAGAGCCGATCATAAATAAATGTCATAATGCAATAAAAGAGAAAAGTGTCACATTCGCCGACAGCATGCACACGGACATGCGACCCCAATGTTGAATGCAACACACACGCACACACCTACGCATGACATACCATGGAATCCAGTTCCAACTCCGCAACGGAATTGCGTGTAAACTGCACAAGATGATGTTCAAAACTGTGAACTTGCAACGGAAGACAGAGTTTATACATATATAAATGTAAATATGAACATTCATACGCAAAGAAGTGTCGAAATGCATCTTGAACATGTGTGTGTAGGTGGCTCAGATTAAAATTTAAGTGAACAAGAGTGCTGCAGTCACAAGCGCGTGACTACAACTTACCCTGTAGCCAGTCTCTGTCTCAGTCTCAGTCTACCTCTGAAACTAAGCCAGAACCAATTAAATTTTAAGCAAATTAGCGACACGTTTGCTTGTGTTAGTCACGCCCAAAGACTCAGCTCCCAAATTTAGATATACCCCTGGCATATACGACTTTAGCTGAGCGTCGAATTCAAGTTTTGGGCACCCACACAAACTTTTGCAATGCAGAGAATTCAAATTCTTTTTTTTACTTACGTTTTTTGTTAGCACGCAAAAGGTGCTCGACTGGAACCAGAACATAGTAAAGCCGAGCAGAGGTTAGCAATGCGCTCCGACCCATGTGACATGTGACTTGGCTGACAAACAATTCGCATAAAATTGCCAACAGCAGAGTTGCGAAATTCTTTTGCCGGATTAGAGTTTAGCCTATGTACATACACACATATATATATATGTGCATATGTATAACTACAAAAATATATATTTACATCTGTATAGTGTAGATGGCATCACTCGCTTTCTTTTCCAGTCAACGGACCCGCAAAAAAGTTCAGTCTTTCCGGTCAGTGATTCTTTTTGCTTGCCGCATGTTGGGGTGAAAATTATAGTTTATGATTATAATTAATATGGGTTAATGTTTATGACTGGCCAACTGGTTGTTCACTTTGTGAACTTTCGCTTTTCTTACAGAAGAAAAAACACATTTTCTAATTGAATTTGGGTACTTTTGGACTTAAAATTTTAACTGCTTACAAAATCCGTAAAAAAAAACCTGTTAAAATAAATTATTTTTATAATAAGAAAGAAATATTACTTTGCTTATAGGTTCTGACATTCTTGATTTATGGAAATCAACTCAGATTCGTTTCTTGTTTATTTAAAAAACAAACATCTTAAGTCTGCAAGAGAATCATAAAGTTAAGTCCCATTGAAAGCAATGTTATGAATAGAATTCAAAAGCATTAAATTGGCTTTGGAGGCAATAAACATCCCGAAGACAGTTCTGGAGTAGTCCCAAGGGTTGTATTTGTTTATGTTGACGTGCTGCAGAGAGGACTTAACTGCTGATAAGCGGCAACTTTGCAGACCACCACATAAAAGACCACAAGGCCAGACGGGGTGAGACCATCCAGGGGTTGTCACAACAAGGGCTGGGCGTGGCATGGCAACCAACATGGGCTTAGTGCATGCAACTCAGCAAGTAATGAAATCAGCGAGCTGTATCGAAGACCAGGATCTGAATCCAGATGGTCTGCCCCCACGACAACAAATGCAACATCAATTTCAGCCCTTTCACTCTCGCTGCTCCGGCAGCTGCTTCTGGGGTTAAATTTGCTTCCGTTTTTGCTTAACGCGTGCGTCAGTCGCATTACTCAACAGGCTGCGCCGCAGGATGCCCCCGGAGAGCTGTAGTAACCTTATGCCGTGCCAGTAATTTCATTTAGTTTATTTTCTTTGCAACGCGGGGTTCCCCATTTTTAGCGACTACTCCAAAATTTATGCAATGCAAATAGAAAAAGAAAGAGAAAGTCGAGTGTGCTCTAGGCTGGAAAATTAAGGGAGAGTTTAGAATAAACAGCGTATGTTTACATTTTTCTGGTCATGTTTATCCAGACCGGCCCAGATTTACCCTGCTCCTAACAGTACAAGTAGTAGTATATGAAGTATATGTACTCAAATTGCGCTCTGGTTTAATTTACTTTGTTATTGTGACAGCTTCTGTTCCAGCTTGTTTGCTGGGGCGGATTGCGTTACAAATTGCTCGAGTGATTCAATTTCGATAATGTGTTTTCGACAACAAAACAAAAACTAACAACTGCAGCTATAGCCAGTATCTGAGGGTGAGCAATCTTAATAAGTTTTACAAAATAAAAATACATTTGAATAAGTTCATAACGTAAAATGTTTATTGGTATTCATTTGATGGCAATAAAATCTAAAAGTGAAATCTGATGAGTATTTTATACATATATATGTACATTTCCATTATTATTATAATTAAAAATATTATTTCTATTGAACACAAACAAGAAAAGTCGAATAAAATTTTAAACTCGAGTATTTCTTTACGTGCTTTTTTATTAAATTGCCCGTAAAATAAATGAAAACTGAGATGCGAGATGCGAGATGTGCGTGATGGCAGTAATTACCACATTGGAGTTCCACATGCGCCACGAGTTGTCAGCGACAAATCTTCGATGCTGGCCATAAACTCAAAAAAGCATGTCGAGAAGTGATAATCTACTCTGTTGAAAATCTAGCGGCAGATGTTTATTAATTTCCCTCCAGGCAGGCAAGCTCACTAGCCGGGAGCAGTACAACAACAATAAAACTGTAAATTAGTCGGGCAGAGTATAGCAACAACAAGAAGAACAACAAGAAAACTGTAAATTAGAGATGAGTACCATGAATGTAAAGAAACGGGAATTGTCACGAATTGCTGCGCACATGGTCACCTGTGCGAATGAGGGAGGAGCAAGCATAAAAGCGAGACAATACTTAAATGCGTATTTTGCGTGCGTGTGTGTGTGTGTGCTTGTGTGTGTGCTTGTGTGCGTCTGTCAATACGCAATAATATTACGTACCCCCTCCCTAGCCGCCCACTCGCGTCACTCCCCACAGAAATGCCCAAACTGTATCTAATAAGCAGCGCACCCAGTGATAATAAAAACGATACAATGCGATCAAAACTAAACAGCCAAACAATACCAAATTGGCGCACTAAAATTAGAATGAATTGTGTTCAAAGTCGACTAAGAGATACCTCGTAAACTACAAACTAATACAAACGTATAATTCATAGCACATAACTCATTTAATATTGCTAATTAGAATCGTTCATTTTTGATTTCAAAGCATTTTAGAAATAATATTGTATAATCATCTGTTAAATACATTCAAAATTAATATATTAAGCAAAATATGATTAGATAGAGAGAAATCAATCAATATAACTTGCTACAAAATATAATAACCCTTCGCAAGCCCCAAAAAACTGGGTACAAAATAGCAGCGTACAAAAACGGAAGCTAGCCGAAATTGAAGTAACTGACGACAGATAGTACGACAAAACAAACGACAGACAGGCAGACGGACAGACAGACGGACAGACAGACAATGACAATTAAAGCGTGACACAGTGAAAAGCTAGCTAGCTGGAGACAGCTAAATGTGTTCAATAGATAGCTTCACTGCCCAGGGATCCAAGTGAAGCACCGCAAATTGAACGTTGTCTTGTGGATGTGTCTGGCCATGTGTAAGTGGGTCTCCACAATAGTTGTGGAAGACACAAACAACCGCAAGTAACCACAAAGTAAAAGTCGACAATCGTCGCCCTCGCCCCAATTGCGTCGATTGAAATGGACTCGCCTCCAAAGAGATGCCGGAATCCGATATCACTATGAATAATGCTGCATATATTGCATTTTTCTTCTTCTTCTGTTTCCTACTCCAGAAGCAGTTCTTTGGCATTCGTAACACTTGAAGCCTGTTTCTTGATTGGAAAATTGCCCAGTTCAGCGCATACCAAAATTCCATTTGAAATAATAAACTCATGAAAAATTGAATACTCCAATTATGGGTGAAATAGAGCAGGATTTTGGGTTGAATAATCCACCAGACATATTCAAAGACTTTAAACTCTCATAGGATGAGGCTTTGGTTTAATTTTTCTTTCTTCTTAATGCAGTATATTTAATTACTTTGAGTTTATCCATATACTCAATTTAAATATTTATTTATTGTCAAACAAATTGTTTTCAATAAAAGCTTTTTCTTATAAAGAATATTTAATATATTTTATTACAAATTTTATTGTTGCACAAATGAAGTAATTCTGGGTGTACATCAGCGGCTCTCCCTTTTCCAATTGATGGTGACAACAAGAGTTAACTTCTGTTAACAAATGGAGGGTTCACTGTATTACTTCAATGTAGCCTTTAAGCGCATAATTCACAAATTTCAGAAATGATAATGAAAGCAGTCGAAAAACTGTCTGTCATACGCTGATGAATTTCCATTAGGCCCGACCCGACTTCTTATGGGCTTAATGTGGTACCCGTCGAGCAATTGAAATTGAATCGTGAGATTTTATCAAACCAAAATTATGATTTGCTCTGCATAATTGAATCAATTAACTGACAGTCGAGCAGAACCCAAAATATTATGTTACCCGAGTATTTTTTTTTTTCGAAATGCAAAAAAAGAGTTGCTGAGTGCAGAAATACCCTGTAGTTGCGACTAACTGCAGCAGCGATAAAGAATTTTTCCTGTAAAAAGAAAATATTCAACAATTTTTACAAGTTATTCTTGAAGTTTATAAAGCCCTTTAGATAATCAATTTGAGTTAAGTATAAATTTCTTAAATTGAGAATATTTTTTTGGAATATTTGAAAATTGTACTTTAAGCTTGGATATGCTCTCTCTGATGTTTCGCTTGAGGCTGGGTATTTTATTATAAGTACATAATTAATGCATTCAAACAAATTCGGGCAGCGAATGGAACTGTGAACAATGTGCAGCAGAGATTGTTCCATCGCCAGCATAAATGGGCAAATGAGTGGCATGAAATGCAGTCAAATAAATAAGGGAGTAGCAACCACTGCAGTAGGGAGTGGGAGTGGGGAGTGAGTAGGGAGTGTTCTCAAGTGGTTCCAGTAGCAGAAGTAGCCGACTTTCAATTGAAAGCTTCCAAAGCTGCTGAGATTTCAAGTCTCTGTGCAACAACAATCGAGGGGGGCATGGGGCATGGAGCACGCTGCGACTGCGCAGCACTTGTGTATATGGATCGATGTCAATCGACTGCCATTAGAGGCACTTAACGGAGACGACGCAGCCTCGGAATTGATTTTAAATGGCCAACAATAAAAACAGACAAAAAAATGCATTTCGCGTACTTAAAAGTTTTGATTTCTTACGCGTCGACTAAGGTTACGCTTGGGGAGGCATGCGTCACGACCAGTTCGCCCACTAAAGATTTACTGTGCGACCGCTACAGCCACAGAGCGGAAGCCACTCGACAGAAGAGGAGCCACAGGAATGGGGCAGCCCAAGAATGCCACTTGAGCAGACAACGACGCCACAAAGTATTCGTATTCAGAATTCAGAATTCGCGCTCGATTGTGTGTGTGAGAGATGGGATCGAGTGGCCAGGAAGACGCACAGCATGCAACTGACACCCAACAATGGAAATTAGCAGCTGCCACAAGCCTCATAATTGAATATGCAGCATGTTGGCAAAAGTGCCCACAAACGAGCGTTGTGGCGCTGTCTTCTGCCTCCGGTTGCATACAACGACACAGATAGTAGGAGCTGGAGCTGGTGTCTGATCTAGCCAAGAAGTTGCAACAGCATATACACAGCCAAGTGTCGCACTTCATTTGCAACAAATGTTGCGTGTCTATACGAGACAGACGGCAGATCTGTATGTGTCTGCCCCCAAGCAAAGAGTCGTGTGTGACGAATTTAAACTTGATTTATGCATTTGCATTGCCTCTTTTATGTGCCACATTAACCCCCTCTCTTCTGTCTCCCCTTACCACTGTGTGGTGCTGGTGCGACTTTATGACCAAATCAGAAACAATTCATTACAAAGATGGTACACGCTATAACCAAAGAAGATGCCATAAACATTTCCATCTGCAGCCTGTTTGCCATTCCCATCATTAGGGTGACTCAAAACAGGAAGCCAAGAAAACTAAAAGTCTAATAAGTAGCTGCAAACTGAAAGAAAATTGAATATTTTCCAAATCAAGAAAACATTTTGGAACGACATACAAAATATCTTCAGTGTGGCAAGTCTTTTGGTATTGGACTTTGAGTGCTGAGCCACCCTGATGTGCTGCATGAACTGTTGAACATCTCCTTGTTGGGTTGCAACATTTTATTGTCAACGAGATATGCCCTCGGTCCATTGAAAGATGTCAATCAAAACAACTGGAGCATGAGCATCATGCCACTCGACAAGGCCCTAAACATTCCACGGCTCGAGTTCGACGGAACAATAAAACATATGTGCATATAAACAAACATATATACATATATCTACGATATATAAGTAGATTGAAAAGTGGTTGCCACAATTTATGGATGCGAAAAGGAAACGAAAAAAGAAATCAATCTGTCGTTCAGGGGGAGGATGGGGACCGGGTTGTCCTATGTTGTTATCCAACTTCCCGACTCAAATAAATGATCGGTAAGGAGACCCCAACGCGTGCTATTGTCGCTGGATAACAACCAAATAGCTTTCCCATTCAGTTATCCCCCTCACTCAATTCAATCAATCTCCATCTCTCTCTCTCCGTCTCTCTCACTCTCTCTGTCTGTTTCTTTCTCCAACCCTTTCCCGTGTTCTCCCACAGCTGCAAAATGCATTCAATCACTTCATTCGTTACGTCTTCCATCTTCTGGAACAACTCAAGAGAAGAAGAGGAAAAAAATTGTATTTTATTTACTCTGCACTTATGACCCCCATGCCAGGCGCTGCTTGCCGCCGATCGGGTGAAGTGAATCTGATATGGACTCCGAATTTTGTTGCTGGTTCCATTTGCATTTCGAAAGCGTTGCTGGAAGTCGAATTGTCTGTTTAGCCGGCGGCCACTCAGAATGTCATTGCAAACGACAATCACGAAGGAAAACTCTCCCTCTCTCTCCCTCTCTCTGTCTCTCTATCTCCCTACTCTTTCTCTTTATTCTGTGGAGCATCGTCCGCAGCACCTCAAGCTCATGCTGCAGCTGCAAAGATACTTTAGAATGCATAAAGTGATGGATTGTGTCCCTGGCCCCATATGCATGCATATGTATGTGTGTATGTGTGTATGTATGTGTCTACAAAGGCAGTAGCGAAATCAACTGATCGTGAGCACACTCACAGTGCCATCCAAAAGAGTACTCACAGCACACGGGTCGCCAAAAGTATTTTAAAATAAAATAAAATCGTATTTTTATCACATAAATATTTAAAAAAATTTTAAATTAGTGGAAAACTCAATAATATAGCAAATAATTATTTAGAAATTTAAAAAATTATAAAACACTTTAGAAGAAAATGAATTTTTAATGTTTCGCCTGCTTATTAAAATTTGAGAACATTTTTTTTATGTCACAATTTTTTGTATTTATTTTCATAGTGCTTAACCTAAGCACAATCTGCTTTGACCCACTGTGCGCTGTGGCAAGTCGCTGGAGTTTGACACCGATTCAATGACAACAGCAGCAACAACAACAACGAATGTGTGTTGCTGTGTTTGCAGATGCAGATACCCACAGCTCTACACACACGTTGGTGTGCGTACCTACGGGTGTGAATGTGTGTGTGCGTGTGTGTGTGTGTGTGTGTGTAGCTTCTTTTGTGTGTGCTCGCCTGCCTCGTCGCTGATCTTTAATTGCAGAATTGTGTTTGCCGACCCATAGATGAGG
This sequence comes from Drosophila nr. perissopoda 5 BK-2023a, assembly GCA_035044105.1. Classification (NCBI taxonomy): domain Eukaryota; kingdom Metazoa; phylum Arthropoda; class Insecta; order Diptera; family Drosophilidae; genus Drosophila; species Drosophila nr. perissopoda 5 BK-2023a. The sequence continues at coordinate 1,302,780 of JAWNMK010000231.1, forward strand.
ATGAATGTGACTGTGACTGTGACTGTGGCTGTAGCTGTGGCAAGCCGGGCATTACTACGTTGCCCATCCGCCGCCCATCTCCGTCTCCGATCTGTGGTGATTAATTGACGCTGGTGTCGCGTCAGTTGCGCGGGCTTATTAAAAGGATTACAAGATGTGAATGTGCGAGGCGGCAGCTGGAGCCGCAATTCCATAAATGCTAGGAGGCAACTCGTAATAAGATTAATTACGAACGCATCGTCCCAAAGTGCCACAGTGGTACAATGTTTTGACACGACAATTACAAAACTGAGCTCCGACATTGTTGCCTCAAGTGTCTCATTAATTTGAAAGCCTTAAGATCGTTGGGAGTTGGGAGTTGGGCCACAGCCGCATCCATAAACTATACAATACTTTTCGAACAATCCCCCCAGGGACTATTGCCCTGTAATCCTTGCCTGACATTAGCATACTTAAGTTTTGTATCCTGTTGACACGCGAACCCACGGGGAAGGGTGAAGGTTGCGCCAGGATAAGTGTCATCAGGGGCGCAAATAATTGACATTTGACAAAGGGCCGGACTCTGCAGCAGCGTTACGCCAATTAGTAAAAAGTGCCATTAAGGGTCGCAGCATAATATTTAAATAATATCTGAGTGTGTGTAAGTGTAGTTTGGTACACTCAAAAAAATTATCGAGGATTTTAAAACGGCCAGAAATAATACTTATTTGAAGATTGCTAAATTTAATACTGCTCCGGCATAAGCTTAGCATTTTCGCAGATATTTCTTAACTTTAGAACAATAGAAATCAATACTGAAAAAAATTACTTCAATTACGATATTTAGTTATTATTTAAGTAATAAATTTTTGAAATCAGTTCTCGGATTATCTCCAATGAATGTACTTTTAAATTTTGAACCGTAACAGAAATTCTTCTAATGGGGATATTTGCATTTAACACAGCGTTTTTCTCCGAGTGTAGGAAACATATTAAATATGTATATTATAAATGCGACTCTTTTGCGCCCCACTTCGCAGCATTTGCGTCCGATTTTGAATATTCCCTGTCAGCGCGTGCGGAGAACTGAAAAGTGAGATACGCAAAATGTTTTGTACAAATATGCAATTTATTCAAGATTTTAATGAATTCTTTTTGTTGGCAATGATGATGATGATGATGATGATGATGATGATGATGATGAGGATGATGTCATTCGCCGAGCATCCAATAAATCATGCTGCGTTCGCCAAGATGATGCTCATGCTCATGCTCTCTGACAGCTGGATGCCCAGCTAAGTCGGTGGCTGCACGCCAAGAGAGTCGAGGACAGTGGAAGTGGAGCAGCTGCCAGAGATTAGTCAGCTCCAGTGATTGGCGCACTTCAAATCACTTGGGAGCAGCCAAGCTGCTCAACTGGTTTGCTGGTGGAGCAGATCGTGTGTTGAAGGGGAGCGGCGTGCACAGAGATCAAGGTGAGTTTAGAATTAGAAAAAACAGACAATTCTTCAACACTCATTACTAAAGTAAAATGTACATTAGATCTCGAGGATATTAATTTTCTATATTATTTGGAAGTATCTCTTCAAGATATTATTCGAGTTTGTTAGTTAATCGAATTAATTCTGCGAGAAATCTGCACATTAGCTAAAACTAGACAATCAAAAACCGCGAGAAATATAAATCTTATTGTGTACATAAGCAACAACAACAACAACAATAATCTTACGCAATGGAAGTTTAACGGTTTGCAGCTTAGAGGTCAGTCACAGAAACCAAAATTTTCCTGCCATCAGCAAAAAACGGAGAACACAATGAAACCGCATAATTTATGAAACACTAAAAATGAAGAGGTCTTAACCCTCATGCTTTCGCAGTCTCAACTCCGACTCCGTCTCCGTCTCCATCTCCATCTCTTTCTCTCAGCGCTTCTCATTCTCAGCTAAACGAACCGCAGCCGAGATGTGGTTTTTTTTTTAGTTTTGGAGAAGATCTTGGTTGCAAATTTCCATGTTGCAGCAGCAGCAGAACAGCAGCCCAAAAAGCAACGCACAATTATGAAATATAATGAAATAGTCAAGTTTAAAAGCTGGCAACAGGAAATGCAACATTAGTAATGCTGCCTCACTATTTCTCAGCATTTTGACGGTATTTCCTGTTTTGGTGTGTGTGCGTGAAAAATCGCTGCTTAGATGCGAACAAAGATTTTCGCTGGAAAACCTGTTCTTCCCATTGGTCACACGCTTGCTGGCTGAAGTCAGCTAGAATAAGCTGATAATAATGTTTACTTTACAACACGTTAGCAGCTTATTTGTTTATCTATGTGCACTTAGGCATTAAGCCGAGCCACAAGAGATTTATGTAGAGTTTTCGAACAACTCCAGCTCAAAGCTATGCGTGCATGTCTTGTCTATATACATACATATATGTACATGTACCCATATGCCACATACATGTTAACACACATGCTGCATGACTCACGGTCACGCTTAAGAAAGGTAAAAAAAGCATGAGAGAAAAGAGCCCAAAAAAATGACTAAGTGCACATTCATGGTTTTTTAAATGGGACGCCGAAGAATCAAAAAAAAAAAAGACAAAACTGTTGGCTTAACTGTGAGCGTGACTGGATTTCGAATCTTGTCTCTTATCGTTGTCGTTGTTGTTGTAGTTGTTGCTGTTGTTGTCTGTTATGTGATCTTCGGCTTATGGGCGTCAATAAGCTTTCTGTGACATGTTGCAATTTATATATTTTTGCATATCTTTCGCTTTCTTGGAGACTGACATATGCTTTCAGATATCACTTCTCACATGGCATTTATTCGGGTTGCATTTGGTTTTTTAAGCTACACAAAATGGCCAGTTTCTTTTCGGTAAACTATTAACTAAAAACAAAACGCGACATGTTTTGTGTCATTTTCCTATTTTTCCGTTGTCCAGTTTTTGGGACGCTCTGCCATTATGGTGTAATCGTTCTGGGCAACATTCACTGAGCCATATTGATGCGTCGGGGTATCGGGAAAGAATTCCCAGCCCTGTTCAATGGACATCTTCTTGATGACACCGGCTATGCCTGGAGCATTCAAATATAATATTAAACATGAGTGAGCATAATTTATATATATAGATTAAGTTACCAAGGAATAGTCCAGCACACAGGCCAGCTACATGATTGCGCTTCCATGCACCAAAGACGCCACCAGCAGCAAACCCACCAATCAGATAGTTTATTCTGCAGAGCAAAGAGTTAAACGTTGTTTGGATAAACCAAAGGCAAAGCCTCGTCTCACTTATCATCCTTGCCGCGGAATTTTGTGGCTGCTAGCGTTGTAAGCGTAAATGCCGTCGCCATGCCCATCAGTGGGCCCGTATTGTACGCGAATCTGCCAATTGTGGGTATGTAGCCCTGTGGCTTGGACAGGGTCAGCACATCCACTGTGGACCACGCCAGACCGGCGGCAATAGCGTATCTGTTCGTGGCCACAATCTTGCCAAAGGCATCTTCGCCATCGGGATGGTCGTAGTATTTGGAGTGTAAGATCGACATCCTCGGCTACAAATATAAGCAAATTAAATATTTTCATTTAGTATGTAAATAATCATCACAAGCAATTGCCAAGTGAAACTGAAATTTGTCCATCGCTCAAGCATTGAGCACAGCGCATTCACAGTGCGCTTTCGACATTGCAGCATACTTTAGACAATTCTTTGTTTCACTTGTGCGTTGCTTAGTTGTTTATTTCACGTTAAATACTATCATTTACTAACCTGCCGAATTTACGTAATTATTTCCAAACGCAAAATAGTTTGACAAATCAGCTGTTGGTCAGTGTGTACCCATTGGCCAAATTTAAAAAGTATTATACCAAAAAATACTAGCATGCCATTTTGAGTGAACTGTTAATGTCCAAATTAAAACACCATGTTAAGTAACAGAGTTTCAGAAAACGACTTTTTCAAGTTGAAAGAAATCAAATACTTTATTATGCTATGGATGGCTACATTTTCTTTAAAAGCCAGATATGTTTTGTCAAATCAAGATTAAAATTTATTTTCATTTCATACGTATTCTGTTTTATTTAAACTAATTTCAAAAAACTCTGTGGCACTAATATTAATTACATATTCGTTAAACATGAAGTGCAATTGAAATTTGTTGTATGATCTTCAATGTAAGGATGTAAATTATTTCGAAAACGACCATTTATAATTATATACGATTTTGATTTTAGATACGAATACATTATTAAGTTCTTAAATCGATGGGGATAGACTAGTTTAATTTGCATTTCAACTAAATAATATACACATAATATCTTGCGATTTAAATAAGGATTATAAATATCCATTCTATGAATTCTTTCCTTTTTTTGTTTTTGGCATACACTTAGGAGTTGAGTTGACCAAATTGGAGCAGATACAAAGCAAACAAACTAAATGATTTCGAAAACAAAATCGATATATTAAATAAACACGCACAATACATATATTTATATATATATATATAAGCAATAATTATATACAAATCAAATGTCAAATTATGATCAGGTTCTATTTTTTTCTCTTTGTTTAATCAGTCATAATATTTGCGGTGAATTTGTCAAATTTCACTCATATCTTCCAAACGTGTGGCATTAGTTTTTTTTTTTTTGAAAATACAATGCGATTGTTGACTGCATTGTCATATTGCCCTAACAACGATATATGAGCATAACAAATATATATATATATATTATATATAGCTTGCAATATATATATATGAGCACTACACTTATTTAGTGTTCGTCGTGTCCAATTATTTCAATGTCATCAGCCAAGGGACTCTCGATTTCCGGTTTGTTCTCATTACCATTTTGTTGATTTGCATCCAAATTAATCAATGATAACGTCATCTTGCTGCTGAGTATGACCTGGTAAATAGGAAAAGATAGTATTTAATTCGAGTATTCAAATTGCCAAGAAACTTTCGACTTACGGCCGGCTCATCAATGGATCCATTCAGTTCAGTGTCATAGACCTCTTCACGTCTCGTCTGTGAATCGGCCACCAAAATCTGTGAGTCGTGTGCCAAGGCGCCCTCCAAATAAATGGACTGCGGCTCGGGTAGTTTTTCTTCCAATTTGGACTGAAAAGTAATGAAAAACCATAAATATTATTAATAAATTTGCTTTCGCTGATAGTTGTCATAAGCACAAAGTGTTTCGTTGTTTGGAAATTTCTTTGAGTGTGGATTGGCAGGATTTGCGGCTGTCGAGGCACACTTACATATCCACTATTTGTGCGATAAACTGGCGTTGGAGGTCTTCCGGTCCATCTGTGACCGCCCTCGCAACTAGTTGTTAACTCCATGCCAAGAACCTGCACCCCATATATACATATATAGTACACATAAATCATGGCAGTAATTATTTGTAATTATTTTATTTTCATATTTATTTCTCACCGTCATTTCGCGCTCAGCGCTGATGTCGCGATGCTTCCGTTGTTGTTGTTGTTGTTGTTGTGGTTGCTGCTTAGTCTTAGCCTTGTTCTGCTCTTGGTCGTTTGTTGTTGTTGTTGTTGTTTGCCCATTGGAAATGTTTTGGTTTTCTACATTTGTCAAATTCGTTTTTTCGTTGTCGTCATTTTGCTGTTTTTTTTTTGTTTTTTTTGAGTACAATTTTGAAACGTATTATTTGTGGCCCAAGACTTGTAATATGCAATTAACCAAAAATTGAGCATTTCTAGTTATTGTTTTGGCTCAGAGCAAGAGAATACAAAACACAAATTTGTTAAATCAATATTAATTCATTTTATGAAAAAACAATATTTACTTAATTGTGGTTAACAAAACGCAACAGAAACAATAGATTAATTTTTAGGGGGAAGTACTCAGTTACATTTGCTGGTGGTTAATAAACGAATAACGAAAGAGAGTTAAGAAACAATTTCAAACGATTGCTGCAACGTGGCCCGTTCTTCGGCGCTAACCTTATTTAAATCAGTTTCAGTATCAGTTTCAGTTTCAGTTGCACTCTTCGCCCCCTTCACATCTCGAACGTTCAATTGCTCATCGGCAGCGTCTATAAGACCTTGGATCGCCGTTACAACTACATATACGGTAAATTGTGCAACATATTTTTTTTTTTTTGTTTCGGTACAATATATAGTACAAGATTGAGAGACATATATAGGTTTGTATGTATATAGTTATATGAAAACGAGGAAACGACAGAGAATTTAAAGTAGATTTTATAAACAATTTTGGCTTTTGGCTTTTGGCATTTGCTCTGCTTTTCACATCAAGCTTAGCTAAAACTCTTCGATGTTGGCATGAAATTGCTGTTTAATTTATGGCATGAACATGAGCTATGAATCGAAAAGTTGCTATTATACACATAAATACATATGCATATGTATATATATATATACATGTATGTATGTATGGTTTATTGTATTTCAACGGATTTGTTATGGTTTCTAAAATATGTCCCCATCATAAGTATTGATATTCTTTTAAAGAAAGCTACAGACACAATTATGTATAAATATATTTAGTAATTCTGGATAGTTAGTAGGACTACAATATTCGCATGCTGATCGAGCAGACGAGCAAAGTTAGCATAGTATAGTTTAGTAAGAGTGCAACAAAGAGAGAAAGACAGAGAGAGAGAGAGGGAGAGAGAGAGTTGAATCGAAGCCCACACACACATGCAACAGTTGAAGCGTGCGAGAGATATACACAGATATATATATATATATAATTGGGATACTGGGTGAAGGCAGGCTTCAAGAAGAACGCAACGCAACGCAAACGCTTTCATAGCAACGATCCTTGTTTTAGCTGCGCTCTCGCATGCACGACGCAGAGCTGACCGATATGCAACTGTTTGATTGTTAAACCGTTCCGAGGAGTTGGGGCTATATACATGGTACATGATACAAAAGAACTCGGGTACATTATTTACTAGAAATCAAAAGTTGAAACGAACTTGTATGGCTTGTACTTAGTTGTGGTCTTTTTTTTCTGTGATTTGATTGATTTTTTTGGTTTGTTTTTTAGTTGAGTATATAAAAGTTGGTTGGATTAGAAATTTTGCTGCCGCTTGAGAAAGTTCAGAGCAATCATCTTGAAAATGAGAATACAAATAAAATATAGCATATATTAATAAATGAGATCATAATGCGCATGTTTTGAACACTACTGAAGGCATCAACTAAAATCTCTTCGAGAAATCTAAAGTGATTTGTGGGATAAAAATGTAGGATAAATGGAGTACTCAAATTTTGCCACGAGAGCTACGATTTTTGTTTCAGTTTTTTTGTTTTTTTTTATATATGATGCTAACCTTTGCCTCACATTGATCGGCGTTCATTTCGGCAATTAATTTTGCCATCTCACGCTCCGTATCTTCGAGTTTCTGTCGCAACTTTTCAATTTCCATCAACTGTTGCGTTTCCTTATTGAACAGCGATTTCTCCACCTCAGCGAGGCTCTTTGGCCCAGTCGGAGCACTGTGACACTGCTCCTGGTGAGCCCTCATCGATGTGGATAGATTTGCGGCCAATGCCGTCGCCGATAATGTGGCATTGTAGAGTTCCTTATCGTTGTTGCGCCTGTTGCCATTTGCAGCGCTCGGCGCACTTCCTAAAAATGTGTTCGTAGGATTTGTTGCTTTAACTGACAGTTTTGTGGCATTGTGGCAAAAAACGATAATCGAAAACGATAACGATAACAACTAGCATAACAAAGTGTATTTACAGCAAAATAAACTATCGAACTATCGAATGTATGACAAAATATTCACGAACTACTCAAATGTTTTTGTTACGGCTGGTGAATTAGTAGACACTTAAATAGTAAATACGTATAAAACAGTACAACATTTAAGGATATATATATCTATATATATATACATATATATATATATGTATACGTATATATATATATATGTGTGTAAATACAAAATCAAGTTTGAGCCTTAAATGCATTTGTTCAGCAGCTAAGCACACCAAATGAAGAGGACATATTTTAAAAACTCAACAGAGCCAACTCTCGCGTACTTAATGTACTTAATATTAATATTCACACAAAATTGATCATTTTTTAGAGAGTCTTGCAACAAAATCAAAAATAAATTCTATCTTACTTGTCTGATGTTCGCGCCAACCTTTTTTTTGTTGTTTCGCAAAATGTCAATGCAGAAAAATACGTATAAAAAAAGCAAATTGTGAACGATTTTCAGGTTAGTTTTTTTCGATTGTGAGTTAAGTTAAGTGTGTTGCTGGGATGTATGTATGTGTGTATGTGTTTATGTGCTTGGGTGTCAGAGTATGTGTTCTTAAGGATGCAGTATGCCTAACTACAAGAAATCGTTCTATGACTCTATACAAAAATGTAATTCGATCTTTAATCTTAACTCACCCAATTTGGTGCCGCCCAAATCCTCCACTTGACTGTGATTCTGCTGTCCAAAAACCTCTTGGCGGAAACTTGGATCCGCTGGAGCTGGTCCGTATGGAGCATTTGGCACTTGCTTCTTAAACACAATCTGTAATGCATTTCAGTTTATTAGTTATGCTACATCAAATTGAAATTATCAAAGCCAAACCTTCATAATTGTATAGCCAAAGAAGACAACGATTCCAATGGTATAGAGAGGCATCAGGAAACCCATGCTACTTCCCGCTCTTTGCTGGGGCTGATGAAAGGCACCCGCTCCCATTGGTGGTCGCATGCCCGGAATCGGTCCAGGCTAAAAATCATTCATAAGTAAATTAATGATCTTTCAGTAACATATGGAAACAAAATGTTTACATTGTTCAAATTATTCATTTTAAGAAATATTTATTGTAAACATTTTTTAATATCTATTTAAATATGAAAACATGAATTTTTGATTATAATTTTACAATGCATTTCAAATGGGACATCTGAAATTGACAAGCTATAATATGTAAAAAAAACATATGTATCAATTTGTAGCATATCGGAACCACATACATCCCATATAATGTTGAATCGTACAACAAATAGAGGCGCGGAAAGGTGGCGTATAACATTTGGCACAAGTTCAATATGAACAATATTTTTTTTATTTTTATTTATTTTCTTTCTTTTTTGCTGTGCTCACTGTGCCCACTCTTCCCTTACAGTTTCCTTTGTATATTTTGCTTTCGTCTTTTCGCCTTCAATTTGTGTGCAGTGTCATAAAAACAAAAACCCAAATCCAAATAAACCAAACGTGTCTATTTATAGCAATTGGCCGATGTCTCATCCACAAACGTCCCAACGCGTCCATGCCCAATGCGAAATGAAATGTTTGCCGACGCGTCTTTTCAATGCGTCGTCAATGGAAATGGAAAATGGAAAATGAGCTGCAAATTTGAAGTCATAACTCACACGGCCGTCGACGATCCGTGGCGGTGGATTACTCGGCGAAGTCTTGCGCTCTACAATTGGGACGGTGGGCGTGGCGGGTATTGCCCGCCCACGTTCACGCATCGCCTGATATATGGACTCCGGATGCAGGTGGGCTGGCCGTTCCTGACGCAGACCTATATACGAAATTTTTGAAATGCCAATTAAAATTACAACGATTTGGACTTTTATACAAAATGGGTTTTGGGGCAGCAATCAAACATGTTTATCTTTGAGTGAAGGCAATTAGTGGTCGCTTGATTCTAATCAATTATAATAATAACATATAAATTTGATATATTTTCAGATATGTCTGATTCTGATTATGGAGAAATGTTTTTTACTGTTTTTTATTAAAAAAAAAATTAATACTAAGAAATATAGAGAAATTTCCCAAAATGTGATTAAATATTATTTTATTTATTTTTAAAAGAAATCTGTATTTGCAGAACATGTTTTTAATTTCTATAGAAAATAATGAATTAAAAATATTTATGGATTAATTATCTTATCAAATTTTTTCCTTAAAAATCACAACAGTTATAATTTCATTTATTTTTATGGTTTAATTGCCGCAAATCAGTTCTGATTATATTTATCGAGCGACCACTGTTATTATGTATATAAACAAATACAGTTTCAAAAGCAGTTAGACTTGTTAGGTTGTTCGAGGCAAAATTTAAACAGTTAGTTGAAAGCGCATTTAACGATTAAACGGTTTGCACAGTGGCGCCACCTACTTATTTCGCCTGTGTACAAATTGATCTGTTTGCGATACAAATGTGGACCAAACGGTTCGGGGCTCGGCTTTGAGGCATTCATAAACTGTTCCCGGTCAAGCACGACATCACAACAACCTGACCCCAGTGAGCAAGACAACACCAACACATACACACACACAATATTTAAATAATAAATAAATTTGATAATATAATAAAAAAATAAATATGACAGAGGAACAAGGACTCAATACTTACCGCCTGGTCCGCCGCGCTGTTGCTGATCCTTAAAGTTTGGCTTGGTTGGCGGCGCTGAGCCAAACATCATGGGATGGAATACCTTGGGCCATAAAATGGCAATGCAACCAACCACCGTTACGATCGCAATGATGCCCATTTTCTTGGGCGACATGCTCATCTCCGTTCCGGTGCGATGCTTCCCCTTCCCCGCTGTTGCCGCTTGTTGCTGTGACATTGTTTTGGACATTTTTACCGTTTCCTTGTTAAAGCTTTAATACTAAGGCAACTCTCCGTTTGTGCTTGAACTCCAAGTTGAGAATTATTACGGTGTTTTAACTGATGCTGAATGATGTTTTTTTTTTTAGTTTTTTTTTCGAATATTTGAGGTTAACTTTGGCGTAGGCGCATTTTTGTTACGTTTATTTATGCAATTTTCTTCGTTAATTATTGCCTTGATATTGCATTATCTGAAAAATACACATATAGATTTATACATTTAAATCTGTATAATCCCAACACAAGCACAAATATATATATATACAAATATATATGTACATATGTATGTATGGATATATTTAAAAATACATATGTTGTAACTCATTTGTAACTCAAAGAACACATCACTTTAAATGATCACAATTCACAGCGTATGTGAATATTGATGTTTTTAACAACAACAACAACAAGAACAACCATTTTTATTACATAAATAGCGGTCCCGATTATTTTATTTTTAGCGCTCACACTTTTCAGTCGTTTTGACTGGCTAATAATTTATTTTTTCCGTAAACCATAAGCGATTTTTTTCACAATCAACCACAAGCATATTTAAGCAAATGGGGTAAAATAAGTAAAATAATGAAACACAATTCTAATAAAAATAAATGGAAATTAGTATGGTATCTGAATAAAATTTAAACGAGCTGTGAAACGACGAATGCTTACGCAAAGCTCCAATGTTGTTTCCGAACTGGCCAAGCAAATTTTTGAAACTATTAGCGAATTTTTAAATACAGCACAACGACGACGACGCATTGCTGCTCGTTTTCTTGGGCCCAGTCGGCCATAATTTGAGCATTTGTCTGTTATTTTTGCCGCTAGCCGCTGAAATCAAAAATATAATGAATGCGACAAAATAATTTGCAACAATTCGCCCTGCACTCGTCGCGCATATTTTGGCGAACCCCGGTTCTGGTCCCCTGGTCCCGGATAATAAGCGCACGCGCTGATCACCCTCATTTTGGGTGCGTCGGCATTTTCACCGATTTGTATTATGTACATATATATGCTATGTATATTTGTTATTGTTTATTTTTATACCATTTACCAGCATTTTCACGGTATGATCGTTTGACTCTTTTGATGAGCATTGTTGCATATACAGTCGTATTATCGTATAATCGTTCATGTATATAGCTATGTATATAGCATATACATCACCATGACGTTGTCCGGCGACTCTGAAGCAAATTTCCTTTCATTTCGCTTTCATTAACTGGCGAAAGTATTGAAAGTGCATTGCACACATACTTATATATATATCATTGTTTTTACTTTTCCTTACTTTACACAAGTTGCATGGCAAACAGATATATCTAAAAAAAACACTGTGACTTTTGCTATGGTCAACAAATATTCTTCATTTTCCATGTCCAGCACCCAAACTAGTTTTATTTTTAGTGCCACTGGCATTGTAACAATTCAATGTCGCACAGTTCACAAATGTTATTCATATTTTATTTATAAATACATATCTACAATTTTTGTAACGCTCGACTAGATACCGTTTTATGCTGCGATTGTGAACGAACATATTTTGGTAATTTATGCGATGCACACCGAAAATAGTAACCAATAAATATATCAACATTTACCATAATTTTAAATAGGTTTATCGTCAACTCTTAAATGCTAAATTCAAACTACAAGTTTGTCGTTATGAAGTGGGTCGGAAAATCAATAGAAATGCAGACAAATTTATTGGGCTACCACCACAATTTATCGGCAGTATAATCGATAGGCAGTTAGTACTGTAAAACAACTAAGTAATGTAAAATACTAAGGTATTTGAAGAAAATTAAAAAAATTGGCAAGCTCTGTACATTTTTGGAATTCCGTAATACTATTAAGAATGAAATCTTATTTGGTTTCAGCTGTAATAAATCGAAAATTTCACCTCCTTAATGACAACATCTAAAAAACTTGTGTTCACTATATTCAATAAGCAAATAAGCCACTGTCAGCCAACAGCATTAAATATAACTTTCTGCTCATTTTCTGGGTGCGACTGGGGTTTGTGATTGAGTAACGCAACCCTGGCATCTGCAATCACCCGGCTTAAATGTCAAAGCGTGTTTAGTTCATTTAAATTGAAAAGTAATCATTAATTAATTAATCAAAAAATAAAGGCATTAAAATTACTAAGTTAAAGTTCAAAATAGAAGGGTAAGTAAACTCTCTAGGAATCTCGTATACACACAAATTTTATGTTTGTGTTGAGTTCCGCATTAAAACAGCTGTTCAGCAGACTAGAGCTGTCGTCGTGTGTTACGAAAAATAAGGTGAACTGATGGGCAACTCTGGCAGTGATGTTTTCTTTGTGTTATTATTGTAGACAAAAGTTAAAATAAAATTGCGAACTTAACGAAATAATCGAAAAATTATCACATTTAGCCTGCAGTGAAAATTGCTCTTGGCGCAAAAAAGAATAGCGTGTTAAAAGTTTGAAAACTGTAATTGACGGAAAACCTAATGCGAGCTGTCGATTGGCGTCGCTCCAAATTTTCCAAATTTAACGTTGAGCCACAGACAGGGTTGGCCATTATGGGCGACGAGGCATGTGTGACCGTTGAGAAGGAACTCGATCGCGTCGTCAGCAAGCTGGAGCAGCTCCACGAGATCGCCTCTGCCGAAATCGGGGATGTCGCATCGCTAATGTCGCAGCTGGTCAATGTGCTGGAGAATGCGGAGCAAATGTTGGTCACCACTCTAAATACTGGGACGCAAATGAATGCACCGGGTACACCGGGCAGCGTGGATGATCCCATGGGCGAGACTGTCAACATGCAGGTGGAGACAGAGCCGTCAGCTCCACAACGTTTAACCGAAAGCCAAATGGAGATAATCCGTGATGCCATCTCCAAGTGCAACGTGCGCGTCCAGAAACTATCGACGGAGCATCGGGATTCGCATGGTGCAGTTTCGAAAATTGGCAAGGCCATCGATCGGAATTTCAACTCCGACTTCAGTTCGACGATGCGTGTGGATGCACTGCAGGATGAGGACAACTTGATGCTGCTCAATAAGGCGATTGCCAAGCATTATTGCCGCCAGGGCATGGACGAGGTGGCCCGCACCCTGATCAAGGAGTGCAAGATGAGCGACAACGATGCCCAGGATGTGTTCGACTCGGAACGTGAGTTCGCCGAAATCTACAGCATCTGGATACAGATACAGAAGCGCGAACTCACCGAAGCCCTCAAATGGGCCGTCCGTCACTCCACTCAGCTCTTGGAGCGTCATTCGCTCATCGAGTTTCGGCTGCATCGTATGCGTTTCATGCAGCTAGTCTCCAATGGTCTGGAGTCGCAGCACGATGCCATCGTGTATGCCCGGACCAATTTTCAGAAGTTTGCCAAACGTTACGAGCACGAGATTGCCAACTTGATGGCCAGCTTTATCTATCTGCCGGGTGGCTTGGAGAAGACACCCTACAAGATCTTCTTGGCACAGGAGATGTGGACGGAGCTATCGTTCACGTTCCTCAACGATGCTTGCCAGCTGCTGGGCATCAGTAAAAACTCTGCCCTCTCCGTGGTGGTCAATGCCGGCTGCACCGCTCTGCCCGCCCTGCTCAACATCAAGCAGGTGATGCAATCGCGCCAGGTGCTCGGCATGTGGAATGGCTGCGATGAGCTGCCGATTGAGATTGATTTGCAGCCAGAGTTTCGGTTTCATTCGATCTTCGCGTGTCCCATTCTGCGGCAACAGACAACAGAGGACAATCCACCCAAAAAGCTGACATGCGGTCATGTCATCTCCAATGATGCCTTGCACAAACTGAGCAATGGCCACATCCTCAAGTGTCCCTATTGTCCCGTTGAACAGAATGCCGAGGAGGCCGTTCGTATTTACTTTTAATATATTCATACACCTAACACTAACCATGCATAGCCCATGAAAAACTACATAAAAGATAACATCTAAAAACCATTATACAAATTATATAATCCGATTTAATAAAAAATGTGAGCCTGCCTCGAGGTTGAGCAGCAGTCAGCGGCTGATAATGTTGGTTTTTACTTTTTCCTTTAGCGGCAGCTTCTTCCTTAACTCGGTTTGCTCTTTAGATAAATTGGCAATAAAGCAATCGAAACTAAAACGCATCTATAAGCCCATTAGTTCTTAATAACATACGTATATTTAATAAATAAATACAAATTCATCTCGAAAATGCGACTCCATTGTTTTAATGCGAATTTGCAATTTAAATAAGCAAATAAAATGCGTAATCTTTTGCAACACCAGGAAATGAACGCTCTCGCTCAAGTGTTGTGTTACCACTGTGCTCACGGTACTCACAGCAGCGCAAGCGTCCCACTGTGTGCTCGGCTTCTGCCGTTAAACCGGTTTCGGGTTTCTTTTTTTTTTTTTGCGTTCGTGTTTCGCTGCCTCGAATTTTCAACGTGTTGCGTTTGCTTCTTGATTATTTTGTTTTTGCGTCCAGTGCCTTTCAGACAGCTGATCTGGGACGGTGTTCATTATTGGAATTATTGCAGTGCGCTTTGCAAATCTCTTTCTCTCTCTGTCTTTCTACTTGTTTAGTGGGTGGCAACGAACTCTCTTAACTCCTTAGAATTCAAAACAATTGAATTGTTTTACGACTTAATAACATGAAAAACGTTTTGGATGTCATGTCGTTGCAGCAGCACGTGGAAACGAGCAAAGTACAAAATATGAAGCCCATTGATTATCGGTGAGCAACACTTCAATCAGCAGCAGCAGCAGCAGCAATAATTACAACTTCAATTTCAATTTGTACTTAAATGTTGCAGCAATTCGAGTAAACCTGGTCTGGTGCCACTGTACATCTTCGAGTGCGCTGCCAAGCTGAAAATGAAGCCACTGACTGCTGCCTGTGCTGCCATCGTCTATCATCGCTTCTTCAAGGAGGTCAAGTCGTCGGATTACGATGAGTTCGTGAGTATTGAGTTGATCTCCGTCCTGTGCCCATATATGAAATGTGTTAAATTCCTATTACAGCTAATTGCTGCCTCATCTCTCTATTTGGCTGGCAAAATCAAAGACGATGATAGTGTCAAAATTCGCGACGTCATCAATGTGGCATATGGCACCCTAAATCGGGCCAGTGAACCATTGGATCTAAATGATGAATATTGGGCAATGCGGGATGCCATTGTCCAGGCCGAGTTGCTCATAACACGCACATTGAGCTTCGATCTCAATATTGAGCTTGCGCACAAAGTAGGAAGCTGCAAGTTACCAAATTTTCAAGCCACTCTTTTATCAATGTTTCAACTTTCTCTTTCGTTTGGCAGTATTTGCTCTACTACATGAAGACACTACAAGATTGGGTCGGTGCGGATGTGTGGAACTCTGTACCGATTGCCAAGACAGCTGCCTCGTACTTACAGGACTTTCACCATAGCCCAAATATCTTGAAATACAAGCCCACGCACGTGGCAATCGGTTGTCTGTCGCTGGCAATGCAAACCTATGGGGTGCAGGTTCCCCTGACCGACGAATCGGACGAGGCATCCATGTGGTATAAGCCACTGGTGAAGGATTTCACCAGAGAGAATCAGTGGGAGATCATTGATGATGTCATTGAGGTCTACAGAGAGGAGGCATCCCTAAACGACAGCTAACCAATCCCTCAATTGCCACGACTTTTCGCCATTTCCAATTAATTTATTAATTTACAAAAAATTAAAAGACTTTTGGCTGTTCACTGAACTACACTGAATATTATAAAGTTTATTAAAATGCGCAGCAAGAACTTCTAATGGCGATGTTTGTGCTTGTGTTTGTTGCTGTCCGAACGATGGCGAGCTGGTGGAGAGACGCTGCCTCGTCGCCCCCCACGCGAACTGTAAGCCGAGGCGGGCGCCGGTGATGGGGATCTGCGTGATGATAAGCGAGCAGCTGGACGCTCCGAGTAGCGCTTGGGTGAATCCGATTGACTGCGAGAACGATTGCGCTTTACAGATCTGCTGCTGCGACCGCTGCTCTCTCCGCAACTGAAAGGTGAATGGGATCGTTTGCGACTGGTGCGCAGGCCGGGACTCGAACGGGAACTGCTGCTGTGGTGGCCACCGGCGGCATGCCGGCCATCGGGACTCTCGCTGCGCTGTGAACTCCTCGACTTGGTGTTCATATAGCTTAACGGCGAGTCCACAGAACCCACGGGTGAATTCTGTAAGCACGACAATGTTTTGAGTTCGCTCTAAAAATATAGTTTCACTCCATTAGCGTGCTTACCCGCTTGAGCAACCGCTTGCGATGGTATTCAACCTGTTCGGGCAGTGTCCAGCCGGATTCCAGGCGGCGCTTGCCTGACTCCAGCTCATCCTGATATTGCATAACTTTCAATTCGATTTCACGCAACTTTTGACGCTTCTCGTCATCGAATTTCTGTGAGTTATCATCATCACTCTCCTCGTCCGAACTGAAAAATTTGGGCGGATCCGGTGGATCCAACGTGTCCCACTTGCTAGTCGTTATGGCCTGTGCCTCAATTTGTGTGGGATCAACCGTTTCCCATTTGGATGGTATAAAGCCGGGCATTTTTATATGCGACTTGCTGTCTACGGCTTTCTGTACAAACTCCAACGGCACACCATCGAGATCATCATCCACTAAAAGGATTAGAAACATGTATATCATGTATAGATATGCATGGGAAACAGAGACTTACTGGGAACACCATCGATTTCTTCAACATACTGGTCCCGCTTGGGCGTATCTCGCTGTTGAGCAGTGGCATCTGGTAGAGCTAGCTTCAGTGCACTCTTCAGCAATGCAGCACCGTCCAGTGGCACACCATCCAAATCTTCATCGTCTTTCTCCTCGCCTGACAGTGGCGCCCCATCTATGTCCTCGTCCAGATTCTCCTCGGAGCGCGACTCATCTGCTTGGACCGGGGAGACAGCCTGCAAAGTGAACAAAATAAATGAATCTGACCTGGTTAGCTATAGCTGTACACATACCGTTCGACCCATGAATACCGCATGCAATTGGGATAAGAAATCCTTTGGGTAAATTGTCCACTCCTCCCAGGTGCGTATTACATTGTAAACGCGCGTTTTGAATCCCTCCGCCTTCAGACGACTCTCTATACCCAAATAATAGGTATGCAAGCTCTCGAATATGTCCAGCAATTGTTTCTCCACGCTGTAAATAAATCAGTTAATCAGTTAATTGTGAATCATCAAGCTATCCATGGTCAACATACGATTTGCGAAAGAACGAAGCGTTCGACACCTTCACAGTGCAATTGTGTAGAATATCGGAAACAAGATATAGACGAGCGATCTTCTTCGAAGCGGGAGTCTTCAAATTTGCCAACGATTCTGCAATGCATTCGCAAATCTCGTCGGCGGCATCGGCATGCTCAATGCAAAAAATCATGGCGTCGCCAATGCGGGCGCGCTCCGGTGTCAACTGCCGTATCAAGTCTTCGAGGCGATCACGTTGTCTGCCAGCCACAAGAAATCGTTAATTAATCATGTTGATATATAAAGAAAATTTGATTTACGCATTAGATAAGGCACCCTTGTGCACAACGGGTGCATCAGGATCGACGACCAGCTCATCGGGCATGCCCTGCGTGTAGAAATTGGCAATGGGGGGCGTCCACACGGGTCCATCCTTGAACATGCGAAACTGAAGCTCGCGCCACTCGCTCGGTGTGTCACCCTGCAGCAGGGAGTAGAGCTTCCAGCGGTAATAAATGTGCGCCGGACTCTCGTTATCGAAGAGGAACGAGAAGAGTGGATTCTCCATTTCCCGGCTCATGATTAGCGCCTCAAACATGGGTCCCTCGCGTATCACAAACTCGATCATGCGATGTATGATATTCAGCACGGATCTAAAATGCAAACGTCCCAATTAAAACCAATAACATAAATTGAATCCAAATGAATCCTACTTTTCCGTCGGTATGAAGACTTTCACCACGCACTTGCCCAGAATCTGGAATATGTAACAAAAATGAAAAGACTTGATGCTTTAAGGGGCTAAGTGACTTACCCGCTCCATGTTCTCTTTGTCCTCGATGGAATCGTAATCCTTGTAGTTATTTTTGGGTAACGTATTCGCCTCGCTGGGCGGTGGCTGGGCATTGAATGGCAGACCCGACGGCGGCGGAGGCAGTGTCAGTTCCAGCAGTGCCTGTGGCGCAAAGATCGGCGTATTCATTATGGGCACCGTTTTGCCCCAGCCCAGACGCATCTCATAACCCATGATGTAGCGACCGTTGAGGGTGCGCAGTGCACGTTCCGCATCCTTGCGGCTCATGTATGCCACAAAGCCACAATTGCGACCACGTTGCTTCTCCTCCTCGGAGCGGGGCCACATGATTTTGATGCTTGCCAGCGGACCATAGCGACCGAAAATTTCCATTAGTTGTTGCTCGGAGATCTTTGGATTCAGATTGCCCAAATACAGATTGGTCGTATTCGGATCACCCGTGTCAAAGGAACCACCATCTCGAGCAGTGTTCGCCTGTTGGGAACTGCTCGAAGACGGTTGCTGTTGTTGTTGCTGCGTCTGCTGTTGCTGCTGCTGCTGGGAGGAAGAGGGCGGCGCACTTGGCACCACCATATGTTTATACTTGTGCCGCTCCTCACGCTCCTCCTGAATTCTGTGGAAGTCATACATAATGGAGATTATCTCTTCTGGTTATAAATTAAATTCAGCTTACTGTCTTAATTCCTCCTTGAACAGTTCCAAATTGCTCTTTTTCTTCTCCTGGTTCTTCTTTTTCAATGGCGCGGGATCCTTCTTGAGATCAGAGGCCAAGAGTTTGGCATAATCTTCTGCCTTCTCGGAGGCGCTCTTCTCAATCAGCTTGGAGCCCGGCTTGTACAGTTTGCCCTTCTCACTTTTATCCTCACGCCGGGAGCCCGCATCATAGGTGCCGGCCTTAACCCACACCTTGGAGGAGGCAGTCGGCGCCTCCTGAAACGTCTCCACAAACTCCTTAAACGCCTGCACATCGAAATACAGAATTGCTAATAAAAAGTTTCAATTCTTCAACATTTCCTCACTCACATGTGCCGCAGCTGCCTCATCTTCCTTCTTCTTTTGTTCTTCAATTTCTTTTTTGGACTAAAAGCAGGGATTTATTCAATTTGGTTAAATAAAGATGAAGCGTTTCGCAGAACTTACCAATTGCCGCTTGGAAAATGTGCCAACCGTAAAAGCCTCCAGCTTCTTGTCACTTATGCGCTGAATACAGAGGATTGTTAAATACTTGGCAGTGGTTTGTGTCTCATTTGTTTACCTTCATTATGCAAAGTTATTGATTTCTTTTGATATTTATGTTCTTTATTTATTTCTCACACATCCGCCCTGCATATTGCAGCCGAAGAATTTTTAGTCGATATGGTTTTCATGCAGCGTGCAACCCTAGTGCATCATGCATTAGCTGCTTGACAGTCTGCTGTATGAAGTGACAGTGTAGTACAAATCGATTACATCAGATGTTTCGATGTCATTTATCGATGATTGATAGGAATGGTTCATCCCTAAATACAATTAAATTAAAATTTTTTATACAGTAAATTAAGACTGTCAGATCTCATACGCTGCCTGCAGCGCTTGCAACTTAATGATAAGCAATGGAGCCGCAAGTATGTCGCCTCTGCCTGCGTGGTTGTGGTTCCCAGATGTGCCTTCAAATCTTTAATAGCGATGCAGGTGAAGCAGGTGCAACAGCAGCTGCGGGTAACGTGCCAAATGTTGCCGAAGTTCTGCGCCAGCACTTTTGGTTTGAGGTGAGCTGCACACACACAGCTACACAATAACACTCCCATACACCCACACAAATATATATATATTTATATATTCTCGTTGCCTGTTTTACAGCTATTACCAAACGATGCCATATCGAAAGTGGTGTGCAATGTATGCTGGACGCAAGTCTCGGAATTTCATCAGTTCTATGTATCCATCCAAGACGCACAAGTGATTTACGCCAGTGCACCGAAATTCAAACAGGATCCGGATCCCGAAATTATGTGCACCCCATGGCCCGAGGAAGTTATGATGCCAGCGGAGGTGCTAACAATCGATGGCGATGCCAATAACGATGGCAGCAACAGCAACAATCCTCTCGATGAACTGGACATGGAGATGTCCACGTATCAAGCGGACACAGAATCAGATAGTAAGCCGGACATTAAGCTGGAAAGGCTGTCGCCAGATGATTACGTCAAGGATCAGGATGATGAGAATGTCATTGTTACACGTAGTGGCCGCAAGTGGAAGCGGGAATCAGATACTTATGAAAAGCTAAAACCAGTCAAACTGAAGAAATCCCTGCAATCCAAGAGTCATGACAAACGCAAGTTTCCAACCAAGCGGATATTCAAGAAGCATCAATATCCACCGTTCTGCAAGGAGGATGAGGATTTAATCAAGCAATATATTGTTATGGGCTGTGAACTGTGCATTTTTCTGGCCGATGACTTTGATGGCATGCGGGAACATTTCAAGGATAAACATCCCAACGAGCGACCCTACATTAAATGTTGCGGTCGAAAGCTAAGCAAACGTTGCCTTATCGTCGAGCATGCCAGACGTCACGAGAATCCAGAGTATATTAAGTATGCATCTTTTTATATTGGTTGGATTACCCTTTGCAGCTATATTTAGTTATTCTACAAAATATCTGTATGGATATTTAAACTTTTTCATTATTTTAATAATTTATCTGTTTGCTTCCAGGTGCGACGACTGCGGCAAAGTGTTTGCCAATTCGAGCGTGCTGCGCGCACATTGGCTGGTGCACCATGTGCCGGACGAGGAGTGCGACTTTCAGTGCGACGAGTGTGGCAAGCGATTCTCTCGTCAAAATCTCCTGGAGCTACACAAGGGTTCGCATGTGCCGGTCAGCGAACGCAAGTTCATCTGTCAGGAGTGCCCCAAGCATAATGCGTACGTCTAACTACAATTATAGCATTTAGCCTTTTATATATAAAATTTCAATTGTATTTGCAGATTTGCTACGGAATATCATATGCAGGTGCATGTTAGCATGCAGCATCGTAAGGCGGCCAATGTGTGTCATGTGTGTGGCAAGGAAATCAAGGATAAGGCTGTCTTTGAGAAACATGTGCGACTGCATTTTGAGGAAAGTGGACCACGCATTAAATGCCCGCGGCCAGATTGCGAGAGCTGGCTCAAGGACGAGGATAATTTGAAGCAGCACTTAAGGCGCCACAATGACGAGGGCAAAACGTTCATTTGCAGCGAGTGTGGCAAGAGTTGCAAGAATTCGCGTGCCCTAATCGGACATAAGCGCTACTCGCACTCGAACACAGTCTATCCGTGCGAGCAATGCGGCAAGACCTTCAAAAAGGACATCAGCCTTAAGGTGGCAAACTTAATTTTATATATTTAATATAAATATTTATAACTACTATTGATAATATACGATTACAGGAGCACATGGCACAGCACACGGGCGAGCCACTCTATAAGTGTATCTTCTGTACTAGGACATTCAACTCAAATGCCAATATGCATTCGCACAAGAAACGGATGCATCCAAGTGAATGGGATCACTGGCGTAAAACGAAAACGGGCAGCTCGCAAAAGATGCTCCCCAGCGCTCAGGTCTCACAAATGCTGAGGGAGGATTCGGATCCGTTTGCCATTCCAAATACATCTAACGTATTTTAGAATATAGTTATCCCTCGCTTATTGTAAATACATTTTTATGAAATATTTAAATAAAATGTACATACGTACATATATGTAAATGTAAATGTAATTCATGCATCTGCAGTTTTTCTAAAATGGGATTCAGATGGGAACTTAGTTATTGCATTATTGCAATCTTGCCTCAGAAAAAAAAACCAAATAGGACCTACTCCATCGAACTGTATTCAAGGATTATTAATGACCAACATGGACCAGATTTTTGCCTATTTTCTATAAATTTTTAGAGAACACTATAACCAATAACAATAACCAATGATAACAATACAAGCATATGATAAGCAATTGTACTACTTATTAAATTCGAATTATTATCGATAAGCGTTGTGTACATATCGATGAGTGCACAGCACATCTTCATCGAAAGTTGTGACGTATCGTGCACAACCTTAGAGCACTTAAGACACTTGATACAAGCAGCAA
The DNA here is from genome assembly GCA_035044105.1 of Drosophila nr. perissopoda 5 BK-2023a. NCBI lineage: Eukaryota > Metazoa > Arthropoda > Insecta > Diptera > Drosophilidae > Drosophila > Drosophila nr. perissopoda 5 BK-2023a. The sequence continues at coordinate 1,325,505 of JAWNMK010000231.1, forward strand.
CGTCAACAACATTAAAATGAATGTAAGCTAAAATATATCACACTTTGACCTTAAATAATATTTCCAAATTGTGGAGCTTTATGTGTGCGACTCTCAAATGTTTCCCTTCTTAAACCAAAAACCAGGAATCGGAGATACCCATAGATATCCACACGCTGAAGCTGCAGGATTGGCTCATCAGCAGACTGATTGTGCCCAAGAACATCCAGGCACCAATCAAGGATATACATTCAAGGATTAGCAATGCGCTGCAAGATATGCCAGCCAACGATCAACTAATCAAACTCTTGTCCGGATCCAGTAGGTGCACCCCAGATGGATATATATTTTAGATTACAACTAAAGGTTGCATTATTTTGCAGATATAAACTATTTGCACGTGAAAGAGATCATCGAGATCCTGAAGCAGACGGAAAAAGATACGAAGAGCGTGTTCGGCACCTATGGCAGTCAGCGCATGAAAGACTGGCAGGAGATCTGTCGTCTGTACGAGAAGAATGCCACATATCTGGCGGAGACGGCGCAAATCTTCGTGAGGAATGTCAACTATGAGATTCCCGGCGTGCGCAAACAAATGATCAAATTGGAACAGCAGACGGATGAGTGCCTCAAGCGTGCCAATGACATGCACAAGCCAGAGGCTCAACTCCTGGCGGAGCATGCTGCTCTGCTCGAACGGCTGGGCGTCAAAGGCGAAAATCTACATGCTGAATTTGTTGAGGTGCTTGCAGGCTTGCAGAATCTATATGCCAAATCCTTGCAGAACATTGGCCGCGTGCAGGTTGGCATTGAGCTGTATGCCGAGGTTAGCGGACAGCAACAATGTTTGCCCATACTCCGTCATTTGGTGGAGCATGGCAACACAACCGTTTATCAGTACATCCATAAAGAGGCGCCACTTGCAATTGAGGAGCCTGAGCTGCGATTAAGCATCAGCGGATCCAGCAGTAGTAAGGATGGTAACGAAATCGACTTTGGCACTGATGACAATGGCGGCACATCCTCCACTGTCTCAGCGGAGATTATCGACTATGGTGATTTTCCGGAAGCAGACGGCGGCAACATAGATTGGGGCATCGAAAGTGCACCCACAGATGCTGTCGAAATCAACTTCGATATACCCGTCGAGGAATACGGTATTGTTGTCGAGGGCACCGGCATGGATGGTGGCACTGCCAAAGGTTGGCATTAACTAGTTAATGATTCCATTAGCATTTACTAATGTTTACTTGTTCTTTTAGGTGACCAGGCCTATACGCTCCTGGACTCGCCCAACTATCGCGATCGCTTTCTGGACGAAATCCACGAACTGGAGGCATTCCTGCTCATGCGCCTCTATGAGCTCAAGCATTTGGAGTCATCGAACAACATAATGTTCTCCCTGATGGACAACATTGCGACGCACGACAGCGAGAGCATTGGCAAAATATTGAGCGATGTGGAGAAGATCATTCAACAGGTGTCCGATGAGCAGACACGTCATCTATTCCAGCTGAAACATTCACCCAAATATGCCGATCTGGTGGCCAGCAAGCTGCAGCAGATGGCCAAGGCGGTGGATAAGCTGCGCAACACGCGCGATGGCCTCAAGCAGCGTGCCGTGGAAATTCGCGAGCAGCGTCAGAAATTGAATCCCGTCCTGGATGAACTGATTGCGCAGACCCGTAATCTGCAATCGTACATCGAGAAGGATATATCCAAACGCTATAAGAATCGTGTGGTGTATCTTATCGGCGGTGTTAACTAGATCATTTTATAGATGTATGGAAAAGTGCCAATAAATTGTTGAACATATGAACACAAAATAAATTTGCTGAACGAAGTACAGTGGTTAATGGCTAAATTGAATCGTCAGCTCTAAAGGAAATCAATTGGTTTGTTTTAAAAGAATTTTATTTATTTTTATTTTGCTATTTTTATTAAATATACAAATTTTATTTATATTTTTTGTGTTTTAATTGTTTTTATTCCTTTTTTTTTGTTTTGTTTTTGTTTTTGCTTCTGCTTTTGCATTTGCATTTGCTTTGTTTGTTGCTTATTATTGTATCCAGAATACAAATGTAATTTAATGTAGTTGTTGGTTGCTTTTTTGCTTTGTTCATAAAAGTAGCCTTACACTTGTATCGTTTTAAACTTTCTTTCACTTATGTAATGTTTTTCTTAGCTGAATTGAATACACAATTTGTAAACAATAACAACACTATAACTAATATGTTTATGATCAAAACTTAAGGGGTCTGAAATAGTAGGGGGCTGGTTAAGGAAATACATACATACCAATCAATAATAAACATATTTAGTTGCGTTTGGAAGCGAAGGAAGCAAAGGTTTGCCATGTATATATATCTGTATACATACACGCAGTTATGACGGGGTAAACGTGGCTGAGAGACGGAGGAGCAGGGGGGCAGGGCATACCATATTATATAATAGCAGCATGCATGATTTAATAATAATTACAGAAGTTTCGGGTGTAAAAAGCCACAAAATGGGTATACATACAAGATATAGATATATACATATATATATATATATCTATATATATATCAACTAGACTTAGGCACTAATCTAACAAAAATGTGGCGCTACAATTAAGAGGGCTCCATCGGCATATTGGGGATCATGTTAATCAAATATGTGTATGTATCTCTTATGTATGTATGTATGCATAATTATTGATTGTTCAACTAAATAGAAAATAACAAGCAGTATCCAAATTATAAATGATTGATTCATATATATAGATAATTAATGTTCTTTTTTGTTTTTTGTCACGGCAAAGGGCCTCATTGATATGGTTGTGTCTGGGTTCACGATCTGGCAATCATCTATCCTTTATATATATATATATATATGTGATGCAGGCCCCATGCGTTAATTCTTTGAAAATAAATCTACAATCTGTTGCGACTTATATGTGGATACATTGTATGCGTATGTATATATATATATATATATATATATATATATATATATGTTGCTTTGATTATATATCAACAACGTACGTATTTGTGTCCATTCACAATTTTCTTTTAAAGTTAAAGTAAGCATAAACTATGTTGCAAAAATTTGTTCGAAAGTTGCTTATTGGTTGGTTGTTTGTTTGTTTGTTTGTTTGTTGTGGTCTGCCGTTACTGTTAGTTAGTACATGCTTACAGGCTACATATTTTTATTACATTTCATTTACGTAATTATTTATAGTGTTTTATTCCATCATTTTGTTTGTTTGTTAGCTTACACGCTACTATTTATATATATATATTTATATATGTCTGTAGTCATGTTGATGTTGTTGTTGTTTTTTTATATTCTTTGTATTTGAATTCAGTTTGTTGCATGTATACAAGTTGTAACATAGCGTTCGGTCGGAGTAGATAAAACTGAGCATCGAAGCCCCCAATCTTCAAAAGTTATTGCTCTATGAATTTTGCATAACATTTTGTTATCCTTATGATAAAAACCTTATCTAGTTAGAATCCTCCTTTGTTTCTTATCTACACAAGCACGTTTCTCGCTGCTGACATCCTGACATCCTGATATCCTCCACACTTTACAGACTAAACAAAATGTGTATTTTATAATTTTGTTTTATAATGTTTTTTAGTTTTTTTTTTTTTTTGTTTTGTTTTGTATTTTGTGAATGCTTTTCAATGAAAAACATCGCCTCTCTTGGCGCCTAAACTTGCTGCTGGTGCTGGCCACCAGCGCGTATGATTATGATTATGATTATTATGCGCGTAGTGGTTGTTGTGGTGTTGCTGCTGCTGCTGCTGCTGATGATGCTGGTTGTGGTTGGGTTGTTGTTCTTGTTGCAGGTGGTGCTGTTGCTGTTGCCCTTGCGCACCACCCAGCGCCGGCTACTTTGGTTGTCAATCGTTCTTCACTGGATAATAGATTAGATCGGGCTGTTGTTGCTGCATATGATGCATATAGTCATTGATCGGCGGCAACACAGACTTGCTATCATCGCCCAGCATGGGATAACCACCAACACCAACACCCACACCCACTGGTGGTGCTGTACGCTCATAGACGCTGCCGTGCGGCGGTGGCGGTGGCAACAAATGTGTGGCGCCCGCCAACGAATGCAACGGCTGCTGTTGCAGTCCATGCGGATGCGGATGTGGGTGCGGATGTGGATGTGGATGCGCATGTGGATGATATGGCTGGAAGCTATTGTGCTTCTGCTGTTCGCTGACTAGCTGCTGCTGCTGCTGCTCACTCAGCGCACTATGGTTGTGATTGTGATGCTGTTGCTGCTCGTAGTAAACGTTGCCCGTTGGAACTCCGTGCCGCATTAAGCCAGCACCGTAAGCAGCAGCAGCATTGTGATGTTGCTGACTCGCCTGCTGTTGCTGCGACTGCTGTGGTTGCTGCTGCTGCTGCTGGGGTTGCTGTTGCTGCTGCGGCGCTTGTGGCATTAAATCAAAGGTGTACTCCAAAGGCGTGGGATTCGTGTCGATGAGATTCGTGAGAATGCTGCCAATATTATTGTAGTTGTGTGCATCTCCCGGCCCCACTTGATTCACCTGCGGCGCTGCTGTTGCCGGCTGCTGCTGCTGCTGTTGTTGTTGCTGCTGCTGCTGTTGTTGCTGCTGTGCCTGTTGCTGCGGCCACATGTGCTGGAAGCCCAATAGATCGCCAGCTAAGGCGGGATCTTGTGGCGCCTGTTGCTGCTGCTGCTGCTGCTGCGGCTTGTTGCCGACGACAACAGCGGCTTGCTGCTGGGCGGGCGGCGCTGGTGCGCCTACGTTCATTGGAAGCCCGAGAAACTCGGTCGAGTCGACAATGTAGAACTTGTTGTCCTTCAGCTCGACCGGCTGCGTGTTTGGTGCCCCACCAAAGCCCATGTTGCCCCATGAGTCAGTCGCTTGTTGTTGTTGCTGCTGCTGCTGCTGTTGCAAGAATTGCTGTTGTGTTGCTGACGCAGCGGCCGACGGCGACGGCTGTGGCTGTGGTGATTGCAAGCGCGAGTGTTGCTGATGCTGCGGCGAATGACTGTGACGATGCTGCTGCAGCATCAACTGATGCTGGTGATGCATTGGTGGCATGTGATGCGGCGAGCTAAAGTGTTGCTGCTGCTGCTGTTGCAACTGCTGTGCCTGATGCGGATGTGCATGCGCATGTGGATGTGGATGTGGATGCGGATGTGGACTCTGTGGCGTGTGGCTGCGCATATGCTGTTGCTGCTGCGGTGGCTGTGGCTGCGGCGGCTGCTGTTGTTGTTGCGCTTGTTGCGCTTGCTGCTGCTGCTGTTGATACTGATTCAAGACCTGATGCTGCTGATAGCCGACAGCTGGATTGCCGGTGGGCTCAAAGTGAAACTGGCTCTCCGGCCCGCCAAAACTGTTCATTCGCTGCAGATGCAGTTCCGGCGTGCTGTTCGGCGTATGGCGATGATGCGGCGGCTGCTGCTGTTGCTGCTGTGCAGTTGGCAACGCTTGTTGCTGTTGTTGCTGTTGCGGTGGTGGTGGCGTTGCTGCCGCATGTTGCTGCTGCTGATGTTGATGCAACGCATTCTGCTGCTGCTGCTGTTGTTGTTGCTGCGTCGGCGGCTGCTGCTGCTGTTGCAACTTGTCCGCACTAAAGCTCTGATTGTACATGGAATTCTGCTGAGATTCGCTCGTGGAGACCGAGTGCTGTGACGTGGATGCCGTCGATGATTGTGAGCTGTTGCTGCTCACAATGGCGGCATTGAACGGATCCTGCTGCGAGCAACCCGGCGTCGTCGACAATGGTGGCGGCGGTGTGGGCGTGGCACCCACACTACCACCCTTCCCAACGCCCGACTGCATCTGCTGCTGCTGCTGTTGTTGTTGCTGTTGCTGCTGCTGTGTGGCGGCTGCAGCTGCCGCACCTGCTTGAGACTTTGCCTTGCTGACCGCTGACTTTTTGCTAGCCTTCACCGGCGGCGGCCCTGGCATATCAGGTAGTGGCAACATGTCTATAATATTTACAAAGATAAATAGTTTACAAATTGTGCACAAATTGGGGATGCATCTCAGCACTTACCCTCTTCGTTGGACTTGGGGAAACGCTGTTTGCCCTTCTTGGGTGGCGGCGGCTGATTCCCATGCATTGTCTGTTTGTGACGCACCAAATGCGTCTTCCACTTGAAAGTCTGCACAATACAAATATTATAATAATGAATATTGTTTACAAATTTTGCTGAGTTCTGAGGCCTTTTTACTGTCCACAAGTTGCAAGACTCTAATTACCTGATCGCAGTGATTGCAGCAATGCGGCCGCTCCTCCGAGTGCGATGGCAAATGGCGTTGCAGTGACTTGGCCGAACCGAATCTCTTGCCACATAGGGTGCACTTGCACTCGGAGACATCGACATGGGCGTTGCTATAGTGCTCCTTGAGTGCGGGATATGTAAAATAGGAGGAGCCGCACATATCGCACACATACGTGCGCTTCACCTCCGTGTGCAGCTGCACATGCCGCTCCAGATTGGCCTTGAGCGTGAATCGATTCTGGCAAATGTGGCACTCAAAGAAATTGTCACGTTTGTGCACCCGTATGATGTGCTGATAGAGGGCATTCTTCGAGGGAAACTCGGCGCCGCAAACCTCGCAGATGGCGCCATCGGCCTTGTGGCCGGTCTCCTCAAAGTGCTGCTGCAGCTTCTTTTGCGACAACTTCAGGCCGCACTCGCCGCACGGAAAGACTGCAAATCCAAATACAAAAATTGGGCATTAGTTGAAAAGCTTTTCAGTTGAGTTCAAAAATACAATAAAATAAAAAGAAAATGCGCTCTCGCCTGCCGGTGGCTTTGGTGAAATTTACATTCGGCTCGACTCACTTTTGAAATCCTTCTTGTGTGACTCCACATGGGCATGGAACTGCTGTCGACGCGAATAGGATTCGCCGCAGGTCTCGCACACAAACGGGAACTCCTTCACATGCATCGTCCGATTGTGTTGAATTATCTCCTGCAATAATATGCAATATATTAGTTAAGATTTATTTAAAAGTCCCGATTTTCTTACCTCCAGCGTGTTGCCATTGGGCTGTCCACAGTCGTGACAGTAGCCGGGATGCATCTTGTAGTGGTCCAGCAGCGATTTGCGCTTCCGATACGATTTGGGGCACAGCAGACAATTATAGCTTGGTTTGTCCTTTTTACTGCCGCCGGGCGTATGGCTGCCGCCGAGCTGGGAAGGTGGCGCTTGCAGGGAGGTGCTGCTGCTGCTGCCGCCATCAATGAGCTGCTGCTTGGCCGCATCCAGCTCGTCAATCTCATTGTCCAGGTCATCGTCATCCTCATCGCCCGACAACTCATTGTCGTCCAGCTCCAGTGATGAGTTCAGCTGCGATGATCCTCCCATGCCACCCGCTGCACCCAAATGCGTCGTTGTCTGCGACTGCGAATGTGGATGTGACTGGGGATGTGGATGCGGATGGGGATGCGGATGTGGATGCGGATGCAGATGCGACTGACGATTGTTCATCAGTTGGGCATGCTGATGCTGGGGAAATGGGCTCTGTTGCTGCTGATGCATCTGCATTTGCATCATTTGCTCAATGATGGGCGGCATTGAGAGCGGATTATTGCTTGAATTATAATGGTTCTGGTTCTGATTCTGTGTCTGGTTCTGCGATTCGTTCTGCAGCTGAATCTCAGTGCCAGCCATTAGCTGCGTTGTCGCCGACATCGCAACGCCATCGATGCCATATCCGGTCCTCATTGGTGGCATCGATAATTGTTGCGACTGTGACTGCATCTGCGCCTGATGATCCCGTTCCCGATCCTGATGCGGCCCAGACTGCTTCGAGGGATGGTCAGCCGCCAGTTGCTGCTGTGGATTGAGCGCATTATTGCTCTTGTTACAATTAATGTTGTTGCTGTGCATATTGCTTGACGTAAGGCCATTGATCACAAGATTTCCACCACTACTGCTGCTGTTGCTGCTCCTGTTGATTTAAATGTCAAAAATATTTGTATAATTGAATTCTTCAATGTAATCAAATAAACAACGAAGCTAAAGTTCTCCAGTTGAGAGTTCTAGGAAGGATATCATATAAATAGATCTAATGAGAAAGTAGGTGAAGAAAATTAAAATCCTTTTCTAATTGTAGCCAAAAACAAATCCCCCAATCCACAGGCATTTCTTGAATTCCGAATCGATTTACTACAATTTATCGCGATTTTTAATTAATAGTAATTAACTTGAAAAATATTGAATCTGCAATTCCGAGAAACCTCGACTAGAGAACTCCTTGGTTGCTTAAATGTCAATGTCAATTGTTTCTGCTTACAGATGGTGCGAATGAAGCTGCTGCCCATGGCTGGTGTCCATGAGGAGGGAGGCGATGCCGTTGTCGTGAACGGCGCTGCTGTTGCTATTGCTGTTCCCGCTGCCGCTGCAGGTGCCCGTTACGCTGCCCAATCCACTGCCGCCGCCGTCACCGACGTCGCCGGCGCTGCCACCGGCACCCGCTAGCATCATCTCATCTATTTCCGGCTCCATCTCGAGCCCATCGATGAGACGACCTGCGCCTACACCATCATCAATGAACTCCTCAAACTTCATAATCTCCTGTGCCGCCGACGATAGCTGCGATTCCGTTTCCGACTCCAGCTCCGAGTCACCAAACGAAATGGATCTCAGCTGATGCTCCGGCTGCAGTTGCAACGGCGACACTGCCACATCCAATTGCTGTTCCAACTGCTGCTGCTGCTGATGCTGGCTGTGCTTTTGCTTTTCCAGCTCCAGCTGCTGCTGTTGCTGCTGCTGCTCCTGCTGCTGTTCCAGCGCAAGCCGGGCAGCAACTGTCGCTGCTGCTGCTGCCGCTTCCTTTGCAGCTGCTGCTGCTGCCGCTTCCTCTGCTGCTGCTGCTGCTACGGCGGCGGCGGCAACAGTCTTCGCCAACAGTTTGCGTTCGCGTTGCCGTCGCCACTCATCCAGCCGCTGCTCGCGCAGCTCCTTTAGCACCCGTGTCGAGGGCGTGGTGCCCAGCAGCCGGCCGGTGATCACAAAATTCTCATAGAACTGCTTAAGGAACGGCTTGTGATGCTGACTCAGCGCCAGACGCAACAGCAGACGAAACTGTGCCTTGAATGCCCGCTCACTGAACTCGCCGCTGCTGTGATGATAGCGCAACGTGTACTGGCTATCCTCGTGGAACACATAGCCATCGCCCAGATGTGTGGATCGTGTGGACAGCAGGTGGACAGATGGTGAGATGATATTGCTGCTGCTGCAGCTACTGTTGCTAATGTGATTGTTGTTATTGCTGCGCTTTCGTTTCGCCAGCCTTTGTTGCCGCCGCATCGAGAGCAGCTCATCCGCCTCCTGCTCCTGCCCCTCCTCGTCATCGTCATCATCATCAGCGAATGTCGCCGCATAGCGTCGCTTCACCGTGTGTATCAGATCGAGTGGATCATCAGTGGTGTGCAGCAGACCGTGTCCGGCACCTCGTCGTCCGGCAATTCCGGCATTCACATTGTTGTTGCGATGATAGTGATGCAGTCCATGTTTGTCAATGGAAGATGAGTTCTCCTCGGTGTCGACATCCGCATCGGCATCCGCATCAGCATCAGCATCGGCCACATCATTATCGAGGAAATCATCCTCCTCGTCGAGGCACATAAACTCCTCCTTGCAGAGAATTTTCTCAAAGTTTTGATTTAAATCGATCGCGGATGCTTCATCCTCGTTCTCTAGCTTGATTTTCACAACCCCGATTCCTGTGCCCGGTTCCGTCTTCTCCTTCTTCAAGGCGGTGGCAGCAAGCAGCAGCTGCAACTGCTCGCTCTTCGCTAGCTGCACTCCGTCCTTCTCCTCCTGCTCCTCCTCCACCTCCGCACCGGCGCCATTGTCAGTCGTCGGCTTGTTGTGACTACTGTTAATGTACAGACTCCTGACGACTCTGTCGCAGGCCTCTGGATATTTGCACTTAAGCGTTTGCAGCAGAAACTTAATTGCATCGCACCGCGACGCTGCGTTCAGACTGTCCAGTAGATTCACTGACTGATCCACCTGCAAAGATAGGAAACAAATATTGTGTCAGTGTTAAAGTTGTTAATTTTGTTTTTAAATAAATAAAAATAGGGGTAATTTCAAAAGGCAGTTTATGTTGCTTAAACATAAATAAAAGTTGAGATCACAACAAAATAGAGGAATAATAATAGAGAAATAAAAGAATTATATATGTTTGATTAGCTTGTTTAATTCTGAGCAGCACTCTTAAGTTAGGTATGAGATCAGACTTCTGAGGTTTAGATTATGTATGCTATGGAATTTAAAATACAGCCCCATTTTATTACTGGTATATGTATAACATTTCATCATCTTATTTATTCTATAAATATTTTAAATAATTTTTATTTTTTTTTAATTTTCCTTCAATATTCAATTTTACTTATGATTTAATTTACTTGTTACTTAGTTTTTAATTGACATTAAATAAATAAGACGTTTTAAGAACGCTCTCCAAATTTAATCAAACATTTCTAGATAATTTACTAGAATTTCTAAATAAAATATGTCAGATTTATAATCTAACTGTTAATGCGAATTATAATTGGAATTGGGTTGGAATTTCGTTTGAAAGAGATTTCCGTGACACCATCGACTAAACTGGTTTTTTCGTATCGATTTTCTGACTGTCTTTAAGGCGGGAATTAATGTATACAAATATATATGTATATACAAACATATGTCTACAAGATACTTGAACTCAATGTGAATGTTAACCTGTTATTTGAAATGAGTATTGATAGTTTTTTTTCTTTCATTCCTATAGTGACTCGGGCAGATTTCCAGGTGCGGCAGCTTGTTGACCATCTCAATTAAATGTTAATTACAATTTCGCGTTAATAAAATGACCAACTTCCGCTAGATTGCCCCAATTTGTAACCACAACGAATGTAGATGATAAATAACAGAGCTGCAGAGTTGCCACGTGGTCGAATTCGTAAAACGCTCCAATTAAATCAAATAATTATGTACATTAACTTATGTAATGTAATTTAATAAATTTGTTTGTTTTTCATTCCAATTAAATTGAACAGAGATAATATACACACACCAACACGCACACACACATTCATAAACATGTTCTCTCAAAAAACTGTCATCAAATGCAATTACTGAGGATGATTTTCCAAACAATTTAATGCAATTAGAGCGGGAAGAGCGCGCCTCTGCTCAGCTCAGCTTCAGTCGGCGTCAACGTCGACTTCAGTGAAACCCGTCAGCAGACAGCGCGGCGACAGCGAAATCGACTGCGCTGCCAACGCAAACGATTAGCGCACAGCACAACAACATAGCAAAAAGGAAGATGGTAAAGGCAAAAAGTGTATAAAAAATAGCAGGAAAATAAAAACAGACTACATATACACAGACACTCACACATACACATATACATATACAATAATAATAAAAATAAAAAAATAGCTCGCTGCCAGCGCCGATGGCAGCAACGAAAAGGGGGAGCAAAGAAATTAAAACAGCGCACAATTTGTGCTACTTTTTCCCCATTCCACAATGTTGCCATCTCTTCTCTGTGTATATTATGTACACATTGTGTATATGTATGTATGTGTGCTTCGTATGTTTATATTTATGTGTGACTGTGTGTATATGTGCATGTGCTCGTGTTTGTGTATGTGTATGCGTGAGTTAAAGCTGCGAGTCAACAAATTATTGTAGTTGTAGTTGTAAAAACATGATGGCGCTCTCTAAATTGCTCTCCCACAACCCACCCACTGGCTGGCATTTGTTTTGAGAGAGCGAGGGAGAAAGAGAAGGCACAAAATATATATGTGTACGGAGCTAGACGGAGAGTAAGTGAGCGGCAAACTGAGAAGATGGGGGTAAGAACGGGATGGGGACAGCGGCACTGAGCAACACAACTCGGGGTCCCGCCGGCAATTTTTAAATACATATTATTTTGGCAGCAGCATTAAATTAATTCGATGTTTATCAAACTGCGAGAACTAATTACCAGCCAGTTCAGAAAAAAAGGAACCGAGTTTAATTTAAAATGAAGGATTATTAACACTAACTATGTAGATAAGTGTACTTTTGTATGTTTAGCAGTAAAATAACTTATTTATTTCTTCGTAAAATGTTTATTTTTTCCCAAATCCCCGTTGTGTTTATTTAAGCAGCATTCAAATAACAAATAAAAAATGGATTAGAAAGAAGGAATTGTTTCCGAAATGTGTTGATTAGAAATTAATAAAATATTTCTGCCAGGGCGAGAACACTCTCTTGTTTGCATTCTGCACGTAATGGACAGTTGGACAGTGTTGCCAAATTTTAATTTATCCACGTGCGTTTGGTGCGCATTACAGTGTTGCTATATGCTTAACAATATGCAATATGAACAATATGAAAGAGAAACAGAGAGAGACAAAGAGAGCGAGAGACAAGGATTAAGAAATATATTTAAATATTGCAAAAAAAAACATTTATATGCAATTCTAACCGGTTCTTCGATTTTAGTTTGACTAATAGCTATTTTTAAATACCTGTTACTGCGTATAGCTAAAAATTTAATTACTTTAGCTAGCTAGGGATTCTTTTCTTAGCATACAAAAATAAAATAAATTTGCATGTAAAAAGTTCTTTAAATAACTTTGAATCCAATTGAGCACAGCAACTACAAAATATATATATATATATACACATAAGTAATGAGAGTACATGAGTATGTGTTAGTGCATGTATATTTAGTATACACATACATACATATATACATTAAAATGTATATTTGAACATAGGCACAAAGGCTTAAAATCTATATACGACACAACAACAAAAGAAACATATACAGAAATTGTTGTTAGTGTTGTTTTGTCTTACACAAAATTTATGGGCCTTTCGATCTTTGTTTCCTTCTTTTATCGCATTTAAGTAGTAACACGAAGCTCAAAGCACTGGCATTTGCTACGAAACTAAATTTTAGCTTTTATCGGGTTTGTGTGTGGGGGAGGGGGGAATGGGATGGGTGTCGGTCATTTATCAAGATACGTTGTAAAGAATGGGATTTACCGTATGTGCATAAGTAAAACTAACTACACTGAGAGAACGAAACATGAACTACTAAAATAAGGTAAATAATTCAGATATAGGGTATTCAATAAACGATTGTGTTTATGCACAGATTTAATTTTTAACATAAATGCATTTGGTCTTGATTTATTGGACTTGGCTGGTGCTGCCGCTTCTTCATTATCTGCTAGCTCATTTTAATATATTGTTATATACCTGTTCAACATACGCACAAACACACAAACCGTAAAGCAACAGGGGAAGAGAGATACAATAGAAAAAGAGTGAGAGCACAGACACACATGCACACATGCATACACATTTAGAGCTGTATTTGTTTACATACATAGCACATGCTTATTTAGGTTGCCAAACTGTAAACGTTGCAGCTGTAGCTGAAGTGGGGCAAGAATAGCGGCTGCATTTTTGCAAAAACTTATGTTTTACATTTTGCGCTCATGCACAACGTGTACCAACACACACACACACAGCCATGCATTTAAGCTGACACACATACATATATAAATATATATATATATATCTAGTTATGTAGTTTTACTAATCAAATAAAAATAGCATTTACGTTGTCCTCCTTTATTAATGAAATTGGCGCAAAGCAAAACAAAACTAGCAACACACACATGCACACATTCGAATGCATACATGTATATATGTGTATGTACAGTGGACCGTAGTTTAAGTGTCCTAAACTATTTATCAAAAATCAACAAAGATAACAAACACAGCGGAAAATAATTGTGATATTTAAGATTAAGATTTTAAGTAATATTTGTATAGAAGGAATTTTATATTCATTTTTCGAATAGTTCTCTATCAAGTTGTTCAACTGTAGTTTTAGTGTTAAAAATAGATTAAAGCCGAAAAAAAACTGTCTGTCCTTTACGACGAAGTAAACTTAATTAGAAGCGATAAAAGCTTTAATTGGGAAGCTCAATTAACGAAAAAAACAACAAGAAACTGCAATGTATTTCTATTACCCGACACTGGTCTCCCATCTAGTTTAATGGGTTTTTGGGAGTCCCCAATTGGCAATTTTATTCTCCTTCTCAGAAAGAGAAACACAAGTCTCTTTTTCAAGTGCATTCCAACAAGAACAAAAAAGGAAACTAGAGCCTAGAAGCCTGTTATTGTACCACTGTGCGCGCTGTTTACAATTTTTTACTTGTGCTTTGCTCGTCCATTCGCTCTCCCCCTTACACAAACACAAACACAAAACAGAAACACAAACACAATCAAATTCATGCTCTCTCTCCCGCTGCTCTTGTTGTGTTGTTGTTGTTATTTTTATTGTATTTGTAGTCAGAGTGGCGCGCACAAGTTGAATTTCGTAGTATTCGTAGTATTTGTGTACACATATATAGATTCAAACAAACATACACACATACATACATATTTAATAGTATGTAAATGTCATTGTTCATATTAAGCATAAGATTGCTTGCTATGTGTGAGCATGTGTATGTTTGTGTGTATGTGTGCAAGTAATGTAATGTGGTTATAAACTAATAAAAATAAAAATAAATATTTTCTCAAAACGACGAGGAAAACAAAACAAAAGTGAATAATAGCCAGCGCGACAATAATAATAACAACAACAATAATAATGAATAAATGGGTCGAAAGTGGGAGAACTAAAACCTAAAACTGACTGGCTTCTATGGATTAAGGAAGGGGAAGGCGGAGGAGTGGGGAAACAAAACTACAATTCATTTTAGAACAAAAAAAAAATAGAAGAGAAGAAGAATGCTATTATGTGTGGCAAGGGTTTGGGCAATGAGGAAAGGGAGTGCTACGGGTTAGTAGGTGGATGGCTGGGAGAGGAGAGGGGGTGATGTAGAGGGGGGCAAGGGCGCACAACACTGCGGAAGTTCTTCATATACAAACGCAAGCAAAATGTGTCCGTGTCTGTGTGTTGGTGTTGTGCAAGAAGAAGCGATTGAGAGACGAGAAACGGAAAGGGAACAACGAGAAGGTTGAACGTATCTTTTTTTTTAATAATAAGACA
Source organism: Drosophila nr. perissopoda 5 BK-2023a (assembly GCA_035044105.1). NCBI lineage: Eukaryota > Metazoa > Arthropoda > Insecta > Diptera > Drosophilidae > Drosophila > Drosophila nr. perissopoda 5 BK-2023a. The sequence continues at coordinate 1,340,541 of JAWNMK010000231.1, forward strand.
ATCCAATCTCAAAAGCAGGCTAACGTATAAAATATTAAGTATTTATCTCCGTAAACACACAAAATATGGATCACGATTCATGTTTTGTTTATATTCACGGTCGCTGATCTCTTACGTTAGAAAGCTGACAATATTTTTAAATATTTACAATCCAATCTAATTTGGCGTAATTTGATAATAAATAGAAAAAGCTACACATTTCTATTTATTTTAATTTATCATAACAATAATTATTTAAATACAATACAGTTTAATAAAAGCGGCTAGTGCACACTGTACTTCACTTTATTTATTATCTTTCCCTCTCTCTCTGCTTTCGGCTGGCTGCTCTATGTGCTCCGCTGCCGCTCTCTTCTTTGCCTACGCATTACACGTTGTTTTGCCACTCTCTCATTTGATAGTCGCACGGAATGTAGACTTACATATACAAACAAGCATGTGTCGGTGTGTGTGGATGTACGTATGTATGTCTAAATGTACTTATTTATGTAGTCGGTGCAGGGGGAGGTAGGGGTCAGGGAATTTAATAGGAAACATTATTTAATTACCAGTAATTTAAAATCCAACTGTGTAGTTTTGTTATCCATTTTGTTGTTGGTTTCTGCATTTGGCTGAATTTTATTTATACGTTTCACTTACACACACATACACAGCACACAGACACACATATACACTTGCAGCGCACATACAAGCACAATTTCTACATATATACAGCACACGTACACGTACACGTATGTGTGTATTTTATTATTTCGATTTTTCTTTGCTTGTGTTTCGCGTTTCTTCTACTTGCTCGCTACAGCGCAGCTCTTTTTTTCCTTTTTTCTTTTGATGTTATTTCATTTTCCTCATTTTCTTTTGGCTTTTTATACGTTGTTAACGTTGACGGCTACTGCGGATGTCGTCGCTGCTGCAGCTGCTTCTACACAACTTTTCACTGTATTGACAACATTGAGATATTGCCATTGGTTTCACATATTCACATATTTCACATGCACATTTTATTATTGCATCAATCTATACAAATATCAAATTATTTACGAATATTTCTCTCTATATATATAAATATGTATGTATATATTTACATTTAACTATTGCTGCTGCTTGCCTGATTGCCACTTTCTGTGGCACACGCACGCACACACACACATACATACACACACGCAAACATACAATCGCACGCACGCACGCACACTGTCTCACACGCGCTCATACAGTCGCGCGCTCAATGATGATCTGCTGCGTAGGAAAAATGGCTTTGCGATTGCTTTTACTGGTTTTCCGATGCGCGCAATCTATACGCGTATTATTCCGTCATTGGAAACCGATTATTTACTAATTTTACAAATATATTTAACTTTTTTTGGGAGCGAAAACTGCAAAAAGCGACGGAATTTCCACAAAATGTTTTCTACGGTATTTTTTTTTTATTTTTTTGGTGCATACGATAAAGTGGTAATATTTAGTAAATTTTTTGCGACAAGGCTGCCAACTCGCTCGAATTGCTAGAGTTGCCACATCGACGCAGTATTATCATGATTGCCTTTTGAATTGCATTTTCTATCCCATAATTTTGAAATTTTATTTCACACACAAAATGAAATTTGCCATTAGAATTACAAATAAAATATGTACCAAGGATAAGTGAAGAAGAATGCTTAGGATGATTTCGACTGCTGGGCTTGTTTTTCCTTCTTGGCCGCCTCGGCCTCCGCCTCCAACTTATTGTATTTCACAATTAGCTTCTCCACATCCGATTTCTCAAGGACATCGTAAACGGTGGCATTGTTAATGCGCTGCAACGTGGCCATTTCCACCTTCTCCGGCGTTAGTTTTGTGGTATCCAATGTCTTGCTCAGCACCTTGACAGCCAAATCCTTGGCCTCCTCCAACTTAATGTTATCCTTATCGGCCAACTCCTGTTTCAGCATGGAAATGGCGGCGCCAAAATTATTGCCAATACAAGTGGCCTTCCAGCCGCCATAGTTGCCGCTGGGATCCGACTGATACAGCTGATAGCCATACTTGCTGTCCCAGCCCATGTACAGCAGCGAGACGCCGAAGGGGCGCTTGCCACCGTACTGGGTGTAGGCCTGCTTGATGTCGCACAGATGCGAGACGAGCTGCTCGCAGGGAATCACCTCACCATAGCTGAACTGATAGCGTTGGGCAATCAAACGCAGCTCCGACGTCAGAACATTAGCATCCGATGTAATCCCAGCGACAGAGCAGACCATATTCCTTTAAAATGAAATTAGCAATAAATATTTCACTTTTCTGAATTGGGATTCAAGTCTTACTCATTTAATTTGTAAATTTTCTCAGATGGAATCGCGTTGTCCAGCAATTTGTTAGTGCTGCGGCATTCGGCGGCAAGCACAATGCCATCTTCGGCGAGGATGCCGAGGCATGTGCCGGCATGCGATATCGCCTCCATGGCGTACTCCACCTGATACAGACGACCCTCCGGCGAGAAGATCGTGGTGCGAGAATCATAGCGACGCGCCTAAACAAGAAAAATTGAAGCACCAAAAAACAAATTGTGGCCGTGATTAAGCAAATTGCACATGCAAATTAATTAGATATAAGTGCGTGTTTGTTTCAATTGAAATTCACTCATTACATACACTTGTAATTAGTTGCGCACTTAAGTGAACTTACCATTTTGTATTAGTTTTGGAATTTACGTATTTTTTGTGGAAATCAAGCAAAATTGCGGCGTCGAATGTTTTCCCTGCAAATTGGACTTGTCATTCCCGATCAGAGTTGTCAGCCTTGCTCAGATTTACGTTTGTTAGAGAAGACATCGATGTATTTGCAGTCACTAGACGAAGAAATATACGGCGTCATGTGCAATTAGTGGATTCATCGATAAATATACGCGAATAAGTATCGATTACTTTGTATGTAGTGTATGCAGATTTTGTGATTGCAATTGGCGGCTAAAATCTAAAATGTTTGGTAATAGAAAATGCTTTTAATAAATTATTAAGTTATTTATGTGTTCCTGATCGACCGTTAAATATTTCATTCAGACAATAATTATATAAATAATAATATTAATACAAATTAAATAATGAAAAAATAATAATAATTTAAAAATTATAGAATAAATAATAATAATAATAATACTATTTCGCAATTTTAATACAGTTTTTAAACGAGGTTACACAGTGATATTCTGGATATGGTTTCTAATATAGTGCCAGCATTCGGACGAAGCAATCTGAAATAATAATTGAATATTAAGCTAAAAGATATGCTGTAAATCATTTATAATTAATGGTATACTTTTCTCAACATTAAATCACGGAGTGTTTCTAAAGACGATTCAAAATGCCAGTCAGACTGGGCAGAAGCACAGGATTCACTGGGCCATAAACACAGCTGAAGCAGACACGATTATTGCTTGGACACTGGAGACCCGCAGCGTACAACATCGAGACGCTTTAATTGTTGGTGGCACGCGACACAGGTTTTTTTTTTTTGTTAGACTGTTGCTCCTTTCGACTGGCAAACGTTTTAAATTCAAATGGAGAATTACAGCAACAAAAAAGAAGCAGTTGCCCAAGTGTCTGTTGTTGGCTGACATTGTGTCTTCTGGTGGCAACCTTCGACTTTCGCATTTAAATTGACGATGGCCGGCACCGAAATTCAGTTTCTATGGCGCCACCCACTGACGATGAAGCCGAACTGAAACGAACGCCAGCCATTGGCTGCCTTGCCTCGGCCTGGCAATGCTTGCCCTCTCCGTATATCCTGCTCTAACTCCTTCTGCAGCCGCCCCGAGTAGCAGTCCCTATATAAAGGGTCCAGGCATTTTCCTCTGGTCTCATTCGTTAAACGCGCCTTTCAATGTTCGGTCTAAACTTTGCTCGGAATAAGTCAAATCCTTGCCTTGGAATATTTTCTTCTTTTAAAGTGAAACCTGTTGCATTTGGAAAATTTAATGCAAAGTGAAAAAGTTCAATTATTGACCACACCTATTAGGGATTACGGTCCTTAAGCACTATCCTACATTAAAGTAGCAAAAGTTTCGGAAACATTTTAAAGCAACAACCTTCTGGAATATTTTCTGGTATATTTTCTTAATTTAAAGCTGAGCCTGTTGCATTTCATCGGAAGTGACTTGGAAAATTTAGTGCAAAGTTTAATTATTGACCATACAAACAAAGGATTACGTTCCTTGAATACAAACCCCTTCTTTAAAGTTGCAAAGGGTTCGGAAACACTTTAAAGCAACAGCTCGAAAAAATTAGATGCGCATCATTATCTTTGTGTAAGTGTTATTTGAATTAATTTCTCATTAAAGTGAATTAGTCGAATACATACAATTATTGTTTTCTTTTGAATTTAAGCATAATTTTGAATTTCGTTGATAAGAATTAAATTCAGAAAGTTTTCAATAATGTTTGATGCTTAAGCACTTTTCAAAAACTGAAATCATTGCAGTAATTAGTAAAAGCAATAATTTTTAAGCGGCTTCTTTGTATCCAAATATTAATTGTGTCTATTTTAAAATGGGAAAAGTCTTTAAGATACTCCGACTTGATTCAAGCACAAATCAGCTAAGTGTACATTTTATTTCAGATATTAAATATACGTTCTTTAAAACCATAATTTTGAATAGCACCACGTTGTACAATATGTTGTGGATTAAACAGATTATATATCTGACTACTCTGATGCCCCATGCATTGGGAAGCGATTTAGAGTCGTTGGAGGAACAAAGGGAACCAAACAGTGATAGCATTACGTATCAGGCTCGATCCAGTAATGGCAATGATAGCATCGATATAAACGTCGTTGAGCGCATCCGAGAGTCCAAAAATCAGAAGTCCTCCTTCAACGAAGGGGACATTAGCAAGATGCGTGTCTACAATGTTGGCGTCCTAATGGCCTCCCATTTGGGTAAGTGAACTGTGTTGGTGGTTTTTTGGGAGAAACCAATTGGAGTCTGTTTTCTTGCATTTCAGATTCACCTTTTGATTTGGAACGTTGCGGACCTGCTGTCGATTTGGCCTTGGATCAAATTAACAAAAAATTCCTCGCTCCACATAATATCAGGCTGGTCAAGAAGAAGGCAAGGTGAGTGCTCGGTGGCTGCTCCCATCGTTGACTCCACTCCTAATTTTCCCACTTTGCATGAATTGAACTTGTGCTCCATCAATGACTCCATTACTTTTGAGCCTTTCTCCGTCTCCTAATGCGTTCTACACTCACAAAAATACTGCTCTCGAATTGCAGTAATTACGAAAATAATTCTTTGTTTATTAGATATCATTTTTTCAACTTACGTTACGAATTTCTTTAGTTTTTCTTTAAACATATTAGAAAATGTTTATGGAATTGTTGTATTTTATTTATATTTAGTTGAAATTCATTTAATAAAACTTTTTGTTTGCTGAAAAGCAGGGATTTTCCACAATCTTGAGGCTTATTTATTTTATTTATTTTTTATTTGTTTTTTTTTGTTCTGCGTGCACTCCAAGATACAAACACTCTCAGCTTGTTGCGTGCGGCACGAGTCGAGTTAATTACTCGAATTTCATGGGCGCACTCTGCTCCTAATCCCCATCCCCATCCCTATTCCCATCCCCATCCCCATGCTCATTGCCAACCCCAGCTGTTTGCAATGCATGTTTTCCACACAAAATGGTTTGTATCTTTTCCCACGCGCGCTTTGCTAACCAGTCTTAAACGATTACCTTTTCGCCTTTGCCTGCCGTCTCCTCGCCTCCACTCCACTCCACTCCACTCCGTGATAGTTACCCATCGTGCTCGGGTGCCAAGGCGCCAGGACTGGCAGCGGATATGCATTTCAAGGACGATGTCATCGCGTTCATTGGACCAGCGTGCGCATTTGCTCTGGAGCCGGTTGCCCGCCTGGCCGCCTATTGGAATACGCCCATTATAACGGGAATGGGAGATCAGGTGAGTATCTGGATCGGTGTGTGTGTGTTTGTGTGAGGCAATCCTGCATGCGGTTTGTCATGCCAGCACGTATTCCTTGAGCACACCGCACAGCAAGTGGCTTTCAATTATATGCTCCGCTCGGGAACAAATCCATCGACCCTCCTCCAGCCACATTGATTGCGACACTTAACAATTAAACAGGACTTTATGCAGCTTTGGCAGTCTCCACAACAAGTGCTCATTTACCGTTGAATCATTGCATAAACATATCTCAATCTTTTCTATTCCCACGAAGCCACCTTCATCCGAGGGCGAACTTACTGTCACCTCGGGAATGCTGGGCAAAATTCACAAGTGGAAGAACGAGAGCACGGTAGGTCAACTAACACACAACTATATTAATTACATAATTAATTACTTAAGTAATTAATTAATTAATTAATTCCGACTAGAAGTTAATTTAAAGGCTTTTAGTTTGCTTTGACTTTAGATGAATTTGTTTATTTAATGTTTAGAATTTTTGTTTCACTCATCACTCATTTCCAAAGCTACACTTAGAAAAAAACTACATATATTTGGACTTATTATTCATTCCCAGTTTTTCTGAGTGTAGTGATTTGAATGTCGTAATATTTTCGGCCATTATAATGCCTATGCTCATCTCTAGCTAATACTTTGCCTTATCAATAATGGAATTTTAGGGCATGTTCAAGGATAAATCCAAGTATCCGACACTGACACGAATGTCCTACTGTCAGTGTCGCCTGAAGCTGGTCTTTGCCAGCGTTTTCCGTCAGTTCAAGTGGAAGCATGTGGCGCTGCTCGTCGATCGCTCCGAACTGTACTCCCTGACGGTGGGCAAGAACCTGGAATACGGTCTGCTGCAGGAGGGACTCCTGAGTTTTGTGCGCGAGCTGAACGGCAACGAGGAGGAGATCTATGAGAACTATCTCAGGGATGCGAGCATGTATGCGCGTGGTAACTATTCAGATAGATATATATATATATAGTATATGTTTAATACATACTACGTATTTAATTGCAGTGGTCATCTTGTCGGTGCGAGGTGTTCTCGTGCGCAAATTTATGCTTGCCGCACACAGTTTGGGTATGACGAACGGGGAATGGGTGTTCCTCGATGTGGAGATATTTCAGAGCGCCTACTGGGGCGACAAGGATTGGCAGTTGGGCGATGAGAATGATATGCGTGCCCGCAAGGCATATGAGGCACTGTTGCGCGTCTCCCTGCTGCAGCCAACTAGTCCCACCTATCAGGACTTTGCCGAAAATGTCCGCGGCATTGCCCTCACCGAGTATAATTACACGTTTGTCGAGGGTGAGGAGGTCAACTTCTTTATTGGTGCCTTCTACGATGGCGTCTTTCTGCTCGGCATGGCGCTGAACGAGACTCTAACCGAGGGCGGTGACATACGCGATGGGCTGACCATCACTCGACGGATGTGGAATCGCACTTTCGAAGGGATAACAGGACAAGTGCGCATCGATAACAATGGGGATCGGGATGCAGATTACTCGATTCTCGATCTGGATCCCATCAATGGCAAATTCTCAGTGGTTGCACATTACTACGGTCTTCACAAGTGTGTTGCTTTTAGTGATTTCAATAAATACATTTCGTTCATTATTTGATTGGACTTGCAGGAAATATGCTGCTGCGCATGGCAAGAAGATTCATTGGCCGGGTGGCTGGGAGGGACCGCCACCAGATGTGCCACCCTGTGGTTTTTTGGGCAATGCTCCAGGCTGTCATGGTAATGGTAAGCTACGCTAATCATTCATTGTTAACGAATTATTAATCAGTGTCCTGCTGCAGGGACCACAATTATGTATTCGGTTTTTGGACTGGCTTTGTTTCTGGGTCTGGTGCTCCTCGTCATTTGTCTGCTGCAGAAGTGAGTAGAAGGAGCTCAAATGATGAATGAAACTAAATAAGAATCATTGTTCATCTTTTTTGTCCAAGGCAAATGAAGCTGAGCAAGGAGCTGCACAATATGTCGTGGAGAGTGCGACCCGAAGATGTACTGATCGAAATGGGTGGCATGTTTGGCTCGAAGGGTGGATTACAGCGCCTGGATGTGGAGAATATATCGCTGCAGCAATTTGGCATACATTCGGGCAGAGCGTCGATTGCGAGCTTTGCTTCGCTGCCGCCCCAAGTCTACACAACGATTGGACAATTCAAGGGCGAACGGGTGGCCATCAAGAAGGTGAATGTCAAGAAGGTGGAGGTTACCTCAACGCTGCTCTGGGAGATCAAGCAGGCGCGCGATGTGAGCCACGAGAACACGGTGCGATTTGTGGGTGCCTGCATTGATTTGCCGCGACCCACTGTCCTCATCCTAACCGAATACTGCTCGAGGGGCAGCCTGAGGGATGTGCTCGAGAACGAGGCCATTGAGCTGGATTGGAACTTTCGGATGTCGCTGATACACGACATTGTCAAGGGCATGAGTTATTTACACAACAGTGATGTCGTCGCCCATGGCAAACTCCGTTCATGCAATTGTCTCATCGACGGACGATTCGTCCTGAAGATCTCCGACTTTGGATTGAACACGCTAACCACTCCTTCGGATTTTGTGCGTGATCAGAACTATTACACCAGTAAGACAATTGCGACCACACTCTTGAGGATTCCCTTAACCCTTATAATGATGTTAATATTTCAGAGCTGCTGTGGATAGCCCCAGAGCTGCTGCCGATGACCTCGATTCCCGGCTGTCCGGCGACTCAACGGGGCGACGTTTACTCCTTTGGCATTATTTTGGAGGAGATTGTTAATCGAGGTGGACCCTATCAGGAGGCACGACAGCAGGGCATGGATGTGCACACAATTCTGCATAAGGTGCGCCAGTGCGAATATCCCCCATTTCGACCACTCATACGGGAGAGGGAATGCCCACCGGATCTGCTTGTACTTATGGAGAAGTGCTGGGCTGACAACCAGGAGGAGCGTCCAGCATTCTCCATAATAAGAAGCAACATACGCACCATTATGAAGTAGGTGAATCTCCAAACATGGATTGATATATATACTATATATATGTAATTAAGATTGATTAATTTGTTATTGAACTCTGCTCTGCTCCGTCTTTCAGAGGATTCTGTGAGAATCTAATGGACGATCTGTTGAATCGCATGGAACACTATGCCAACAACTTGGAGACGCTCGTCGAGGAGAAGACCCGTCAGCTCAGTTTGGAGAAGCAGCGCACCGAGGAGTTGTTATATCAGATTCTGCCACGTCCCGTCGCTCAACAGCTTATGGCCGGCGATCTAGTGGAGCCCGAGGAGTTCAGCAGCGTGACCATCTATTTTAGCGACATTGTGGGCTTCACCGAGCTCTGTGCTCGCAGTACTCCCATGGATGTGGTCAATTTTCTGAATGATCTCTATAGCACCTTCGATCGCATTATTGGCTTTTACGATGTGTACAAGGTGGATTGAGATTGGACTTGGATTGGATTTGAAGAGATAAGACTGCTAATTATTATTCATATTTTTGGTTAGGTGGAAACCATTGGCGATGCCTATCTGGTGGTGTCTGGTCTACCGGAACCCAATGGCGATAAGCATGCCCGGGAAATCGCTTTGATGGCTCTGGACATCCTACAGGCTGTGTGCTCCTTTAATCTGAGACACAAGCCCGATTATAAAATACAGATTCGGATTGGAATGCATTCCGGCTCTGTCTGCGCCGGCGTCGTCGGCAAGAAGATGCCCCATTATTGTCTCTTTGGGGATACAGTTAACACCGCTTCACGCTTGGAGACCACGGGAATGCGTATGTCACCAATTTATTAACATACATTTATTTGTGCACAATTTGTCAATATTGTTTCCATAGCTGGCAAGATTCATGTTTCATCGGCCACCAAGGCGATCTTGGATAAGTTTGGCACATTTCAATTGGAGCACAGGGGCGATGTGGAGCTCAAGGGCAAGGGTACGGTGACCACCTACTGGCTAAATAGCACCACCGAGGCGGAGGCACGTGCTCCAACCCCGCCGCAATTAACCAACGATGAGGTGCCATTTCCGCTGCTTTTTGCCGGCATGGGGAAGTGAGGGGAAATTGCCGCCGAATATCCTTTAAGTGCCAACCAAAGTATGCCAAGTACAAAACTAGCTTGATCTCTGTCTACTAAAGATTAATGGCTCTCGAATTTAATGTACCCAAATAGTTGCTCAAATTGTATTTTGATTTTCCATTTGATCAACTTTTTGAAAATAGTTAATGTTACCTGAAAAAGGTCAAAGTATTTTAAATAGTCAACAATTAAAGGCGCTGTGAAAAAACTAAACATTAAAAATGGCAAAAAATAATGCATTCCACACACATATTTAATATTCACAACAATCTGAAAGATATGGGCGCTATAGTTTAAGAGATCTTCGATTAGTTGATCCTTGCTATTCGATGTTTTTTGATGTATTCAAATATGTGTTTATATTATGTGTATAAGTGTTGCTGTGGATATTTTGTAACGCATATAAATATGCATTACATTTGTATGCTTATAAAGAAGAGTACTTGAACTGTAAACTAGAGTAAATTGACTTGACTCTATATATATAAACAACAACTATATATTAACAATTTTCGAGTGTATTTTTAGTTTTTACATAGCTTAATGTATGTAGTTTTCGTCATATTAAAATTTGTTTGATGTAATCTTTTATTTAGTTTAATAGTGGGAAAGAAAGTACAAAAATGTTTTAAAGGGCAAATTTATAAATTGAAATTTAGAAATTATATTTAAAATTGTAAAATATCGATTAAATCGCTCAAATTGCAAATGGATTGTAAGTATCGCGTCGCATCCATGCACATTTAAGGGATACAAAAGTTAAGGGTATATTTTGCGAAAGCTCGCTTCGAAAGCTGAGGATGTTTAACGGAATTTTAGCTCGGTTACAAACCGCTCTAATTGGCCAACCCCTGCAGAGAATCAGCTGTTTTGGCATTTCATAAAGCTTTGCCGACATTAGCAAAATATCTTTGCAAAGCTGAAAGCGAAAAGGGAAACTGAACAAAAACAAAAGTGAGAAAATATTAAATGAAATGTGTTTGCAATTGAAAATGTACATTCAAGTGAATACGCGAGAATTCCATTGCTGTCGATAGGCTACATGGCCGACATAGAGCCAAAAGATACTAGAATCTAGCTAGAATAAAGCTACAAGTGCAACCTGTTTAGTGGAATCATCGCCAGCATCCAACGACAGTTGCCAAAGAGCACATCCGGCAATAAGATGAAAATATTCCGATTGCGTCTGGTTAAATTGCTGCTTTTCGGTTTTATTATTGTCAATCTGATCCTGTTGTATTACACATGGAACTCGCTGCTCTGGCGACGCATCACCCGAGCACTTGGTGGCAGTGCGGCCAGTGAGACCAAGCCAAAAGCGGATGCGGTGCACGGTGCAAAGCTTTCGCCAAAGGATAAGGCAAGGAATGCCAACAAACACATACGCAAGTCCATAACAATTGTGTTCTTTGGCCACTACAACTTTGAGCAGGATCTGCGACCCAGCATCGAAAGGTAATAATTTCGAATATACGTATATCGATGAATTTTTGGCAAATATATTGTATATTCATTTTATTATTAGCATACTGGATGTGGTGCCCAATATGCCCATTCTGGTGCTGCAAGAGGGCACCTCTGAATACGCCTATCCACCAATAACCTTCGAACGGAATCTGACCACGGGCGAGGAGCAGACGGTGCACTTTATGAGTCTCGCCTTCGATGTGCGCCGGACACGTGATCAATTGAATCCCTTGGCGGCCATACACACAAAGTATGCACTGCTAATGCCGGACAGTGTCCGCTTGAGCAGCAAGAATCTGCTGCAGAAAATACTGCGTGAGATGAACACCAAATCGGGAACACAGCAGCAGCGAGTGACTGTCGCCATGGAGGAGACAGTGCGTCGTTTGCTAATCATTCCATTTGCCAGCAATCAGAAAGCATTCAGCAGCTGCGCCAAACTCAATCTCGATTTGCCCAACTGGACGATGAAGCTGGATGCTCGCAATGATAGCACCTATTGTGATTTGGTAGGTAGATGTAGATGACGTACATACATATACATACATATGTACATATATCATAAGTATGACAAGTTAATAATAATAATCTTGTGCCTCTCCCTCGATAGTTTCTGCAGAAGCATGCAATTCTAATAGACATTGCTGCACTTGGAACGATGCCAGAACCCTTCGCACTGCCCTTTCCGGAGATGCTCTACGTGCAGGCCAAGATTGCTGATCTAACGGTAAGCTAACCACCAACTCTTCCGTGTTTATCATTTAACTAATTTTAATTAATTGTAGACGAGTGTGTTTCCGCACTCCTTTCTGGAGGGACGCCGTCTGTTTGCCTCGTTCCACACGAAGCAGAGGAGAATGGAGCTGCGTCGTCGACAGTTTCGTGAGATGTACAAGAAGCTACAGATCAAGCGATTGGTGAGGCGAACCCACAAGATTGGTGGCAAAGCGACAGGCCGACAGGAGGGCAATTGGCAGCCGCATAGTCCTGTGCTAGACGCCCAATTCTCCTCGTCAAATTTCTCGCTGCCCCTCGTCACGGATATTGATCTGTTTGGCTGTGAGAGAACAACCAAGTCGTGTATAGGACAAGTGTACAACAATCGTCCTTTCTACTATTATCTGGGCAAACATACGCCGCCGTGCTGCCTGGACAAACTGAAGACCACCTTTAACCATGTGCTCGAGGAATTTGAGAATGTGGGCATTCGCTACTGGCTGGATAACTATGCCCTCAAAAGTGCCATCGAGACGAATCAACTGTCGCTGGCTGCCTACGATATCGATATTAGTTTCAATGTCCAGGATCTGGAGCGATCGAATGCCATGAAGAAATCGCAGAGTAAACCGCATGTGGATGGTGAGGGCTTCTACTGGATAAAGGCCACCGATGGCCACTACTTTCGCGTGCAGTTCTCCAAGGTCAATCAAGTTGGGGTCAATCTGCTGCCCTACGAGATAAATGGCAACGAAGTTCGGGCAAGTGGATTTTTTGGCTGGAAAGCATCGACCTTCTCGTCGGACTACTTGCATCCAATGTCAACGGTGCTGTTTCTGGGCAAGAGCGTCATGTGTCCCAATAATGTGCTGGAGTATCTGGATGCCAAAAATATACGAGTGCAATCCAATGATGGGGCCCTTGAGGAGGAATAGTTGATATACCATTTAGAATGTCCTTTCCACTTAGTATAAATTGTGTTGACTTGAATTTTAAGGATATTAGAAGTAGTTATACATTTTTTTAAAATGTTTTTTTACCTTATACATTCTGTGTGTACTATATGGTTGTTATTTTTAAGATTTATATATGTATGTATTCTTAAATTGAGGTTATGTGTTCCTTCTTTTCTTGTGTGTGTTTCCATGATTATGTTGTTTAGCCAGCTCGCTTAGGCATATATAGATACATTTAAGTTAGTGAGTACAATTTCTTAAGCCAAAGTTCTCGGAACTAACTACAACCGAATACATGTCTGTGTAATATATACTTAGCCGTACAATAAACATCTCTGTACCACTCGTACTTCTAATATACATATGCGAAATTATTAAATATAATACATAAGTGAGGATTTCACAACATGAACTGCCTCCGCCCCTCTAGGATCGCACAGTTGTGGCAGCATCTGGAATTACAGGACCCTCTGGTAACTCACGCACCAGGGACAACAGCTTCTCCAGCTTTGCGTTCTGCAGAGTCACCTGGTCGAGATAGAGCTGCTTCTTTGGCGGCTTGACCATGACACGAAGATTTGGTGATAGTTTCAAGGAGGTGGTTACTCCCCTGGAAATGGAAAATAACGGGATTTATTCAACAGGTTCTACTTCTGTTTCCAACTGGGAATTATGGGAGTTTCACTGGATACTCACTTCTCATCGCCCACCACAATGAAGGGCAGCTTCTCATTGAATGCGAGGCGTGTGAGTTTATTCTTGCGCTTGGGCACCACAGCCTGGACACAGATGGCCTTGTATTTATTCACATTGAGATCGAAGACATGCACCTTGCCCTCGTTGGTGACGGCAGCGAATACGGTGCTTGAGTAGGGCGCCCATTTGACATCGCCGACAGCGGAGCCGAGATCGAATATGAATAGTGGATCCGCACGCATATCCTCCCAGACCTTGACGCGCCAATCGCCGCTGCACGATACAAATATATTCGAGTCGAAGCGATTGAAATCGATGCGATACACGGACATATAGTGTGCATTGTAGGTCATCAGATACTTGGAGCTGAAGGCCGTGCTGCATTTGTAGATCAAGCCACATTCGGTGCCAACAAGGAATACGGTTCGATTCGTCGGATGGAATTGTACACAGGAGCCGCCGCTCTTGAGTACCACTTTAGTGCCATCCGGTCCATCGGCAATGCCGTTCTCTAAATAAAGCGTAATTATGGTAGTTACCCAAAGTTTATTTTGCATCAGTATCCAATTGAAGACGCATCCATCAGAGGATACCGAGAAGAAGTTGATTTCGCCATCCGCCATGTCCGGTCCCCATTTGATTTGCCAGACGCATTCGCCGTGCTTGCATTTAACTCCCCTCGAGACATACATGGCATCCTTGCAGCCATCCCGTAGATCATAGACAGCCACATTGCCATCGTACAGTCCAATGACCACAAGGAACGGATAGTTCGGATGGATATCACAGCACATGACACCACAATCGGCTTGAACTACAACCGGAAGGATTATGAGAAATTGCCGGAAGAGAAACAAGCAACAAAATGCAACTCACTGATGTAATCCGGATAGGAGGGATTCTTGACGGTGAACAGGCACAGATAACCCTCGTTGGGCTGCTTAAGAAAATCATCTGCCAGGCATAAAATCAAAATAAGTCTGGATTTCCAATTGGATTACACAGTGGGAACTCACGTGAACCGAAGCACACGGCAAATAGATCGTAGTAGGATGGATTGAATGTGATCTCGGTGACATTCATTTTCTTGGTCTTCTCGTATTGGAACTTCCAGAGGGGCAATAGGTTGCCCTCGCCGTCGCGGAACTCATCAGCCGGATCCTCCCAGTAGCGATAATCGTTGCCAATTTCATCGAATATATTCTGATTAATCATGCGCTCCAGGATCTGCCAGCATCGCATATATTTGCGATTCAGCTGCTCGGCCAGAGCGGTTTTCTTTTTGTAGCTCTTCTTGCTGGAACGAGCTTTGTGATCGCCGTGCGGATTGGTCGCCTTCTGTGTCGCCTCGTAATCCTCCTGATACGTATCATAGATGACCCACTGCAGCACAGTGCCCCCAAACGATGAACGTGGCGGTGGAATTGTTTGGGTGTCCACGCTCTACAAGCACACAGAACACAGAACACAGAACGTAGAGCGGAGATTGGGAGAGGAGCAGAGAGTTACTACTTACACGCTTGGCATTGTTGTAGGTGAGAGTGGCGCGTTCGCAGTAGTTGAATTGGTTGATGAGTTTTCGCTTCTTGCCAGGAGCAGCGGTTGCCGTCTGCGTTCCTCCTGCACGCTCCTCTTCGTCGCCGCCTGCATCGGTGGTCTGTTCGCCTTCCGTTGCCTTGCCCTCTTCATCCTCTTCTTCCTCGCCTTCCTCTTCTTCGCCAGCTTCGCCGGTGCTAGTTTGCTTGCCGTCCATGTCAGTCTTCTCATCCTCTTCGCCTTCGCCCTCCTCCTCGCCCTCAGCGATGGTTTCACGTTGCTCCACCACTGCATAGTTGGGCATGGGCAGTGGATAGCCGATTTCATCGGATTCCTCAACCTGACGTCGCGCCTCCTCCGAGTCAACGTGCAGCGAATTGCCCGGGAAGCTAATCAGGGTCACCGTATTGCCCGGCAGTGGTGCAGGCACATATTCGCCTTCCTTGAAGCTGTACACAACCAAATTGCGCTGCACATTTGTATTGGTCGGTGTCAGCATCTTGCTGACCTCCTCGCCCAGCTCGGCCTCCGTTAGATCCAGTTGGTCATCCGGCTTGACCAGTTGGCGCGACTTCATCCAGGCATCAAAGTCATCCGCATCGCCACCGCCGCCACCTTCTCCCTTTGTCTTCGACCCTCTATTCTGTTATTCATAATATACATAATTAATATAACCATTTAATGATCTGATCAATTGGAAACGGGATTAGGTCGAGTGTAGGGTGTGTCTATGCAGTATTGTTAAGAGTGCGAGCGAATCTTTAATTAACTGGTAGGAGCAGGACACAAGGCGAACTGGTCAAGGACTTACCTTCAGTGCTAGGATACTTTACAGGATTCGAATCATACATCAATTGTTTCAGAATAAAAGGTGCTTTCGATTTTGGAGTACATTTGTGATTGTGTGGATTTCATTCATCTGGTACAATAGAATCAGAGCCATGCAGCATGCAAATCTTTTAAATGTATGATCTAACTATATTACTATAGCATATATATATACTCTTTCCAAAATGATTGAGAGATTTACGGAAATGAAACTAATATTTGAAAGATGATTGCTTTTATGATTAGGTAAATTCTATGATATAAATTAAAATGGTTATATATATATATAGATATATAAATATATATTTACAATATTTTCTATTGTTATAAGATCTTAATAAATAGTGCAATTTACATAAGATCAGTTGGAGGGTAGGTCATTTTAGATCTATGGAAAACAGCTCGAATTCCATCTTCTTGTTTTTACTACCGAGAAGATCTAAAATACCCTGAAATACCATAGTACAGTTGGTGTGAAGCAAATATATATATGATATTAAATAAGAAGTAAGTAATGGGGCTTATCACGTATCGCCCATGAGTCGGAAGTAATTTATTTGAATGAAAACATTTGGAAAGGGCATATGTATTCGGTGTACCGAAACGAAAGCACTTCTCTGCTCGTTTCTCTGCGCGTTGACAGCTTAGAGTTACCTCGTCCAATTGCAGTTCTTCCATGACAGCCTCTTCTTCTGCACTACCGGCACAAGGACGAGCCTCGTCCACCGGTCCATCGGCTGACATTTTTTTATTCTTATTCTTATTTTTTACAACAACTGTACAAAAACTAAACTGTACTGTGGTAAAACACTAATTGATCGAGTGCGAAACAGACAGCTGGAAGACGTGGTTAAGCTACTTATGGATTGAATAAAATAGATATGTTTATATATATATACAGTATGCAGTATCAGCTGTCGATCAGCTGACTGAATGAGTAGATCTACAAATTACTGAGATTCAAAATTGGTTTCATATTTACAGATTGCAGGCAGAGTAGGAGCAATGATTCAGAGTCTGGCTTGTATTTACATGTTCTTTGGCTACTTTCATACCTATACACAAATACAAAATACACTCACACCACACACACACACACACATACGCACACACACACACATACACTTAATTTGCACTACTTTTTGCGATAAAAGCAATTTTGCGTTCTAAACTGCTCAGAGATGCAGATACAGATACAGATAGAGATAGAGATGCGGTTAGAGATCGCTACAATTGAATACTCATGCATATACCGCCATGGCTTTGTTAGCTAGCTTCCACATCTTGACCAATAATCTGTTAGGGGAGAGGAGCACGCTAAGAAACACGAGACGTGCCTGAAGGCGATGGATGACAAACTCGTTGTGCAAAAGCGCAACACGACTGAGACCTGGTCGAGAACAGTCTCGAGTGAATACTGCCAACAGCCCAGCTCAACACGGCTCAGGTCCTGGAAACGAACCCCTGATTGACGTTCGCGAAAAACTTGCGACTCGCAATCAACAAAAAACTAAAAAAAAAAAAAAACAACAAAAACAAAAGGAAACGGAAAGCATTCCTCGCTGACGTCTCTGCAGCACGTCATAGGTGAGGATGCGATTGGAGTAGCGGGGTGTTGACATTTCCGGTTTTTTGGGGCCAGAAGCTAGGAGCTGTGCGCGTATATAAACAAATTGCACACAACTTGATTAAAGCTCGCAACGACGGCGGAGACATGGAGTAGAGCAGTCAACTTGGGGCAAGAGGAACCATCTAAACTATTACCAAAGTCAATTACAATACCAACACTCAGAGAACAAACCGAATTGAAGTGCTGACGTTTCGTTATAAATATTTCTCAAAACTCAAAGTTATATTTAAGAACTTTGATACTTCAAATAAGAGCTTAATCTTAACCTCAAAGTAATTATGATCTTTAAGCATTTTTTCTAATCGTACATAATCTATGCCTAAACATTTAGGCGTGTTTCAATTTAAGCAAAACTTTTTCGTTTCAATTTCATTTCTAGCGTTTAATTTGTTTTCGATTATGTAATTTTTCTGAGTGCATCAGGCGTCAGTTTAAGTAACATATTTATTTATTTATGGGCCCGCGATAAAGGTGCGCTCAGAGTCATATATCCATGACTGATTTATTGACTTTTTTATTGCGTTGGATCAGAGGTGCAGACGACGGCGACATTGATTACCATCGACACTCAATTGGCCCTGGCTAGTTGAGGTATCCATAAAAAAATTTGGATATTCTTAGATAAAGTTGAAATTACCAATTTGATCTACTGTGTGCCTCAATTTCTGACAGTTCCATCTCTCTCTCTCTTTCTGTTTATTCCTTTTGCCAGCACGCACATGCCAAAAAAGCCAGCCGTTCCCTTCCCCCAACCGCCCCCCACCGTTTTGGCCAACTTGAGCAAATTGCAAATTATGTTTCGTGACAAAATCCCATCAGAGGGCCAATAACTTTTGCTACGCTACGTTTCAGCGAACTTATTAAAAAGTAATCGCAAATTTTTAAATACGAAAATAGAAACAGGCAACGAAGGCCGCCGAAGGACGACAGAGCCTTTTTTGACATATGTATATATATATGTATGTATATCCTTGGCAAAATCACAATGCTGTCAGACCTCAAAGTGTTCGGATGTGCGGAGCACAGGACTCTGCGCTCAATTGTGCAATTGTGCAGTGTGTGCTATATATATATATATATATATATATATATATATATATATTTATCTGTGTCACAATAATTGCTGTTATAATTGATTTACCTTCTTGTGTTTGCCCTCCTTGAGTTTGGTTTCCGGCATAATGCAGCTGTTTCTTTAATTGTTACTGGATTGCTCGTGTATAATTTCTGGTAGTGCTATTTAATAACACTTATCACAGGCCCTTTGTGTGGCTACTAACAATTTTTTGCTTTTCACAGTCTAAACTTTACGTAATTGTGAATTGGAACAATAGAATGCGCCGCTTGCTTTTCGTTTCGATACGGGAATTGATTTGTTTATTTGAGTTACTATAGAAATTGGCTTATGCGACTAGCCAGTTTCACGCACTAGTTGCAACATTTGCATATCGATTTGGCAACACAAAAAGTTGGTAGTGTCAACAAACCTGGTACAGAGCTGTGCTTTTGGTTACAACTTTTTGCCTCTTGAGACTGGTCAAAGGAATTTTGTGTAAACAAATAAGAATAAAAAATCAATAGCAATTAATATTTCTCAAATATGCATAATTATCCATTGATATTTCTATCAATTTAGTTACCCATCGATTTTAAATGATGTCATATGTATCTATAGATCAGACATGCTATGTGCAGGCCGTCAACTGGCCGACTAAAGTTCAATGCTCGCTCTCAAGCTGAAGTCTTGAGCAAAATCACAAATGTGGTCCATAGAAGGTCAACCATTGGGTTCAACTAAGGCGTCACTCCCAGACAAGTAAGCCTGCCTCTCACCAGATCGCTGAAATCATAGCCTTGAGTGCCGAGAATAAATTGAGTACGACTTCTGAATATTCCACACCAATGCTTTTATTGTAACGTAGAGCTTGATGTTATATTGATTATACGGGTACATCAGTATAAATATCAGTATTTTCAATATATATATATATATAGTCTATGTATGTATGTATGTATAAACAATTAAGTAGGGTGTAAAATGACCTATGTTTGCTGTCTCAAGCTCTTCACATATCGCACTGGCACTTCGGGTAGATAAACGGAGACAAAGAACATCAAGGGTCCAAATAGTATCATGCAGATCAGCCAGTAAATCAACTCAAAAACGGTTATCGCGTCCATAAATATAGAAGTGTTTGTGCTTTAGGGATGAATGCCAGTCTCGATCAGACAAATAATCAATGTGGTTTGTATAATCACAAGTTACGAAGTTACAAAATTAAATAACTAATATCACTAAACACCGGGTATTGGAGATTGTGTAATGGTCCAAAATACACCTATTACAGCACCGATGTTTCTAATTAGATAGTTCACTTAAAAACTTAATCTCTAAATATGCCAGATTTTCGGGGTTTCTAACTTCAAGCCCGCCACCTGTAAAGAAGATAGAATGAGAGCATTAGTTGGATTTACTTAGGGTAAATATTTAATTTGAGATTCGCCAATAACCAAATTGATCTGATCCCCAAACTTACGCTGCAAGTAATCTCTGCCTGCCCGTTGGTAAACTGTTACTGTTGCAGCTGCTGTGCTGAATCATGCACTTTATACATCAGCGGCCAGCCCAGAATTATATATTTTTGGATATATGCCCAGCCCAGTTCACAGTTATAATCGGGGATTAACCACAAAAGCACCTCTGACGCTCGTGCCAGCTAATTCCAAAATGAGATGGGATCGAGAGAACGTCGTTATCCCCCAAAAGCTGGTTTTCTCTATCTCTCTCTCTCTCTCGCTCTTTCTCTCTCTTGCTCTGTCTCGTTACAAACGTTCTATATGCGAATATTAGCCAATCATTTACTCAGCTCTAAAGCATACACTCAGAAAAAAATGTTCCTTTAGACCTAAAGCTTAACTTTTAATTAAAAGATTAATTTTTGTTTTTATTGTTTTTATTGGAATTTCTTATAACCTGAGAGATTTATTTGTTTTTATATGGATATGTTTATTAAAATGTTCTTCGTAGTTTAAAAGTCATGATTCTAGTTTATAGTAACACAAGTTGTAAAACATTTTCTAAACTTAATGGTATATTTTTTTTGCGTGTACGCTAAAAGCTTTTGTCTGTGAATTGGAAATCGTTGGAGCCTAAAGTGGATTTTATATAAAATACTGGTATTTTTCAAGGCAATAACAATAGCAACGCCAACGACCGGATAGAAAAAAAAACTGGTTTACCAAAGCTAGCAGAGAACATTTAAAAGCTTTAATTACCTTCCCATACTAAGTTGTTAATAATGCTTGTTGTCGCCGTAGTTCATTTGGAAATAGGTCGTTATCAATTTGAACAACGAAAACGCAAAGTAATCATGGAAAATATGATAAGAGATATCTCTGAACATTGTTGTTTTGATGACTAGAAAATCGTACATTTTTGGCAATATCTGTAGATTAAACTTGCAGATATTCCATTCTTTGCTACTTACATGATGTAAAAGTAATTATCTTTGTCCTTGGGCTTGACATCGCCACGGTTAACATCCCGCATTGAGGCGTTCACCGAACCCGGATCCGATGCCGATTGCATGTTCCTATTCCAGGTGGCCCAACGTCCACTTACGCCATTTTGCTGATTTCCAAGATTGTTTTCTTTGTTTGTATTGGCAAAAAACGACCGAACGCTGTCCATGACTTTTTTTTTATTTTCTTAAGTGCGCAAATATCAGATATATATGTCGAGCCTCCGAATTGTCAACAAATCAAAAAGCTAAAAATATAACAGAAATGATTTGTTTTGTATGAATTTGGGTTTTTAGTGGACTCGTTGCCAAGTCATAAATATATATATACTATAGTGTGTATATAGAAATAAATGAATATTTTAAAGAGGTTTGTTGATTGTTTATAAGTTTGTTTCTCTGGAGGTATGTCCACTTTTGAAGTTTTTGATATCATTGTGATGCAAACGGAAGATTATTCAATGATAAACTTTGCTGGTGGCCTATGACGGCCATATTTGCCATATAAATATTTAGCTTGTTTCGCAAAAAGAAAGTATATGATAAGAAGAATCAAAATGGTTGCTTTGAAAAATGCGTCTTAGATTTACTGCGGGCAATTTCTCAAGATTAGCGCTTATATATACTGGCTGATTCGTTGTACATTATCAATTAGTGAACTTAGTCACACAACAAGTTCAAAACAGATCACTTCGCACCATTGATAACAAGCCGACAGCCCAAAACCAGCAAAGCCTTGAGCACGCGCCACAATTAAACACAATTTATTTGATTTGTGAGAGCGAATTTCAACAACGTGGCGCGTCCTTCAAATAGCTGTTGAGCACCATTATGGGGTTAATAATCTTACATGTGGTTTGATGTACATATGTTCAGCAGTATGCCAGTTCGGACCTACCTCAAGGTTCGTTCACACAGGCAGTTGTTTGCTTTTGCTGTAATGGAATCAAATGATTGATGTTATTCTTCGCCGCAGTTGACGCCCTTTTCCGCACACTTTGAAAATTGGCTTGACACAGTTATACGTTCCGACACAGCGACAGATTCCGTTTCCAATTCCAATATACCGCCAATGTGCACAGCCCAGAGCCAATGAACAATGCGACGAACCGTTTTGCACAATGTCTGCGATCGCACTGAACACCGAACAGTGAACACTGAGCAGCCGTGGCGACAGCGGGGCCCGTTGTTAAATGCTCGATGCTCGATGCTCGATGCCGGTGGCTTCGTACCATTTAATCAATTGCGAAGGCGTCACAAACACAACATTGAATGTATTTATATATGTATTTATTAAGTGCGTATATGTATGGTGTGTGCATGTGTGTGTGTGTTTGTAGATACCCAAGCAGATTATATTATTTTTTCAAATGCACATGGGTTTCTTCGAGTCTGTCGACATCAAGCACTGTGGTTTTTTTTTGTGTTGTTGACTTGTGTTTTTCGGCCTGGTTGGAGCAGTTTTTCTTGTTTGTTGTGATCATTGTTTCTCAGTGTACATACATATATAAGTACTCGAAAGTCACTCACAGACAACATATACAGGGTGTGTTTCGTTGCAGCTGTAATCTTTAATATCAATTAAATTACACACAACAGTTTATTCTTGGATATCGTTAGCATCTTATTTTGCTCACTTATTTACCAGGCTTGGCAGATGCAAATTAATTTATATATCAATGCCACGAACTTAATTAGCTTTTGAGAAACTTCTAAAAGATATTTGCATGTCATGCTTGTGTTCGCACGTATAAAATCGTATAATTTATTTACAAATTAATATATGCTAACTGAACTAGCCTCTATTCGTAATCGTATAGCTAAACTCACCCAGTATAAATATACATATATAATTATATATATACATTTTAAGTAAATTTTAAGCGCATTTGCCTCTTTCATTTGACTGTACCGTAAGAATACTGTAAATAAGTTGATATATATACATGGATTAATAGCTATATATTTAAACGAATACCTGTTGCACTGCCACACTTCCGCCAATCGAGTACTTTCTTAACCCGTTTGTTGTCATTGATAAGATGAATACAATTTTACGACTGAGTAAACTTATAGGGTATATAAATGTATGTATATAGAGAGAAGCGTTCGCCCGCTCACTGCACTGTTGGACTTTGCACTTTACACTTTTACACTCTCAAGCACACGTAGTACGCAGCATGCACTACAGCTACTACGTAAGCGTGTACAATGACAAGTGTAATGAATTATATATGCATACAAATTATGTATGCAAATGTGAATTGTGTTTGAGTTTGAAATGAACGCCATACAACACATTGACAGAAATGTGATGTTTAAGCTGTACCTTACTAATAACCATATAAAATCGACTCGAAAATACTCTTTAACCCACATATGAATTACCCTTAAACGCTTACATGCTATTATTTAAATATATATATAAACACGTTTCAACTTAAATGCTTTCTCTCAGAATGAAACTGTTGTCTTTGGAGTGCCCTTTGAGGCAACAAATTAAAATGGTCCCACGTTCAAGGGTTAGTTATCAGATATTTACAGATACAGATTAAATTTCTAGAAAATTTAAAGGCAGCTTGTCGTAAGAAGTGTGGTTTATACATTATTTTCCTTGAATATACACAATTTTAACTATTAGATTTGATTGATTAATCTTTTAACAGAAAATGTCTCAAAATTATAATAATCGAAGCCGAAATTAAACTGCAAATTATAAAATTGGTTTAATGCTAAAATAAGAATGAAGTACTTATATATATATATATATGTATACATGTATATAGTTGATTCGAATAATGTGATCTGATAAGCTACACGCCCTTTTGTGTTGCTAACTGTCCAAATATCTGTGGCACATTTACATATAATACAGCTGCAATATTTTAAAGCATACTTCTAGGCTGAAATAAAAAGTTAAATTGCACCAGTGCAATCCATCTGTTCACTAATCAAGTATTTAATTTTTGCCTATATATTAAATTTGTGCGCATTTATTCATTTACAATGTACGCATTTCTTTTTTACAAATACTGCAGACAATTTTACAGGTTGCAGGACCGCCAACGCCGACTCTGTGATAGACAGTTGCGGCTTCCTCGGGCAATATAAGCTTGCTCCTGCCGAGTCCTGTGTTCCGGCTATTTTGCTGTCGCTTCTCCGTTTCGACACAGCAGCAGAGCAGAAAGCTGAGCGGCACCGCCTCCCCCTCCTCCAGGCTCTGTGGCAGATTTTTGCCACGCGTCTCGGGCAGAAAGAGACTGGCAAAGCCGCCCACAATTAACAGGGCTCCCATCACAATCAGGGGCAACACCAGCATCTGCTGGCCCTGCACGGTTATCCAAGCATTTGAATATACATTAAAAATAATCTATAATATTTCAAATCTTATGCCCGACTCACCATATGATTGATAATGGGTATAATGATGGGCCCCGTCATGGCCACCACAGAGCTGAAGCTCATGCCCAATCCACGCACCACAGTCGGATACAGCTCGGAGGCAAGCAGTGGCAGCACAACAAATGCCGATGAGATGCCCATTTTGCCAATGCAGTAGAGGAGTAGCATCACATCCGCCTGCTCCTGATAGAGCAGCGTGGTCACACAGGCCACACCGCCGACAAGCATCGATATGAAGAGTATCCAGCGTCGTCCAAAATAACTTAGACCCGGCCAGAGTAGTAAGTAAGTTGGTAGCTCCACTGCTCCAGCCAGGAAAAAGTTCCAGATCTCATCGCCACCCAAAGCAGGTGCATAGTAACTGAGTCCCACATAGACGCTAGTGTTGGCGAACCAGATCAGGGTCACAATTAGCGTCTTGCGTCGCATATTAGGGCCACGAAATAGATCCATAATACCATAGTGAGTCGCCTCCGCCGGCTGTGTTGAATGCAACCGCTGATGCAGTCGCTCCACAAACTCCCTGCTCACATGGACCCCATTGACACGAGCCATCACCTTTAGGATGCGGACGGCCCGCTTTGGCTGTCCAACGGCAAGCAGCCAGCGTGGCGACTCGGGCAGCACAAAGAAGCAGGAGAAGAGCATCAGCAGTGGCAGGGATACGGCCAACGTTAGGTATCGCCAGTCGCGCACCAAGTAGACAACACCCTAGAAAATATTATCAATATTTTTACACTTAACTTTCAAGCTTCTCGTCCTAACTAATCCCCAATCCCAAAAACGAGACTCACCGCAAGTAAGACCAGACCCAAGGAGTAGGCAATGTTGGAAACGATTGTGCAGAAGACCCGACGTTCCGGGCCGACAAGCTCAATTGCCAGGACATAGGGACTGGCCAAAATAGCCGGCACTGTGAGACCGACAACGAAGCGAAGTCCCAGCCAGGAGTAGTAGTTCCAGGCAAAGGCGCTCGCCGCACACGCCACAACTTCAAGCAGCAGGTAGGCGTAAAAGGAAGGACGCCGTCCCCAAAGATCGACCATGTAACCAAACACATAGTTGCCAATTAGGCCGCCCAGGCCAAAAATGACTAGTGCCAGGGTGACGTAAAAGCTTCTGTCACAGACCAGGTTCCACTGCAAAGAGCCAGCAGAATATTAACAAAAGCCAACTTATCCTAGTTTAGTTGGACTCACCTCCTGAACCACGGTGCTGGGATACATAGATCTATCGTAGTGCCAGCCATGCTGGCAAGGAACTACCTCTTTTTGGTCCATCCTTAACAGCTTGGACGCCTGCTCCTTTTGCAGCTCATATGGCGTACGATATTCCAAGTAACGCACCTATGCAACACAAGACAGACGTGATTATATCTAACTAAACTACCAAATCCATTGAAATATATTTTTAATTAAAATCGCTTTAATATTTCCACAGTTTTAGATGCACTATGCGCGTGAACTGCTTGCTAACTGCTTAATTGCACTATATGCACTGCTTGCTTTTCTAACAACCTCAATTATATGGCATATTTGTCTGGCAAGTTGTGTTGTCAGAAATTCAAAAATACTCATCAATAAAATCGATCTAAATAGCGATATTTGTCTATTCTACCTCAGATTTGTATTTCGAACTTCCGATTATAATAATAAAAGTATTTAAGTATTCAAAATCAAATATTTTAGTGTTTTTATCTGTCTAGAAACGGAGTAACTAACGTGGAACCCACTCGGATTTATGTACAGTGTCTCACAGCTTATTCCGATCAGTGTCAAAGAAAAAAAGTAATTGCCTGCCATAAACTAATCATTCATTATTTTTCAAAAATTCCAAAGACCGATGGTAGGTATATATATTAACCACCAAAATTAATATATGACCCCAATACACAGGGGTTTCCCCACCTGCTAGGTAGAGTTATGTAAATAAGTACCCTATTTCGAGGGGAAATTTTATTTCGACCAGGTACATTGTGGACACCTGGGTGCCATAAATCCCGGATTTTTTACCTAAAGTTGAGTATTTTTGGTATAAATAGACCAATCCTTCGTAGTCAGTTTAGTTTTATCCTGCATCTTGGGTGCAATAAGCCAACAAGGACTATGGACAAACAGACTACCATTTCTCAACGGAAACTCATCCTGGAACACCACAAAAACGGATATTCACATCTCCAAATAGCTGAAATGGTCAATCTGAGTTACTCAACTGTGTATAACATCATTCGGCGCTTCGTCGACGCAAATCGGATTGAGGATTGCACCAAACAAGATTTTCACCGAAGAGGAGGAGCGAAGGATCACCAGGAAAATAAAGGGAAATCCCAAGCCTATCGGCTCCAAAAGTGGCTCAACAGGTGGAGGATGAAATGGGGAAAAAGTGCTGTGTGGAAACTGTGCGCAGGTTTTCTGCGCAAACATGACTTTAATGCCCGAGTACCACGAAAAAATATCTTTATAAGCGTACAAAATAGAGGGACTTGGATGACGTTCGCCAAAAACCACTTGGACATGGATTTGGAGATCTGGAACACAGTCATATTTGCATATGAGTCCAAATTAACCGTTTTTGACTCGGACGGACGGAATTATGTGTGGCGACAGTCCAATACTGACCTGAATCCCAAACGCGTAAAGGCAACAGTCAAGCATTGTGGAGGAAGTGACATGGCATGGGTATGTATCTCGTCAGCCGGATTCGGGAATTTTGTGATTTTTGAAACAACAATGGACAAGAATGTGTACTTCAACATACTAAAGGAAAATTTACTAAAAAGTGCCGAGAAGCTAATAATCCGACGTACTTTCCGGTTCAACCAGGACATCGATCCCAAGCATAAGGCCAAGATAGTGCAGTCCTGGCTCATCAGGAACTGCCCCCACATGATAATTCCACCGGCCCAGTCTCAAGATTTAAATGTTATTGAGAATTTGTGGGCTCTGCTGGAAAATAACATCCGGAAGCACAGCATATCCAGCAAAGAAGACCTCAAAAATGCTCTGCGGGATGAGTGGAACAAATCAGCCCAGAAGCTACCAGGAAGCTGGTATCTTCCATGAATAATAGGTTAAGGGATGTTCTTAAGGCCAAAGGATATCATACTAAGTATTAACATCCTTATTTAAGTTTTTATTTTCAAAATATATTATTTTATTTAGACTGATCCAAATAAAATTTCCCCTCGAAATAGGGTACTTATTTACATAACTCTACCTAGCAGGTGGGGAAACCCCTGTGTATTGGGGTCATATATTAATTTTGGTGGTTAATATATATACCTACCATCGGTCTTTGGAATTTTTGAAAAATAATGAATGATTAGTTTATGGCAGGCAATTACTTTTTTTCTTTGACACTGATCGGAATAAGCAGTGGCTCACTGTATATGTACATCACGCACTATTTCACTGTAGTTGCGAACGAACATGGTGCACTCCTCAAAGGATCCGTGTTTGTCGCGTGGTATGCTCAGATTCTGAACGAGCTGTATGTAATCCTGTGTCCATGGCTCCAGTTCCGGAATGCGGCACCAATGCTTTGGCGTCGCTGCAATAAACAACTGACTGCAAAAGGGTGTTAGAGACGATCCAAGAGATTGGGACTGTGAGCAGAGAGTGGATCAAATTATCCGACCCACCTATAGGCGTGAAAGGCGCAGGGTAATGCGGCCGGCAGCAGCACCGAGCAAATGATAATCTTTTGATATAGACCGAAAGCTCCCACCTCCTTAAGTACTTCATCGAAATCCATTGTAGAATCCGCGTCAGCACCCGATCTCAAATCGCGCACAACTGATCGCGAAGGGGGCCTTGCGCATTTCCAGGCCCCACAATAATCCGGGTACTGTGTTCCGCCACGCGGCTAAATCTCAATTGGACATAATTACATTACGGCCTTTCGAATGCTTTTAATTAATTGGACACCGCTGCGTGAGACAGGGTCGCGACCAAATCACAAATCTCTGGCAGATCGCCCAGCGGTCAAAGCACAAAACAACAGTCGCCAAAAAACAATAGAATACCAGAATACCCATCGAATTTGATATACTCTTGATATAGATATATACATAGATATTGATAACTGATAACGGAAACAATCACAAACAAATATGATTCATGGAAATGCTCCAAAACTTTCTTGCTATAGCCGATTTCGACAACAGAAATTATTCATCAAAATATTAAACAGAGAGTCTATTTTGTAAAGAGACTGACATATATATATTATATATATATATCGGTGATATCTCACCACGATTCTATAATGCCCTCTCTCTTTGCAAAGGGTATAGAAACGTGGAATGTAAAAAGAGGCAGATTTGTATACATGAGTAAGTCAGCTGTAACTGTATTTCTTGAACAATTCCAATACGTAATCTCTGTAAGGTTATATAATAATAAATAGTTTTAGATAGACGACCACATTCAGTCTCCAGTCCAGTCCTCACTTAGCTGCGGGCCAGCCCAATGATGGTTAGTAAGTACATAAAGATGTTGACTATGTCCAAATACAGATTGAGTGCGGCAAAGATGTACTCCTCGGGACTAATCGAGTACTTGTGATTGCCACCGAGCATCAACTGTGTATCGTACACCAGATACACCGAGAAGAGCAGGGCACCCAGCGAGGCATAGACCAATCCAATGATTTTTCCAGGTATAAAGATGGCAATGATGCCAAAGATGATGAAAACGACCAGGCAGGCAACCAGAACACCGCCGCACATGGTGAAGTCATATTTGGTTTGTAGCGCGAACAGGGTTAGGCCCAGGCTGACAGCTGCTGTGATCCCAACAGCCATGAGGACCTCATCCGCCTCATATGTGCCGGCAATGATGCCCAGCAGAAAGGACTCCGCCAGCGTGAACAGGAACAGAAAGATGAAATTTATCGGCGTTTTCCTGCGCACACTCTCGCAGCAGGCCATGCAGATCATGGTCACAATTAGCACGGCCTAAATCAAAGTAATTACACCAATTAAATGCAACAGTTGTGGAAACCCAGATGATGCCACAGAACTTACCAGTGCCACCCACACAAGCCAGACATTATCCTGTGCCCACCTCTGTGTTGCCTCTGAGAAGGTGAAGACGCTCACAAAGCCAAAGGTGATCAGCAGTTGCACCTATTTGCGAATAATCAAATCGATTAATAAGTACACTCAGCGAAAAACATTGCTATCAATAGGTAAAAATCATTGTTGATTCCATTGTGCTATATATAGTAACATGAATCATTTGTCGGTTTAAACTGAAGAGATTAAATTCTTGAGGCAAACAGATTAAGAATTATTTGGACTACTCAAAGTTTTGCTAGTTTCGCTGAGTGTATGAATTAATCAGCCACTTACCATGAGTATGAGGTAAACCTTGCGTATGAATCCTTTGCGAATCGTCTGATCATCGAATGCGAAACTCTTGTCCGCCTCCGCATCCGAGTAGACGCCATTGCCATCGCCTGTTATGGGTAGAAATCAAAATGGAAGTGTTTAAGTGAAGAGCAACAAGAGTTGATTTGATCAGCCCAACCGACCATATTGAAAGTGTGTATCACCCATGACTACAGTTAGTTCTGATTGTGACCGGGATAAAGCCTGAATGCGTCTGAGTTGTTCGGTTACTGAATATTGACGCAGACCTTTTCAGCTCGCCTCTATTTGCTCCGATAGCTCTGCAGATTAGCTCATCGCTATCAGACGCACACCAATGCAAACAAGTTGATAAGGAGGGGATAGGGTGGACAGGAGTTGTAACACTTCTGCAGCTGCTGATAAGCACAAGGGTGTGTGTGTGTGTGTGTGTGTGTAAGTGCTACAGATAACGGAGTGTCCCACCACACCTGGCATTTATGTGAAATACAACAAACTGATTGAAAAATTATGTAAACCTCTCTCGCTCTCTCTCTCTCTCGCGGGGTGAATCATCCACAGTTATAATCTTTGTCTTATCAAACTGCTTTTGATTTGGCATAAAAGTGCTGAGATATGCATAGAAAATATTTAACTGATTTTAATTACGAAAGGTAAGTTGTGCAGAGGGAGCCAAGAGATCGAGACACAATCACATTCAGCTGGGATTACCACTGACCACAGTCAAGCTGCTGTAACACGAACTTTGGCAAGTCGAATTTTCTGTAATTCCAACTAAATTCGATATAAATTCTATATAATTTTGATACCCAAACTCGAAATTGCACAACTCTATGATTAATTTTGAACTTAAACTTTTGTTTCAGTGTCGGCAAGCTGACTTTGCGCACCAATTGGGGATTTTGTCGGGAAAGAATAAAGGTCCGTCAACTCAAAGTATAGATAAGTCCAATTTTATTTTGAGATTATTATTGGTCACACTGGATACACAAATTGCTGGGCAATTATCTTATCTCAAGTTTGTTTCTCGCAATATTATCATTGTTGTGATTCAGTTACTTCAGATACTTGCCTTGCTGGTACTGATACATCTGATGACTGGAAGAAATCGAAGATATTTATTATATGTTTCCGTTGCTGCTGGCCGTAAAACGCACACACGACTTTTAACTACCGAATAAAACTGACAAAAAGTTTTGTATTTCACCTGCGTGGTTAGCGCAAATATTCCAAATAATTTTGGTGTTCTCACACACTTATCGCTAGATAAGAAAGTGGCACAACTATGATAAGTTTTTATATGCGGTGTTGCGACTGTTTTGTTTTGCCTGTTAACTAATCCAATGCTGGCAAGCAACTGCTGCCAGTTGACTGTTGCATTTACTTCATGCAGCAGCGCTGCTGTGGCTGCCAGCGCCCCACATGCGTGGAAGACCCACAAGTCACAACTCTTTGAGGTTTGCCTTTCAGTCGCATTCCAGTCGTCGGCGATAGTTGATTATTCGTTTTCAGTTTTTTCAAATAAATAAATAGATTCGTTTTATTGTTGACTTTTGAGCAGTGTCGTTGCACAGTATATAGGGGAAGTTTTCTGCTTTTCCTTACAAGTCTGCGTTTAATAAACATTGTTTTTTGCTGCAACGCAACGCTGCATAAATATATATGTAGAGGTATGTGTATAATTATTGTATTATGTGAATACGTATACGACTATTTATTGTATGTGGTAATTATTTGGTTTGGAATCATCCATCAATCGATCATCAATATCAGGTATGCAGAGCTTTATCAAAAATTTTGAAGTACATATTACTAAATCATACGAAATCAACAAAAAAAAATGTGCATATCTTTTTTTGCATGTATGCATAACAACTTAAGAATTTTTTCCATTCATTTCATCTTAACATTAATACAATCTATATAAGGAAAATTACAACACAAAGCACTGAGAACGCGTACTTAATGTGTCCAGCAACCAAATCGATTAATACAATAATATCTGAACGCTTTCAAATGAGATTACGTGATTATCGGTAACTAGTAATACGGAGCAAACACATTAATTAGCATCCGATTCAAATCAAAATAAATTCTAACCAAAACGTTGTTGTTGATTGTGCGCCAGATCTTAATCCCGCGAGGCGCCAATTATGGTTAGAATGTACATGAAAATGTTGATTATGTCCAAGTAAAGATTCAGTGCAGCAAATATATACTCCTCGGGACTTAACGAGTACTTGTGTTCACCGCCCATCATCAACTGAGTGTCATATATCAGATACACCGAGAAGAGTAGCGCACCAATCGATGCATATACAAGCGTTATAATTTTGCCCTTTACAAACATGGCCACAAATCCAAAGATTACAAAGACGACCAAAGCTGCGAGTAAGACGCCGCGCAACATGGTGAAGTCCCACTTGGTTTGCATGGCAAAGATCGTTAATGCGAGACAAACTGCAGCCGTTAAGCCCACAGCCATTAGAACCTGTCAGATGAAACAGATATATATATATATATATAATTTAGAAATGACAGTTGTTATCTGCTGATAGGAAGCGTACGCACCTCGTTTTGACCAAAGCGACTGGCCGACACGCCCAAGAGGAACGATTGCGCCGCTGTAAACACGGTGAGGAATATAAAGTTCATTGGTGTCTGGCGTCGAACGCTCTCGCAGCAGGCCATGCACAACATGGTCACAATCACAATCCCCAAAGCCACCCACACTAGGTATCCATTCCTGTTTGCAAATTGCTTGGTTCCCTCGTGAAAGGTAAACAGTGCAACAGCTCCAAACGTCACCAAGAGTTGAGCCTGCAAATCGAAATGCAAAACTAAATTAGAAACATCCTCGAAAAGTGAATCATTATCAGTACATACCATTAGAATCATGTAAACTTTGCGTATGAAGCCACGACGGATGCTCTGATCGTCAAAAGAGAAGTTCTTGGGCTGACCCTCGGGATCATCGTAGGCGCCGTAGCCAGTCGATGGCGGTGGTTGAATGAAGCCCGGTTGGGGTGCATATCCACCGGGTGGTTGGCCCTGACCATAAGGATCCTGGCCGTAGGGTCCCTGCGGATACGGCTGACCGCCACCCTGACCGTAAGGCGGATAACCGCCCCCCTGTGGCGGTCCTTGCGGATAACCCCCGCCATAGCCACCCTGTGGCGGATAACCGCCCTGTGGTGGATAACCACCGCCATAGTTGTACTGCTGATTGGGATCTGTATGGGAAAGAGGCACATCATTTACATCAGACAAAACAAATGGGTTTGCTCTTCCATTCCGAGCTCCATACACATAAGATGTTCATTAAGTAAATTCCATGAGTATATTCGCAAGACATTTATAAAAAAAATACTTCTACCACATATTAGATAAATCCTAGAGAAAAACTACTTTAATTATGAGCAACTGTGAACAACTGAAGAAATTGTATATAAGGAACAACATAATTATTGCACATGCTCTGTGTGTTTCTAATTAAAACTTTAATAGTATATACAATTCATTGTGAAGGTTTTGTTACGATATCACGTCTTTTAAATAGACATTAACTTTTTTACTATATGTTATCGTATTGCGATACCACAACGTAAAGTACAATTAGTAAATAATGTGTGCATTTCTGCGGAAAAGATAAGAAATAATATTTTGTTTTTTATTTTGAGTCATGTTTCCATGACTGAACGAATTTATGACGTTGATATAGTACCAACACATAACAGATGGCTCCTCAATTACTAATAAAGTTGAATGATATTATTACTGTTGCAAAATGCTGACAAATGCTTAAGGGTCTGAATGGTGATATATTAACTCAAGATAACTGAATTATATGCACACAAAGAAGCAGCAACTTGAACCCTTGCAGTTAAATATGAATTTGATAACATTTATAGATATGTTTTAATGATAAATATGTTCGATTGCTGAAATGAACCCACAGATAAGACATGACAACCATCGATTAAAACTAAAAAAAGGCGCCCAATTTACCCAAATTGGCTGCAAGACTTAATTAATTAATGGCAACAGAAGCATGCGTAGAGGGATCCAAACGAGACAGCAAGCAAATTTAATTAATATGCACAAAAGTAACCAACAAATGAAAAGTCAATAAAAAGTAAACCTTGGTATTGAGGATATTGGGGGACACTTTGCCACGACATTTTTTGCTTTTCTGAACTGAACGCTCTGCTCCTACAGATTAGCTACAAGGGAGGATCAACCAACCGCTGTAAAGTAAATAAAGACCCAAAGAAACTGTCAGTTAGTTGAGTATGTTCATCAGGACTCACCGTGCATTTTTGTTTGTTATCGCTTATCGATAAAGCTCGATTTCAATTACCTGCAATATGAGAAAGAGAATAATAAGTGATGGAGAGAGATGAATAAGTCACCAATTTTAAATAAAGTTCACTTTTAATAACCGGTCGGGTCTCTTTAGATCTAAATTAATTTCATGTCATGAAATGAGTGGTTTGTTGTGGCACAGCAAAAACAAATGGTAAACATGACGTGACACACATACAAAGGCGTACGCAGGAGGGGCCTTAGACTAAAATCTATGCAAAAATTAGCCAACTTCGACGCACTCCCACACAAATATACACTTTTGAATGTGTGTGTGTGTCGCTCCTATGTACATGAGTGTGTATATAACTATATGTGCTCGAGTGACGACGTCAGCAAATTATAAATGTCTGTATTTATTTCACAGTTCTTATCCAACATAAACTTGTTACCCGGGGGTAAAAGATTTGTCGATTGGTGACTCACGCGTCACTTCAGCCACTTAGCTAATTAGTTGAGGAAGAACGGAGAGAACGTAAACACCTGTTTCGTATTTGTTTTGCAACCACTGTTTGTGTTCTAAATATAGAGAAACCACCGAAAATTACCTTCCTTATTGCGCACAATTAAAATATAAACAAGAGAATGAATTCACACAACTGTATTTTTGTTGTGTGTTTTCTAGAAAATTGTGTTTCCTAGTGATGCAAGATAAGTACATCGATACACAGCATCCCCCTCAGAAAACATCGATACATTCTTAAATAAAGTTGGGTATGCAGCTCAGAGTTATCGCTTTCAAAAATATCACTGGCAGAAAATTTAGATGTGTTAATAAGTGTGGTAAATAAATATAAATATATGAAAATAAATATTCTTTGTCACCTGTTTATTGGTATAAGCTATCAACATGCACCTATCAGCAACGCCCTCAAGTGTAAGGAAATGTTCTAAAAAGTCACGTATATCGAAACAAACTATCGATAATGGTCTATTAAAACAACCTAAATAATACCGAGTTGCATTGCGGCCGAGCATGCTGCAATAGTTGCCGACACTCGTGAAATTTGTTCGATTTGTGTATTAAAAGGGACAAGAATTGGTAAGCCAAATTGCAAGTGTCAACACAAAATCAATATGTAAACGGTGAATGCTGAAATTTGTCAACTAAATGTGTTGCGTTTAGGTTATGTGTGAGTGCTGCAGTAGACAAAGAAACGGAGGCGACTCCCCTTTCTCTGCCTGTCTATCCATATGTAACGAGGTTGATTGAACTGCAGCAAAGAGAAAACCGGCAGCAAATTTCAATTCTAAATGTGCAATATGCTAAATTAGTGCTGCTATTAATATGCCCAAGCGTGTGTATGTGTGTACGTGACGCAATAGTTGAGTAGCGGATGCGTGCTCCCCTCTCCTCCCCTTCCCTATGCCACGCTCGCCTGTTGCTTATCAAGTTTTGGTTTATACGAATAATAAAAAATATATTGTTATTTTACAGCATTCCAGAATGGTCGAGGAAAAGGAGAACATAGCCAATGCGGGGCAGGAGCAGGTCTCCAAGAAAGGCGCCAAGAAGCAAGCAAAGGCCGCCAAGGTGAGCTACGTGGCTGAATTTATAAAACTGATAAACGTCATCTAAAGTACTTCTCTCTCTCTCTCTCTCTCGCTCTGTAGAAAGCTGAGCAGAAGGCAGAGCATGCTGCTGCCGTTGCCGTTGATGCTGCTGGTGATAATGCCACCGATCATGCTGCCGATCGTTATGGTCTCTCCGAGATGATTCAATCCAAGGAGAAGCGTAGCGAACGTCAATTTGTCTCTGTGTCGGAGCTGGGCAAGCATGTGGATGACAAGGATCTGCTGTGGGTGCGTGGACGTGTGCATACATCACGTGCCAAGGGCAAACAATGCTTCCTCATTCTGCGCCAGCAGAGCAGCACCGTCCAATGCATTCTCGCCGTGGACGATGTAATCTCCAAGCAAATGGTCAAGTTTGCCGGAAAGTAAGCATAACAATTAAACAACTTCCTCAATTAAATGATAAAATATTGTTACTTATCCCAGCATACCTAAGGAGAGCATCATTGATATCCAGGCCAAAGCGGTGGCTGTGCCCAATCGCATCGAGTCGTGTACGGAACAGTTGTTGGAGCTGTTCATCGAGCAGATTTTTGTCATTTCACAAGCGAAGGCACAGTTGCCGCTACAAATTGAAGATGCATCCAGGCCGGAGAATGCAGATGATGCCGATGGTCTTAATATACGCGTCAATCAGGATACTAGATTGGATAATCGCGTGCTCGATCTGAGGACACCAGCCAATCAGGCCATTTTTCGCCTGGAGGCCGGCGTTTGTCGTTTGTTCCGCGATATATTGACCGATCAGGGTTTCACCGAAATCCACACGCCCAAGATCATTTCCGCTGCCAGTGAGGGTGGCGCCAACGTCTTTACCGTCAGCTACTTTAAGGGTAAGTTCTGCGATTTATAGCGATAGTAATATAATGATCAACAAATAATGAAGGCTTAGGATTTTTATAGAATCAAATGTTGATCGCTTTTCGCCAAACTATTTAAAAAAAAAAACCTTAATTGTATGTTATACACATTTCCATTGTAAGGTGAAAACTGCTTGCAACAGTTGGACTTTTCCTCTATTGTTTTCTGTTCTGAATCTAATTTATGCCGCTTCTCTTGCAGACTCGGCATATCTGGCACAGTCGCCGCAGCTGTACAAGCAGATGGCAATCGCAGCTGACTTCGACAAGGTTTACACAGTTGGAGCTGTGTTCCGCGCCGAAGATTCGAACACGCACAGGCACTTGACGGAGTTTGTTGGTCTCGATTTGGAGATGGCCTTCAAGTACCACTACCACGAAGTGCTGCACACAATTGGCAACACGTTTACGGCCATCTTTAAGGGACTGCGCGACAAGTACAGTCGCGAAATTGAGGCCGTTGGACAGCAGTATAAAGTGGACGCGTTCAAGTTTTTGGAGCCGCCGCTCATCCTGCAGTTTGCCGAGGGTGTGGCAATGTTGCGTGAGGCTGGCATCGAAACCGGTGATGAGGAGGATTTGTCCACGCCAAACGAGAAGTTGTTGGGCCGTCTGGTGAAGGCCAAATACGATACGGACTTTTACATACTCGACAAGTTTCCGCTGTCGATACGTCCGTTCTACACAATGCCCGATCCCAGCAATCCGGTCTATTCCAATTCGTATGACATGTTCATGCGTGGCGAGGAGATCCTCTCGGGTGCGCAACGTATCCACGATCCAGAGTACTTAATTGAGCGTGCCAAGCATCACAATATTGGTAAGTCTCGACATGCTTGAAGTATAAGCCTCGTCAATCTAATCATCATCAATCTTGCTTGCAGATACCACAAAAATTGCGGCTTATATTGAGTCCTTCCGCTATGGTTGTCCACCGCACGCGGGCGGCGGCATTGGCATGGAACGAGTCGTTATGTTGTATCTGGGCTTGGATAACATTAGGAAGACGTCAATGTTCCCACGTGATCCCAAGCGGTTAACACCTTAAATGTGGCCAGCACATCATCAATAACATAATAACAATAACAGCTACTCTATCTTAATGAATTAAATTCGCAGCAATTTGTACGATTTTCTTCAACTTTCCATAACTGTGAGCCCAACACTCAATATCTTAATTTTTATAGACTCCCGAACCCAGAACCCATCCCAGTTATTGTTGGTACGCTCTCTTCCTCAAGACTTGCATGCATGCTGCAAAGTTGTTTGACAACGAGAACTGTAAAGACTGCTTAGAGTCAAAATTGTTTACTACGGATGAAATAAATCTTTGCCAGTGTGTTTAGTAATTAATTTGTGCTTAATTCATTGGTGAATCGCAGATGGGTCAACATGGATGAGGATGGACAGACAAGTGTCGATATTCCTTAGTTGAAGAAGACGATAAATATAGAATTGACCTGGAATTTAAGAGTTCAATTTGGCATTAAAGTCTACAATTTGCGCATAATTAATGTACTTTTAACCACAAATATATTATGCTCTTTCATAATTTTTTAAGAACAACATCAAAAATAAAATCATTTCTGAAAATTTAAATAAGCATTTAAAAGTCCTCTTTAGAAGTGCCTTGCTAATATTTCAAACTGCAAATCAAAATTTAGGCTCAATTTCAAATCCAATTAAAAAACTCGATATCAATTTGGTCACGATTTCTTCTTTAGACGTTTTCTACATATATACATTTTATACCTTACCCTTGACATGTCAAATTTCCAACTCCCGAGAAAGGCGCTTCCAAGATTTCTAACAGGAGAAAACTTGACCGATTTGATAACGTTTTATCCTGTCATTTGACATTTATCATATTATTCAAGCTTGGAAGTTGTATCTTCAACAGTTGTCTACACGTTTCTGATGGACACTTAATCAAAATGTTTTTGGAATACGAAATACAGGTGAAAAAACCGAAGAGCTGAGGAGAAACACTTCAGATACCCACTAGAAAAATATTCGAAAATATTTGAATGATTATTATTATATAGAATGAGCCCCACACACTCAACCGGTAGCAAAAGATGGTTTTAATCCAGGGAATATCATTACTATCTACCGCTCTGCAAATCTTGGCCTTATCATATATATATGCTGGCATCCATATTATGTCTCAATATCAAATACTCGTTTAAGCAAACACAAAAGTTATCTTATAGTTTACCTTGTGAAATTAAGGTGGCAGATTTGTCGCAGTCTTGTTTATTCAACATTTATTTCGGTTTTTGAAATGCATTTTAATTGATTTAATGAAGTCTCCATTCTTAATACTCATCGCAGTTTATAGTGCCAGCCACTGACGAAGAGTTCATTATAAAGCAATCAAGCTAATGCATTGTCCTCATGACGAAGATTTCTCTCTGAATCTTGACATACATGCAGATATATACACACAAGCATATATATTGAACTTATCGGACAAGTGTTCGCTGTTCAACAACAATAGCCACACACAATAAATTGTATTCGGTCTCAATCAGATTATTATCAATAAACAAGTGTGTACTTCTCGCATACGTCACGTTGTGTCCAAGAGGAACACTGTTGACACAGTTGGCAAATACTTTTCAGGCCAAACACAAAAGGACGAATACGAATACGAGAATTCCTTTCAATCTGTGTGTGTTGTTTGTTGCACAGCAACTAACTCTGTGCGTTGATTCCACAACGCTATCGGCGAACGAACTTTAAAATCAGACAATAAACAGAAGCACAAACAGAACACAACAGAACAGAAAGAGAGAGGCGAACACAGCAAGCAGAGGCAGCCAGGAGCAAATATTTGCTGCTGTGCGAGTCTGTCTACTTCAAGACACAATTGAGACGCACTCCATTTTATTTTCACACCGCGGCATCGTTAGTTCAGACACCGTAACAACAACAATAACAACAAAAACTGCAAGAGCGACGACAGCAACAATAACAAACCACTGCACAGCTGCACGTAAGAGGCACACACACTAATGCGCGTTCAAAGTGGGCGTCGCTGACTGCTCGTACAGCGTGTGCACAGTGCTTGTCTCGCTCTAACCCACACATGCCAAGTCCGCGGCAAGGGAGATGGCATGCGTTTGAAATGCCATTTTGTTTGCGCTTCTGCTGCGACGCTGTTGCTGTCGCGACTGCATCCATCGAACAGCAAGCAAGCAGGCAGCCAGTCAGCCAGCCAGCAGTTTGTTTTCTCCCTTCCAATCGAGCGGCAGTTTGGCGGTTACGCATTACGCCACACGCTCCGCGAACTCTTCTCTCTGAGCGTCCACAGTCCGAAGTGAGCGATCGCAGCAAGTGCAGCGCAGTAGTTCCATTTTCTGAGTGCATGCGCTGGCAATTAAAAGATTTATTCGATTTATTTGCCATGCACATTCATTTTAAGCTCAAGTGATGCTGCATACGTAACGTAACTAATGTGAATTGTGAACAACGTATACGTTTACGTTCTACGTTCTACGTTCTCGTACGTTTCCGTCGCCGTCTTCGGTCGCCGTCGCCGTTTGCGCTGCGCTGCCAACTCGCAAAGAATTTATGGAATTTGGCATTTGTGGATTTAGCGAAAATATTTTCATTGAGTGCGCGAGCAAATGTTTTTGTGTACGCTTCGTTTTTCACATCTTTCGCTGCGCTGAGGGACTGCTGGCCCTGCATACCCCCACCCTCCCTTCCTCATTGTCTGGCCACAGTCGCCCCCGTTGCAGTCGTAAAGGCAACGCTAAAATCTTAAATATTCACGTGAAAATTTCGGTGCTTATCAAATTTAATTACTATTTAAATTAACTGCAAAGCATTTCGTGCAAAAAAAAGCAAAGAAAATACAAAAGGAAAAAGCATGCTTTTACGACGGCGGTGAAAGAAAACCGTGTCTGTCAGTGAAAATCTAAACCACACAAATGTGATTCACAACAAGAAAAGTGTTTTCTCAATCTATGATCTGAAATAGCGAATATAAGTTAAAGTGCATAAATCATAAAACACTTTTGGGAACAATTGGATTATAAAACGAAAGACTTTAAGTGGTAAGTAGCTAGAATTAAACGACTATTAAAGTACTGCTGAGTGGAACGGGTTTTAGTTTAAAGATCTAAACAATTGTGTATGAATCGGCCAATACTTGCTACTTTATATAACCATAAACTGGTTATATTATATTTCTGACTTACATCTTCTATTCAGGCACGCTTATACGATTCGCATTAACATCTATTATAGATATTTTAGTTACAGCAAATAAGTGCATATTTGACTGGATTATGCATTCAACTTGTTTAAAATACTTTGCAATTATTTAAATTCAAATGTTAATGTCTAAAGCGGCAACTTAAAATGAATAACTTGGAAGATACAGGTTAGATAACATAATCGCAATTAGGTTCAAGTCTTATGTTTTTGCAACAAAGCTTAAGACGTTAAGACCTTAATAAACTTATCGGAAAATATGGGATAAATAAATCAAATTATTTTTGCTTACAAAATAGAATATGCCGCCGGCCACTTTGAGCTGTCGAAAGTATCATCAAATTGATGAAGAAAACTAAATGAAAATATTTGAAAACATTGCTATATATATGAATCAATAAATGATATGTATATATATAATATTATATATGTACATATGTATATGAGCTATGGATACTGTTATATGTTGATCACCGTTTGATTTCACCCTATATGTGTCTCAAATAAGTTGACACCGGTAAACGAAATTACAGAAGTAACTTAATCTATTACGTAGAAGCTTTAAATGATTGATATGTACATACAGAAATATATATATATAGATTATATAAATAGCCTTAATACAATACTTAACTCAAGTGCGTCGCTTTGGCAACAATTTAAGAAATGTAGAGAGCAAATATAGGATCATTGTCATGAATTTATTTCGCATTGGTTAAGCAAAATGTGTTTTTAAACGATTGATGACTAATAAAAATCTTAAGCACATTCTGACAAAGTCAATAATAACAGATCTATATTAAATATACAGTTAAAATGAATGGCCAACGATTAAGATTAATGTGGCAAATAGAACATTGTTGCAATAAATTAGGAAAGTGGCCCATTTATATATGTAGTAGAGGTATTCATATGTGGGTGTTATAATGCATTTATTTCACATTAAAAATAATGAATGCACAATTAGAATCATTACTAAGAGTGGGGCATTTTACATAACATCTAACGATTACAAAATATGTGTTGGATTTTCTATTTTTGACGCAAGCAACAATTTTAATACCTTTCATTTCCTTGTCTTATTTTCACAGTTTGCAATTTTTCAACGGAAACTCGGACAAGGGAACGGCCGGGCCCCATCATGGATGCCCGGAAAGCAGCAGCAGCAGCAGCAGCAACAACAACAATATTAACACTAACAATAGCAACTACTACCAACAACAACAACAACAACAACAACAACAATAATACAAATAACAACATCTAACAGCAGTCAACAATGTGGAAATGATAATTGCAATTGCCTGCGCATAACAAAAGCAAAGCAAAGCAAAGCGGGTGAAGAAAGTTGAAGTTGAAGTTGAAAAAAAAACAAAAAGAAAAATACAACAACAACAACAACAACAAAAATCAAGGAAAATTCATAGAAAAAGAAGTTTGCTGCACACACAAAGGAAAAACGCAACAATCGGCAGAGCCAGCGAAACAAATCAAAGAAAAGCAACAGAGACACAAACAACAGCAACAGCAACAGAAAAGCAGAAAAGCAGAAAAAAGCCAAACAAATGAAAAGTAATTAAAGCTCTTCAAACAAACGCGATGGTGTTTTACAATATGTAAATATAATTAGCCGAGCGGAGTTTTCATTCCTGGAATTCGCCATTGCCAATCGAGAAAAAAAAGAAACAAACTAAAAAAAAGCAAAAAAACACGCGACTGCAACTGCAACTGCGACTCTGAGCCGGTTTTGTAATTACTCTTCACATCACTCGACTGGCCGGCGGTTAAGTTTTTCAATAGTAATATAAATTTATTTTTTTTTTGTATTTGCTGTTGTTGTTGTTGGTGTTTGTCGGTGTTGCAGGCCGAGGCTTTGAGGCCCAGGCGCAGGCGCGGCCATTGCAACTGCTACTGCAACGGCTGAAAGCGACTCCAAAAACAGCCAACAGAAAACGGCAAAAAAAACGAGAAGAAAAACACACAAAGATAACCAGCGGCAAATTGTGGAATAGTTGAAAAAAAAAGAAAAAAGAAAAAAAAAACTGTGATTACTGTGATTATTGTGTGGTGTGTGCGCGAGTGTGTGCGTGTGTGTGTAATAATTAGAAACGATAGATTGGGTGTTTTGAGTGCTGCAACTGCCACTGCAAACTGCAACAGCGACGATGGCAGTGTCCTGCCCAGAAGTAATGTACGGTGCCTATTATCCATATCTGTACGGGCGCGCAGGACCAAGTCGTTCATTTTATCAATATGAGAGGGTAAGTTCGAGCAGTGTCTATAATTCCTCCTAATAAATCCCTCCATCTCTCAGCCATTGAGTGGATAGCTCCTTCTAAGTACATTAAGCATATTTCCCATTTCGATATTTATCTTATCTAGTCTTGAAACTACAAATCCTTTGTCAATGCACCTGATACATTTCCACTAATTTTCTGCATTCAAATAATTGAATTCAAAAAGTTGTTAATTGAAATGAAATAGGACTTTCAAAATTCAACTTTTCTGCGTTTCTCGTTTGGGTTTCCATAGGAGAATTCCAGTCGTCATCCTTGACATGATATGCCTAGCATATAGGCCCTCAACCCAACAAAGATCCTGGCTTTCGTGCAGGAGCTGGGGTTGATGTAAGAACTGCAGGCTCAGAAAGGGGGCACAATATACCTTATAGGTCGCAGTGCTGGTTTTCCCCAATTATAATAATAATAATGAGTCATCAATCATATTATCATTACTATATTTCGCCAAAATTTAGATTGTTAATATAATCTATAACTGATTTTTCATTAGTTGGTGTAGCAACTGGGATGGAAAAATAGCAATAAATTAATTTGTTTCTTCAACAATAACCAAGGGGATATATATATATATATATATATATATACATATATATGTACTTTTTCTGTCCCAAAAATAGTTTCTAGCTAAGGTGGTCAAATGTCATGTTTAAAGATGCATTTATTAACCCGACCTTGGACCAGCAATAATATATTTCAATTATTAATTGAGGTCACCAAACAAATAAAAAATAATACTTATAAATTCTTGCTAAGAAAACATTATAAATATTAAAACTAGACCCAAGTGAAATATGCCTAAATATCTTATCTAATTTGCTTTCTCATTGCAATAATCTTTCACATTATAATTTGTTTAATTGTGGCTTTTAGTTAACTATGCTTAATTAAATGTGCATATTAATATATGTTAACAACCGCCAGCGAATGAGCACGCACACAATTTCGAGGGCCAGCGGCTCCTCCTTCAGCTGCCAATTTGTTTACGTTGAGGACTGGGGCAAATGTATAATTAAATGCACTGAAACAAATCATAAGAATTCACGCAAAACGCAAATCGTTTTTCAATGTGAATGCGTTTCGCAAGATTTCAAGGAATTCCGCAAAGCAAATGTCGCTTTTGTTTGCCGTTTGTCTTTCGGTTTTTTGTAGTTTTTTGCTAAACATTGATTTCGAAGATATCTGGTGATTTTTTTGTGACAAGTACAGAAAAGTTCTCACGATGGCCGCAGCTCGAGCTTCACAGTTTTTGGCCCCAAAAGGGACACACAGTAAAGCCTCAAGCCTCAAGCTCAAGCTCAAGCTGAATCTGAATCTGAAACTGGGTTTGTGTTTGTGTTTGGGTTTCGGGACTGACTCCATTGGACACCACTGTCT
The DNA here is from genome assembly GCA_035044105.1 of Drosophila nr. perissopoda 5 BK-2023a. Lineage (NCBI taxonomy): Eukaryota > Metazoa > Arthropoda > Insecta > Diptera > Drosophilidae > Drosophila > Drosophila nr. perissopoda 5 BK-2023a. The sequence goes on from JAWNMK010000231.1 coordinate 1,385,391, forward strand.
GCATGTCGCTGTGGCACAAAGAAATTCTTGTGTCGCAAGTTCCAATTATACAAGGCCGCGGCACCCAAATCGAAATTGGCCTTTTATGTAAGTAACCGATACGAACACGATTCTGATTCTATGCTTTTGCATGACCATAAACAGGACGCAGAAAGAGAGATAAACTCCCGCAGATCACCGCACAACGCTCCGGGGCCAAGTCAAGCCAATGCCATAAGGGTAAAGGGTTCGGTTTCGCTTTCGGGTTTGCCTTTGGGCTTGGGTTTGGGTTTTGGGGTTCGAGCCAATCGCAGATTGAGTCAGCAGCACAGAGACAGAGCACAGTCTGTGCTCTTGGCTCTTGGCTAGCCAGACCAGGTGACCGCTGACCGGTCGGTGAGCGGCTCTAAGAGGTGACCGGTTTATTTGCCCAAAGCCCCTTACAAAGGAGGCTCCCTGGCAGTTTTGTCGTCCCGTCGACACTTTGCTTTTTTCGCTTTGTTGTTGTTTTTGTTTTTTGTGTTCCCTTTCTCTTAATTTATTGCGTGTATCGCCATTAGTTCTTGCCGAGCACATCAAAAACGATCAGATAAACCAACAAAAAAAACCAACAAAATAAAAAACATCTATCGTAGGCACGCCGAAGCTAAGATACCCTTGCCGAACACCTGCTGAGATCTATATTATCTATATTATAGTAGTCAAATGTTAATAGAAGTAAGACCACGACTCGTAACTAGTTAGTTTCGTCTTAGCCTTATTATTAACCAGCCGGGGAGTTTCATATATCAGCCGACTTCGATATAAGTATGCAAGAATCAATAAACATCGCATAGAGACAAGGTCAACACAGCTAGTGCTGCAGATTAAGAATATATACATATATATATATATATAGACATCAACTTAATTTCATTACAAGCAGCATAAGAAAATAATACGATCCTTCTGCAAGGGTATACAAAGCGAAGCGAAACGAACCGAGTGAGGACTCTGGGAAGGGATGTCACAGGTTCCTCGTCCAAGTTGGTGATTTATGCCGTGTGAGCAGCCGAGTTGATCGCTCAGCATAATCGAAATATCGCTGCAGCTAATAACAGTGACTATATGCAGCAGTTGCAGCAGCGACGACTTGGCCAGGACTTGGCCAGGCCAGGCCGGCCAGATACTTTCTGTATCTGCGCATTGTTCGCACATCGTTGGCTACTGCACTTTGGCCCAGATCGTGTTGCCTGATAAGGCAAGCAGCGGCGGCAAACATATTGATTATGTGCTTAAAACGATTGACAGATAAAGATACAGATACACATATATATTGAGATACTTATTTCGAGTGCAGCATGCTGCATGCAACACACTGCTATCCTTAACGTATCCTCCTACGATTCTGCCAGCTCACGCCCGCAATGAGTTGGCGCTTTTCGATTAGCCTAATTAGGGCGCCCCTTAGCACTTTGGGGGCAAACAAATTAAGACTTTGTAAACAAGCCGCAAGCATAAAAGTCCAAGTGTCAGCTGCTGCTGTGGAATGTATCTACAAGATAATCAACACACTTAAAACAAATTGCGACTACGTTGTTCTCAAAACTATGATTGAAATCCGAAAAAAAATAGAATGAAAAATGTTTTTTATTTTTTAAATATGCTAAACTATTTATTAAGCCAAAAATATTTCAACTTTTCGATTTTTGTTTGAGTTTTATTAGTAGCTAAAACTAGTTCCTTAAATAGTACAAATATCACTTAAAATCAAACTTAGTCAGCTTAAATCTAATATTAAAATTCTAACATTTTTGAAGTTGTATAAATTTTCAAAATGCTGAAAATCAATTTTTAGTCTTTAATTGAATTTTATTCCCAGTTATGCAAAGTTCAAGTTATTTTCATAGGAATTTGAACTTAGTCTTAATATATATGTTTAACGGTATATTTACTATTTTTTCGAATTTTAATTTTTCAATTTGGTTATCTCCTATGATTTGGAATGAAAGTATATCAAATTGAAAGTCACTGTCATAATAAATAACATATTTTTGAGTGTCAAACGACTTACTCAAATGTTTTCCAAGTGTAAGTATCTACGAGATACTTCAGACGACACCTACGCCGCCAGCCGGCGCATTGTTGCTCCACATAAATCATACCCAATGGATCGAGCTGTCGATGCTCGCTGCACTTTTCAAATGGATCGTGCTGGTTAACCCATTATTAACCCCGAGGCCAGCATCATAATTGCTGTGCGACCCCCTCCCGCCCTTCCCTTTATCGACGGTGTGAGGGGGTTTGGTGGAGGGTGGGGGGGAAGCGTGTTTAAATTTAGAAGCGTTTTCGGGGCGCTCGCAAATGTGGCGAAACGGCAGCGTGCCCCTCGTCGTCGGGTTATCGGCCACTTATAGAACGCTCGCCCTAATGGGCTCATTAAAGACGCCGGGCAATACACTCGCAAAAATTGAGCCTGATATTTGAAGAAGTCTTTGAAAAATTCAGATTCAGATTTACCTAAAATGAGAATCGATCTGAAATGGAAACCAGAAAAACTGTTCTTATTTCCAGCAATAATTTCAAGATATGTACATATAAATTTCCCTAAATTGAGAAACAAGAAATATATATGTGTAGATTAGAATTATTTTTAATTTCTAAAAATCAGAAAGAAATTAAGTTAGATATATATAGTCCAAAAAGAGTTCGATCAGAGGGTAGGAAACTATTGAATACATATTTGGCATCCAGAATTTAGTTTCTTTATTATGAAAATAAGTTGAAGTTAACCAAATCTACATTTCTAATGAAATAGTTAGTCAATAATATGTCTGGGTATAAAACATATATATCAACTGAAGGATATATCTATCAAAACTGGATCTATGGTGTACGAGCAGTCCAAATTCGAGTTATCTAGCTGTCAGAGTGTAGCCAATATGCTTTTTTTGCTGCTAGGTTTCAGTGTTTTCTTTGAGTGTAGTTGCAACGCTGGCATAGGCAGGGGGGGGGGGGGGTAGCTATAGGTAGGTGTAGGTGTCTGTCGCACTGTGCTCGTAAATTGTCTCGAGCGCCGCATTATGTTTGACACGTCGCCAAGCTGGAAGATTGCGGCGTGATTATCGCTGCCCTGTGAACGGCTTTAGACTGTGACCCCCCCATTCCACGCCCTCAACGCTCCCCCCCGGCCGCCCTAATTTCCTGCGTGACAATATGCGAACGCTCGTAAATTTAATGGCCTCACTCACAACACTTTTCCAGTTTTTCCCAACGGCATAAATTTACTTATTGTGTCATTTTCAATTTGCACCAAAGCGCCTCATAATTCATTTCTCACTTTTCCATTTCAATTTTCATTTCAATTTCAATTTCCATTTTGAGTTTTCAATTTGCGCCCTCAACTAATGCTCTCTGTGTCTCTTACAGTTCAACCAGGATCTGTACTCGTCCTCGGGCGTACAGCTGGCCGCCTCGTCGAGCGCCTCCGGCAGCTCTCACTCCCCCTGCAGCCCCATATTGCCGCCGTCGGTGAGCGCCAATGCGGCAGCAGCAGCTGTTGCCGCCGCCGCTCACAATTCAGCTGCAGCAGCCGTTGCAGCGGTTCAAGCGAATCAAGCCTCCTCGTCTGGCCTGCAACTGGGTGCAGTGGGTGGCGTCGGCGGCGGTGTCGGTGGGGGAGTGGTTGGCAGCGGCCCACCAAGCGGATTACTCGGCTCAAATCTGGCTCCGAGCGGCGGTCTGGGCATGAGTCCGGTGCTCAGTGGCGCCGGCAGTGTTGGACACGGCATCCACAGCCACAGCCGGACACATCAAACCAAAGAAGAGGATCTCATTGTGCCGCGCAGCGAAGCTGAAGGTAAGTCTTGGCCTTAATATGAGACCATCCTAATCAATCAGATACATATATATTCGAAAGCTGAAAAGTTTCTGGATATAGTTGATAATTCCAATATCATAGATATATTTAGAGTTTGATCACAATTCTAGCGATGACTGACAGCAGAAAACATTGATAAGAGTTGTTCTATATGTATTTATTGGATTTATGTGCTTATAATATAAATATTTATAGCATCCAAACATTATTACCCAGAAAAACAATCAAACATTGATTTGATAAGTTATATAAAAAATCGCTTAAGAAGTTCCAGTTTTATAGTGTATTGCAAGGCAAAAAAAAAACACATTCAGCTTTAGTGCTCTCTAAAGTGTTATGAACTTAAAGAATCGTAAATATTATTATTAAACATATAAATATGAAATATTTTATCATTTCATTGATAACAAAACTGAATATCCGAAATAAATCTTCTCTAAAATTTGCCAGCAATGCTAAACTAAACACAAAATGTAGAAAATTTAGATAAAAATTAAGATCCAAAATAAATCTTCTCAAAAATGTTGCAGAAAATGCTCAATTGAAAAGATGAATGAGAAATTAGGCGCCTCGCCAGAATAGTTATTGTTTTTAGTTAGAGTTGAAGACATAGTTAAATATAGTATAGTAATCAACAGTTATATTTATTTGTGAAATTTATTCGTTAACATTTAGTTTAGTTAAAGATAAGCCCATTAAGAGATAAATATGTGTTCACATTTCTGCTGTCAGCGTCGAAGATCGATTGTTTGCCAAGGCTGTGGAATGTGCTGCCGTTTTAATACAGTCAGAAAGAAAGGCAGACTGACTGAGAGAGAGAGAAGGAGAGAGAGAGGGAGAGAGAGAGAGACATGTATATACATAAATATATATATATAGAGAGAGAGATAGAACGACAGGCTAATTAATTTGCACATTTTTGAGATTGTTCGCCGGCATTCCGACGGGTTAACATTTAATAATTTATATCGTATTTTATAATGGATATGCAACTCGAATAACTTGCAACTGCACCAATGAACTTCGCAGCTCTATCTCTCTCTCTCCCTCTCTTTTGGCATTTCTCTCTCTTTCCCTCTCTTTTGGCATTTCTCTGTCTCTGTCGCTTTGTGTTGCCAATAATGAAATGCGTATTCAATTGCAGCGCGCCTGGTGGGCTCCCAACAACAGCATCATCATCATAATGAATCATCCTGCTCCTCTGGCCCCGACTCGCCCCGCCATCCGCACTCCAATCATCCGCATTCGCTGCACGCCGGTGCGGGGGGTGGGTCCGCGGGGGGCGTCTCGGCTGGCACGGGCGCCATGTCCAAGGAGCTGCCACTGGACGCGAGCAGCAGTGGAGGAGGAGGAGGAGGAGGAAATCAAGGACGCGCTCAGTATCTGTCGGCCACCTGCGTTGTATTCACAAACTACTCCGGCGACACGGCCAGCGTTGTGGATGAGCACTTCTCCCGGGCGCTCAACTACAGCAACAAGGATGCTAAAGGTAGCTACTACTCCAACCATGTATATTTATCCACACACATATAAATGATCCATGTCATGTGTTACTCCCCAATCCCACATTTTACATGTGGATCAAAAGACCCGCTCATGTCATGTACTTGTCCCAGCTGTCAGTTTGCGTGTTGGCGTTCACAATTACCCAGAACCAGAGCCAGAACCACCACCAGAATCAGTTTCACAGCGCCGGAGCCAGAATGCTGGTGCCAGGCCAGGCCAGCCGGGCCGGGCCGAAAAAAATCTCATAATTAGCCAAGAATCAGAGCGGAGTTATTAAAATGTCGCGTGCAATTGCTCATGAAAGTGCAAATGGGAATGGCAAGGGGGGGATGTGGGTTGAGGGATGGACATAAGAAAAATGTAACCCTCTCCAGCAGCTCCAAGTTTCTAGGAAACCATATATGCAATTTACGATCTTGTAAAAGATTTGAAAGGAATATAAATTCATCATTTTGTGTTTATAAATTGATCTTGATTTCGATTAAGAATTCGATATTTATATAGAATCTAATAATAAGTTTTAATCCAAGGTGATATGCTTTTTTTTGAGTGTAGCCCTACTCTTCTTTGGGTTAGTTTTCATTAAATAGTTAAGCAGAGAACTTGCATAAAATTAATAATATTTATTTTGTATATATTTATATATGATTAATATTTTAAAAAAAACTATTTGTGGCCTAATCCTAGATAACTATTCAAAAGTACCTCGCATATTTTGCTACGTATTCCTTCCGAAGACCCCGATGCCACCAAAACCATCCCCTTCCCCTTCCCTCCACTTCGTTGTATCGTTGTTTCGCTGAATGCCAGTGCGTCGCACAATAAACCAAATAAATCAAGTTGCCACTTGCCACTCGGTTGTTCTTTCGATTTCAAAATTAATTACCTCCTTTAATGAAGATAAACGTTTCGTTTGTTCATGCCTGTCGCACTCTCTCCCCCCACACCCCCTGTCTGTCTGTCTGTCCAACTTGTTGTATCTTTTGGCTGCTGTCGCACAGTGTTCTTTTTAATATTCCGTTTTATTTATAAAGTGTATGCATTTCTTTGCCTCTTTGCCTCGTTGCCTCTTTGCATCTGTTTGGCAACAACAACTGAAAAGTATCACTTCAATTTTGAATCGCTCGCAAATATTTCATTTTTATTCAAACTGAAAGCCTCTCAAATAGTCTTAATTATGATTAAAATCTTTCCTTTTGCTTTTGATTACAATTTACCTGCTACTTTAGATAGTAACTAATTAAAATTCCACTCGAAATGCATTGTTCATTGCTCAATCAATCAATTATCGCTTTTATTGCAAACGCCAAACACATTTGCATGCTAAGCAGCAACCGCGGCCGCCAGGTGACGCTAATGTTTCGTACGTGTCGTTGTATTGGGTGCTCAGCATCTCCAACTTCACCCACAAAATGTAGCCAATCAACGAGCACCCAAACAATTTGTGGTGTATTTTCTTTTCACCACTAATCGCAATCGCATTCGCATTTATTGCTCCAGCTGCGTTTTATTGAGTTTCTGTTTCTGTGTGGCTGTGGGTGGTGGGTGGTGGGTAGGTAAACAAAGGGAGGCGTGTTGATGTGTGTCGGTTTGTCTACCTGCCACGCTGATTGTGCAATTTCGGCTTAGTACGCTTTTGATTTGATGCGCGTTAATTGGAAAATGTACGCTTATAGTTTGGCCAACAAATGCTCTCCGATTAATTCAATCAAATTCGATTCGCTTTTCCATTTCATGTGATTTTCCCAGAATTTCGTAGAGTTGGGTTTCATGAAGCCAAAATTGCTTTTATCTTCGCGTCTATTGCAGTTAGCCATTTTGTATGGTTTTGACGTGACGAGGTTTGAATGCAACGATAAAACCTGAATAATGAATGTGGAAATTTTTATCACATCTTTTTCTATTCTGAAAATGCGATTAACTTAAGTAAAAACTAAAAACTATTTTTTAAATTCATAAATCTGTTATAAACAAGATTAAAGCAATCTCTGAACATTATGTGTAATTAATATGTGAAGCTAATGTCCATCAAATTAATTGAGCTATGCATAAGTTTTACTCAAAATGTTTCCGCTTATATAAAATTGTGGTTGTTAATATGATAGTTGCTGTTGCTGTTGTTGTTGTAGCCACCAGCCAAACCACTCAACCACTCACCCACTAAGCAAAATGTGAAACTTGCGCAATTCAAATAACAAAAAATGAAAACAAGAAAAAATATAAATAAAAAAAAAGCTGCAAAGTTTGTTCACGTTTTTTGTGGTATGACGCTACTTAATGGTATTTAAAGTTCATTTTGGCCATTTGTCTATTTGAGTGGTTAGCACACACACACTAACACACATGCACACACACACACACACACACATGCTTACATTGTGTTGGGGTACTTTAAAAAGTATTCAGCATTTATATAGATTTTTCTCTCTCTATCTTGATGTGCAGTTTTTTTTTTTTTTTTTTTTAAATCTGCACATACATAATGCTGTTGTTGTGGTGTGTGTGTGTGTGTGTTTGTGTGTGTATATATATCTAGTTGGAATGTGCTATAAAATGTCGCCGGAATGCGATGTGGTCGATGTTGTTGTTGTTGTTGTTCGTTGTGTGGTTCGTCTGGCGGTGCCAATGCCGAATGCCGCATAGATTCCTCATTACGGTTTTAAAATGCATTTCAATTAACTGCTCACTCGAGATACACTCACATTGCAGCGCATCGCATCGCATTGCACACAGATACAGATACTGCTACAGATGCATACACTCACACAGATACAGATATCCAATACAGACACAGATACAGATACAGATACATTCTCAGTGGCACGCTTGCACTTTCAGTTGTTGTGGCTTCTGTTCGGTTCGGTTTGTTTCGGTTCTGTTCTCCTAAAATATATCGCCGTCATCAGTGCGACCAAACACCCCGAAGATCCACACATGCATACACAGTGAGAAATTCAAGCAGTGATGTTGTTCTTGACTCTTGCTTTAAGTACTGCACTGCTCTCAATTCAAAAATGACTTTGCTTGGATATGAATAAAATTTTAAACGAGTTTTTCATTTTTAAAGTACGCTCTTGCACCAGCTCTTTTCTCGCTGTGCACGTATGTGGCCCCAGAGAGAAAGAGCAAGAAAGAGACAGAAAGAGAGAGAGAGAGAGATGTCCTCAGCTGCAGCCTTCAGTTTGTGTGTTTACGCTGGGCCTCGTTTGCGGTGTTTGTGGCACTTTCATATGATATTCGAATGCTACGCGTATTTAATTAGATGCCCCGAAGAATTCGATTTAAAATTCCTTGGCACCCGCCGCTGGCGCAGATGCAACAGCGAACAACCCATACCGCGTACCCCGCACCCCGCACCCTGAAACCTACCTAAGAGGAGCAACATATTCAGAGTAGATTCGAGATTCTCGCTCGCTCTTTGGCTATTTCCATTTGGGTTGGCTTCTGTGTTCTCTATAGGGATACGCACACACACACACACATATATAGTTAAAAGGACACACGCCTTTTTTGTTGTGTGTGTGTGGTCCTTATCAGCATTGCAGTCAATTTCGATTCAGGTGCAACTTCATTAGTGACCGGCAGCGATCAGGTGAAAGGTGAACAGGTAGCAGTTGCAGCTCTTTGCGTCTTTTGAGCCTTGCGGCCCGCATTGAATTGAAAGTGAAAACAAGCGGCGACAGCAGCAAGGAAGCGCTCACAAATCTTTGTTGCAACTTGCTCGTTTGCACTTTAATGGGAATTCCTGGCCGTCAGTTGGGCGAGTGAGTGAGTGAATGACTATGACGCTGAAGATGGCGACGATGACGACTTTTTTGCCAGCCGCTTGTTTTTTGTTTTTGTTTTTTTTATTGTGCGCCGCCGAATGGGGCACGCGGCATCGCTAACCAACCAACCAAGTCAGCCAGCCAGCCAGTCAGCCAGCCAGTCAGCCAGCCAACCAACCAGTCAGCCACATCATCAGCATTCAAGGCACACTCACAACGTGCCACAGCGAGTCGCGAGTTCTCAGTTGTAGCTCGCGACTGCTGCAAACAGTTCAAAGCATATCCTCGAAGCTACACTTGAAAAAAACATGGCCCAGCTAGACTTGGACAAATTCAATCCTTAGGTGGCAAGGGCAGCTCTGCTGACTCCTAGGAAGAAAGTTCCTACAAATAACAGAACATTTCGTATTTTGAATCAAGGCAAGGTCAAATCTTTTTTGCTGAGTGTAGAGCTGCGCAGAGTAACTGCCTCCTTTGTGCCCCATAAGCCGCATGTCTCTATTGCCCCTCCCAGAAGAACAACAGCCGCAGCAGCAGCAGCAGCAGCAGTGCAACAGCAGTTGTTGTATATTTTTCTCTTGAATTGAGTTTGGAATGTTGTCAACGCAAATGCGCCTATGTCCCAAGTACCCAGAGGCAGTTGCAGTGCCAGTGCCAGTGCCAGTGGCAGTGGCAGTGGTAGTGCCAGTGGCAGAGGCAGTGTGCCCAGTCCACTCAGTCCCAAGTTGCAGTCCTTGGCACATGTGGATGCCACAGACGCCAGGCAGGCAGTCAACCAACCAAAAGTTGTTGCTATTTTCGGCAACAATTTTCAAGCAGCAGCAGCTCTCCATTACACTCGACTCCAAGAGTGCTGCGGCTGCTTGCCACAATAATGGAGATGTCTTCGTGTTCGTCTTTTGCGATTTCATAAACGCGTAGATTTACAACCATTTAATACAAGTGATGATCCTGAACACGGCACCGACAACGCCAACAGCAACAGCAACAACAATAACAACAACGACGACAATGACAACAAACATTCCGCTCAGTTATTTGCAACAAGCCATGGCGCCGACAACAACTAAGTACGTGGCTAAGGCACCGACTCCGACTCCGACTCTGACTCTGACTGTGCCCCCAGCTTCAATTCGGGAATGCAACAACAACAACAACAGCAGCAGCAGCAGCAGCAGCAGATGCACAGTTTATCATTATGCACTTGAATTGTTGCTGCTGTTGCTGTTGCTGCTGTTGCTGTTGCTGTTGCTGCTGCTGTTGCTGCTGTTGCTGTTGACACTCCCAAAGTAGGCCCCATTACATAGAATAAATGTTTTATAACTTTAAATATAAATGCCAAATAAAGGAAAAAGGTGTCGAACATATTTTATTTTCTTAGGAAACTCTATCATATTTTTGCTCAGTGCATTGTCGGCTATTTCAAAGTAACACTGACTAAGCAATACTCTTTTTGGCTTGCAACTCTTTTGCAGATAGCAGCAATCCGATGTCCAGTCGCAATTTCCCACCATCGTTCTGGAACAGCAATTACGTGCATCCCATTCCCGCCCCCACACATCCACAGGTAAGTGTGTGCGTGTGTGTGTGTGTGTGTGCATCGGCTAGAAAAACCGATTAAGCTGCAATACGTGCCGCAATTACGAGTTGCAGCAAGCACGCACTCTGAATAAGTTGTAATTCGGGCCAATATCAGCGCTGCTCAATCTCTCTGTTTGTGTATCCAAATGCAGGTTAGCGACTTGTATGGGACAGCGACAGACACTGGCTACGCCACCGATCCCTGGGTGCCACATGCGGCAGCCGCGCACTATGGTTCCTACGCGCACGCCGCACATGCGCATGTGGCCCACGCGCACGCCTACCACCACAACATGGCCCAGTACGGCAGCCTGCTGCGCCTGCCCCAACAATACAGCCACGGCACAAGGTGAGCCCACAAATCCCCGCCCGCCTCCCCTCCTCCTTCCACCCCTCAAAAGCCCAAGCAGCAACTTGCGCTGCCTTAAAAGTCGCTCAGAAAATTTAGAAATGCTCTTTAACTATTTTAATTGAGTGATCATAGAGTGATATATATATATATAGCGGTTCAGTTTTGCCTAAATTATTATAGTGTTATGAATTCCAAGCGAAAATAGTGTTTCCAGATCCAAATGCAGCATTAATCTAGTGGACAAACTATGATTAATAATGTCTAGCTTTGGAAAATGGTTAGAGTTTTGACAAATTTACGGCTAGGTAAAGTTTGAAACCGTTTCAAAGTCGGATTTTAGAGCAGTAAATGGTAAGGATTGTTAACGGTATTTAGTTCCGTTGAGGTAGTAAATAGACCTATAATATATCGCTGTCAGTAACGGATGCTTAAAATAATTTCAATCGTTTTTATTTTAACTTTAACTGAACACATTTGCATAAGAAAGGCAGATTAAGAATGCTACTTGAGTATTATTGAAAAGGTCAAGCCAAAGGTCAAACAAATATATGCATATATATATATATATATATGTATGTATTTATATATAGTAGCTTACTTAATGTTTTAGTGACCCGTGTCTCGTGCCTCATTGCAGACTACATCATGACCAGCAGACGGCCCATGCCCTGGAGAGTGCGGCAGCCTACTCGAGCTACCCGACAATGGCAGGTGCGTACTCGACTCCTCGACTCCCCATCCTTAAGCACTTTTGTGGCATATTTGTGCATTTGGCCATTTGGCGATTTGTCCATTTGTGTGCCATTGTCATGACAATGGGATGACTTACAACGTTTGACCTGTGCTTTAATGAAATATGTTTTGTTTGTCTCTTTGTTGTTTGTCTGCTGTCCACACACACACACACACACACATACATACACAACAAATAAAGGTCTGGAAGCTCAAGTGCAGGAATCGTCAAAGGATCTGTATTGGTTCTAGAAACGGTCTCCAGTGTTATCCCACGCAGCCAGCTGGTGTGAGGGGAATTTCTCGTTGATGCTTGGTGGCAAGAGGAAGGCGACTCTCAACAGACAAAATAATCATAAATTACAACCGCAGCAGCACAGCCCAACAAATAAACAATAAATAATTAAGTAAAGGATCTACAATTTATGCAAAACTTATGTTAAACAAAAAGCAACAAAAACAAAACAAAACAAAAGAATTTAAGCTGATTTTTGTTGAACGAATTGCTGATAATTATTGGGCTGAATTTATTAATAATAACAATAATAATAATAATAATAAATAATGCAATTTGTTTGTAATTTATAAAGTTTGTGAGTCTGTTTGAGGTTTAAATTTATTATTATTTCTACTCTTATATTTGTAAACAATTCGCGTATTAAAATTTGTGTAATTTTTGTATTCTACAGCCCATAAGTTTAGCATCCCATATCAGCAAGTTAGACAAGCGTACATATAAATAATGAATATACATATATATAAATCTAAATCTATATATATATATATATGCATATATATATATATTCTTATGCATAATCCGCGTTAGAGTTTTGGTAACAGCGATAATAAAAAACTAACGATAATAATCAACATTTCTTGTATAGTTAACGACTTGGACATAACATTTGAAAGCTAGAATTTATTTTGTTTAATATCTTCAATTTTGGAATTTCACAAATTAGGTTATACAAATTGAATGCAACAACAACAAAAAACTATATTAAAAAAAAAAACAAAAACTAAAGATGAGATAAAATAAAACGAAAAAGAAAAACCAATTTGAATACAATCAAAATCTGCTGTTTTTTTTATTGATTATGGGCAAAGTAACTGATGAACAATATATATCGAGATTGAACTAAAAATTGATGTATAATGCATAATTTGGCAACATAAACATACAAAATTAATCCAAATTAAGCCTAACAAAAATTGAATTTCTTTTTCATACACCAAAAGTAGTCCTTTAGTCTGAAGTCCTTGTAGATTTACTAGATATGGAGTCCAACAACTTGTTTTCTTCACACATTTGCTGCTCCTCAGCGATTGCGACCCAGTTGTCAAACTTGTGGCCAGAGTTGAGACTAGTTAAAGATATGCAGGACTTGGCTAAAAACCAACTCATTAACACACAATGCGACAATAAACTTGGATACCGCCAAAGCTGTTGCACTTCTCCATTTTCACTCGGCACTCGAAAAACGGAAGAAGGAAGTACCGGCAAAAAAACGGAACCATCTGTCGCATTGCCGTGTTGAGTGACAACGTCCAGGAACAAAAGCAGGAGAAAAGAGGAGAACAGGAAAAAAGAAATGAATTTAAGCAGTTGCCGTGGCAGTTATTAAAAAGCGATAAACCCAAAGCAAACGCATTGGCCAATTGTTGAACACCTTGCGCCTTGGCCAACAGGGGCGGCCCAGTTAGCCCAGTTAGTGAAAAACGTTCAAGTCGTCGTCGTCGTACCGAATTATGGAATTCTTATGCTAAAATAATGTGACCACGTCTGCCACAAACTGCGACAGCGATCGGTAATAAATTTGTTGAGCTGCCTGCTGCCTGCTGCCCACAGACCACAGCCGGACTGTGACTCGAGAGCACAAACCAGTCAGTTGCCCAGTTGTCCAGTTGCCCAGTTAGCCAGTTAGCCAGTGTGGCAAAAAGTCTTGATGTAAATACGCACACGGGAGCTTGTCGCACGTTTGTCCATTTCTTTAATTCATGAGCAGAGAGCTGTGCTGCAGAGGATGGGTTCTCTTGGTGAGAACGGCTGCCAGCTTGAACGGCCCCCGTTTGCCCTCCCCCCCTCCCCTGCTTGTTTAGCTTCGGTTGACCAACTGTGCGATAAGTCATTGAAAGTCAATAATATGTTACGCGCCCTTCGCCCTGCGCCGAGCGCCCTCCAAGCCGTATTGTATAATAGCAATAACAATAATATGAACGTCGCCAAACAACTCAGGAAGTGCCAGGCCCTTGTAGCTGTAGCTGTAGCTGTATCTGTATCTATATCTGTTTGAATATACCAGTATTTATGTGTATCTTTGAGTATCAATGGCCCAATGCTCTCCCAGTAGCTGGCAACGTTTGGTTCCCGTCACGGCCGCAAATATTGTGTCTTATTTATGACGGAGCGACTATCTGAGATTTGTTTTTCATTAATTATGCATCTTCTGTGGCTTTCGGGTGTCCCGGGGGAACGCAGTCCGCCAACGCCGATGATAAATAGCCCGAGATTAATAAGGCGCCTGGCTAAATGGCGTGGAAAACATGCACATGTGAAGTTAACGATTATTAAATTTGTTTCTTGATTCATATCTCACCCTCTCGCTCTGCCTCCCTCTCTCCATCTCTCTCTCTCTCTCTCTCTCTCAGCAAGCTCAGTCTCCGAATGAAATCATTAGGCATAAATTATGACTGCTTTCATTTAAGCGAGCTAAGCAACGTTTTTGATTATGTTATGCAATGTAGATTCATATCGGGTTGCATGACCAAGAAGGTAAGATGAAAGGATCCTCAACCAAATTTACATATTAGTTCTTTATCATCAAATTTAGTTAGTCTTCAGACTTTGCGGCGGGCATCTGAACCAGCCCTTTTTGAATTTTATGAAATTCAAATTCCTTCAATAACTTTGGCTATGTGTAAAATAATATGGAAGTGGAATATACTTTTTAATATTGCATATTTCCATTTTACATTTAATTTTGACAGGTTTTAATAAAAAAGAAAGCAAAATATTGAATTTCATAATAGATATGGGAATGGGACTTTTAACATCTATAAAAACGCTTAAAACGCGATTTTTCATTCACAAAACTATTTTTACCTACTTATAAAGGTTATTATCTATTATTATATTATTCTGAGTGAAGCAACTTCTCCCATTTCATACAGTTTACTTATTCTTTATCCATTATGAGAGGAACATCCTCAGATTCAAATCACTTGATTAAACCTTGAATATATCTAAAAGTTTATTAACTCTTCGGTGCAAAATTAGTTTTTTCTCCCTTAAAAATCAGTTAGGACAAAAGATATGGATTGCATTAGAAGACAAGATAAGTAAAGCATTCTTACTATATAAGTACAATATTTATTTATTGCTTCTACTTCTATATACTCAGCTTAAATTGAAAAGACTTTCTCTATATAGTATCCGTCACTTGGCTTTCTTCCCAACAAATCTATTTATATCGCCATCTATATTGAAGAACAAATTCACTTCAAGCTGAATGGAAATTAATTTTGGTGCAGATAAACAAAAAAAGAACCGAAGAATGTCAACGCAAACAAATCGGTCGATCTGTTAAATAATGCCAAAAACAGAGGAGAACTAAGACCAAAAGTTGATAATAAATAAGATGGAAAAGCAATAATAATAAAAACACTGAAACAACAAAAAGGTATGGTTTTGGGGGCGAGTTTGAGTGTCGAGTGTCGAACTGTTGGAACTTTGACACTTTATGGGCAACGAGTGCGTTATGGTTTCCCATGGATCTCTCTATGCGTGCCTCGTGCCGCATGCCACACGCCGCACGCCCCATTACCGTTCTACTGGCCACAAACATAAATAAACAACGACTTTTCCAGCGAGAGTTGCGAGTGTTTTCTTTGGGGCATTGCACGGGGCATCCAAAGTGTGTCCCGGGTACGGTTCACTTTTCACGGTTTTCATCGCTGCCCTAGCCGTGCCCGTGAATTAGTCGCTCCGGCTCTTAAATGCTTAATGGCCAATCGTAAAATCGATCAAATTCTATATTGTCTGCTAATTGAGATGGAGTCGGGGAATGGTTGTTGACTTTTAGCTGGAGCTGGAGCTGCAGCTGTAGCTGTAGCTGTGGTTCGAGTTTCGGTTTGAGGTGCATTGGGGCTGCTCATGTCCTTTTCTGGCAGACCGAAATCAATTTATAATTAACGTGGAATTAACATATTTCGACCACATGTTTCATGCTGCTGCTGATGCTCATTCTGCCCGTTTATTGATCCCACATGCAGCGCTGATTACGTCCAAAGACACAACCCAAATCCCCACAGCCAGCTACCAGTTTCTTCATATTACTGTCGCAGCCACAGCCGCAGTCACTGCCGCAGCCGCATCCGCATATATCCATGTGGCATTTGTTCCCGGCTCCCGGTTCCCTGGTCTCTGTTCCCGGTTCCCGGTTCTCCAGCGATTGCGTTTGCGCAGACTATCAGCAGCGTTAAAAAAGCAATACATCATTTTTCCTTGCGGGTCTCTCTCCCTCTCTCTCCTTCTCTCTCTGTCTCTCTCTCCTTCTCTCTCTGTCTCTCTCTCATTTTGGGTTCATTTGTGCTGCAACTCCATATGTGCATGTGTGTGTTTGTGTGTTTGTGTTTGTTTGTGCGGTTTTTGTAGGTTGGCCGGTCACGTCAGTAGCTGGCGTTATTGTGATTTATTTGTCTGATCTCTGGGCATCCTCAGCAAAACCATTCCCAGCTTCTGAATCGGCTTCTGATGCTGTTTAAGGTGGCGCAATTGACGTTTCCTGTGGAACAAGCATCTACATATTGGAAAAGAGGCATGCTTCATTGATATTCTAATTAATGTATCTTAAAGCACACATGCTTACATGTGCACCACACTTGGAGAAAGACACTGTACGAAACTCAAGTAAGACTCGTATTGAATTTCTTCAAGTTTCAAGTACTTTTTCTTCTTCATTTTTACAAAATTGTGCAAGTCGGTTTATATATTTCAAAATCAAACTCTTATATATATAATGTGTACATAAGCAAACATTCAAATATTCAACAAAAATTCTTAAATTGATTCTGAAATACGTCTGTTAAAACCATTTTTTACTCAAAACAAGAGTAAGACTTTTAATGCTTGCTCTATGAACGTCAATTCTTAGTTTAATCCGATTTAATTTAATTTTAAGATGTTATCAGTATAGATTTAAGAATTTGAATCCTTAGACCACCACTTTACGAACATTTTTGAAGAACGCAACTGTTTTAAAGTTGATCACATATCAGATTAAGATTAAGTGATGAAGTGACTACCAAGAACTATCTTAGAATAAGCATTTACCACTGCACATTTTTTTGGCAAGTGTATATACATAATTATCAAGATATTCGTTGTGCTTGCGTACTGTGACCCAAGGAATGACATTGTCAGTTATTCAGTAATTTACACGTTACACAAATAAGGGAAAATTATGGAAAATTCGCATAAAAACAGACGCTTCAAAGCGGGAATTTCAAGTGTCTCGCTTGCTCCAACATCATCCCATACACACACACACACACACACACACACACACACCTATACACACAGAGTGAAACAAACACCCATTCCCACAAACAGACTCTCTCTCACATTGAGCACCTTGGCAAACTTTTGAAATTCAGACCGCGTTAAAATACTTTTCCCCCTTTGTTCTTTACAATTTGCCTCACAAAGGCCAACCGGCAAAGCGGGAGAACTTTTCACCGTTTCGACATGACAAGAAGACAACCCGACAGGACGACAGGACGACAGCACAGGGCAGGACGAGAGACAAATGGTACAACAGAACGTAGTCGAAGAACAGCTCTTCCCTTAATGCACCTTCTGCCATTGCTTGGGCTGGAGTCCTTTCCATATTCCAAAGCCCCAAGGCGACTCGGATTGGGTTGAACTGAGTTTCGGTTTTTCCTGGCGTTTTACTTTCGCTTGGGTGGAAACTCCTTTGGCGCCCCGTTGCCAAGACGCTCCACAATAAACCTAATCTGTTCATAATGGGAAAATAATTTACAAAAACTCAGCTTCACTTCGAGTTGCTGCATTTGCACTTTGGTAAATTTGTTTTAGGGGGTTGAGGGAGGGAAAGAGAGAGGAATGAAATGGGACCCTCCTCGCTTTAAACAGCAATTAGAGCAGAGCGCGCACTCCTCCAACTAAAGACAAAGAGAGTCCATGCGGATGTGGGCAACATTTAACCGAATGAATATAGCCGAGTTTATTAGTTTTTGGTCTGGCCTAAGTCCCAAGCCCATCTCGTGCTATCTGGCTTCGTCCTTCCTTCCTTCTGGACTTCCTTCTGCACTTCTTTTTCGGTTATAAACTCAATGGGGAAAATATTGCGGCGCGTTTTCTTAATAAAAGCAAACAACTTTCGCATCCCTTGATATAGTCAGCAGCCATCGAAAATGGACTTGTTTAATAAAGGCGAATTAGTTTTCCCGGGATAGAGCAAGTTATAAGGACCTACTCTTATTAGACGCTCAAATATTGTATTTATGTGTAAAAACAGTTCGTACTTCCAAATTGTGATTATATTTTATGAATATTGCTCTGGAATCCAACAATTTCAATATTTTATATATTTTGAGTGGAGGAATAAGTGAAACACAAGCCACTTATATAGTAATAGTAATCGAATTGATTTATAGTGAGTGCTCGAGTATTTAGCAGGATATTAAGTTCAAAGATATCTCAAGAAAATCATCTTCAAGTTATTATTGCAGTACAGAAATTAGTTAAATTGCTAGTAATTACGATTCGTAGTATCGACTATAGAAGATAGTAGATATTTCCATTGTAAATACACTGTAAAAATATAAATATCTAGCATTGGTAGTATAGCCCAATACTTTATATTTAATTAAACACAATTTCCGTATACTTTAAGCATGATTACTAAATAAAAGCCACTAAGCCTAAGCAAATGAGATATAAATTATTTTATTTCGCTTTATTTAAAGTGAAATATTTTTTTTATTAAAATGGAAAACGAATGTAAGCAATCCAGGACACCCAGACACACTGGAACACCACCGGAACACATCAAACGGGAAACTCAGAGGTTTTTTTTGCGAGTAGATTCGGCATATTTTAAGGGGTGTAGTTTTCCACTGTTCAATTTCCAATTTATGAAGTTCAATTTGATTTTCATTAAACTAAATCGAAAGAAATCAATTTTTGAATAGAGTTCGAATTGAACTAGCAGAAATCGCGCTAGAATCCTTAGATGTTGATTTGTATTCATACTAATTCATTATAATAATGCTAACCTTTCTGATTACAGCCCTCAAGGCATTTCAGTAGCTATTTCCGCTCCAGTTAGCTTGTATTAATTATCGAATTTAAATATTTGTGGTTTTTAAACATAATTCATGTTCGTAGTAAGAGCCAGAAAAAATTAATGGAGTTAATTAAAACATGCATTACATAGTTTATAGTTTTACATGCATGGCTTCAATGTTTTCACGTTTATTTTGTGCAATGAAAAACAGCAAAAACGAAATAAAAAAACAAATAGAAAAACAGAGAGAGAGAGAGAGCCGCCGAATGCCATGAAAAAGACCGCAAGCCAACCAAATAACCAAGAGACAGACTCAGAGATGAATATAAAATATTTGGTTAATAATGCAAACATAAACATACAGAGTGTGAGAGAGAGAGAGGGAGAGAGAGAGAGGGAGAGAGAGAGGGAAATACTCGCATATATGCAGTTCATAACGCCAAATGCCTCGTGTATGCCAACAGAAATTGTTCAAATTGCTGAAATTCGGTAAAAACAGAAAACAGGCAAACAACAATAACAACAACAACAACAACAACAATATGAAAGAAGGAAATAACAAAAAAATATGCGCTTGAGCTGCTTCAAAATGCATTCAAGTGCAAGTGCCGCAAATGCAGTTCACTTCGTTGGATCGATTTTAATATTGAAACAAATGCGAGCAAAATGAAAAAAAAAATAACCAGCAAACACACCTTTCACAACAACAACAACAAGAACAACAACAGTAGCAGCAGCAGCAGCAGCAGTAGCAGTAGCAGTTGCAACATTTGCCCAAAAACAACACATTTTGGTTATGGCTTCAGCTTTAGCTTCAGCTTCAGCTACAACTACAACTAAAGCTCCCGTTTCAGTATTCAGTGCAGCTCCATGGTATGGCGTTTTGTGTGCGTGCGAGCGGGACGACCATAGTGGTGTGCGTGGCTGGCGTGATGTATTCGCCTGGCAAGCAAACAATTCATTTCGTGCAACATATCAGCAACAACAAGAGCTTGCGGGGAGGGGGGCGGGGGACAGGCTTCGGGTTTCGGCTTATTTGCCATCAGATAAGAGCAAGTAAAAAGGCAACAACAACAACAACAGAAGCAGCAACAGCAGTAGTAGAAAAGTCTCCGCCCCATGCAAGTGTTCAGCGTGAACCCCTTAACTATATGTGTGTGTGTGTGTGTGAGTGTGCAAACCGGTTTGCTGTCATTGCGAGCGTGTCTGTGTGTTTGTGTGTGTGTGTGTGTGAGCAGCAAGCAGCGCAAGCAGACATCTTTTCCCAAGGGTTGGACTTGGCCAGCAGCAGCAGCAAAAGCAACAACAGTTAGCTCACTGTGTTGGGGATTATACACACAATAATGGCGAAAGGACACCGACACACACACACACACACAGCCAAACACACACTCACACACACACAGAGAGACAGGGACATTGGCGTATTTTGATAAACTCCATGCACACAGCAAACCACTCAAACTGCTGACCTTATGGTGAAAATTGGCACATTGCAGGGCTGCCAAAATACTGTGACAGGGTGGTTACACAGCTCTATGTGTGTGTGTGTGTGTGTGTGTGTAGAGACATGCATGCAAAAGCGAAACGAATGAGCAACACTGCTAATTGCTGCACACGAAAATACTTTGGTAACTATGCAACGTTGTCATAATTCCTCAGCTGCCTGCCTGACCAAAATATGAAATATGCACCAGTGTTATTGCTAATACGCATTCCGCACGCTGCAGCTTAGCGGACCGCCCAGCTGGGTTGGAGCCGGAGGCAATGCTGGCTCTGCTGGCTCACAGTGGAAATGCCGGCATGTCAAAGTGAATAACTCAATAGCCATATTGGGTGTCCACCTGTCTGTCTGCGTGCAACCAACAGCAGTAACAGCAGCAGCAGCAGCCGCAGGATGATAGCCGCTTGCAATTCCACGTAAATCCGCCAACGAAGTTGTGACTTGCGAGTTACGACTCAACATGATTTTGTTGAGGTTTTTTTGTCTCTGTTGTTCTTGTTGTTATTGTTGTTGTTGTTATTGTTGTTAGTTGTTGACTGCGCACACAAATGGCCGTTAAAATTCCTAGACCCGATATGGAAATGATAATTTCGCACATTGAGCTGCAATTTACACTTCTGCGGAATATAAAAAATACAAAACAGTCAATTGCCATTTTGGAGCAGAAACCACAACGTATGCTTCTAATGTCTAACCAGTTTGGATTCAGGTTTGGAAGCCCGTTGTCGAAGCATCCCACCCAGCAGCAGCAGCAACAAGCAGCAGCAGCAGCAACAGCAGCGAGCAGCTGATCAAAGCAGAGGATCTGTGGAATGTTGGGGACACGCGCTAGGCATAATCTCCAATTAGCGGAGCCCCTAAAAAAGGCTGCCACAAATATGCAAAATATGACGCACAGCCAGAGGACGCACCCTCTTCTCAAGAAGACCCCTCTCTCCGTCTCTCTATATGTCTGTCTCTCTCTCTGTATATGTCTCTCTTGACGGTCACATTTGGCATTTCGTATGCAGGCACTCGAAAAACGCATTTAAAATAACTTGGCCAACAGCATGACAAGAGCAACGACAAGCGAACGACGACTTCTGCCGTCCTCGAACGTTGTGCAGGTCAGTAGCAATTAAGATAAGACGCTTACAAGTGTGCCGATAATGTCCTGTCAATGTGTCGTCGATAGCAGGACGCACCCGGTGGCCAGCTAAATCAGCGCCCCCAAAACGCAAAGCGAACGCTGCCTGGGAAACCAGATTGCACTTGGAGAAATTATCGAATGCCGGCGAATTTACTTATTATTTGCTATTGATACTTCTTCTATATTTAAGAAATATAATTAATAATTTAAGAATCCAATCAAAATTTAGTTCATTAACTTAGAAATTATCTTTTATAAAATCAAACTTTGTGTTTAAATAAGTAAATAACATTTCAAAAAGCCAAATTCTAAGGTGTTTCTGAAGATTTAGTAAACGTTTTTTTTTCTGGTGCTTGAAGTGTGGTAACAGGTATGGGAACGAGAATGGGAGCAGGAACGGTAACGGGAACGGGAACGAGAATGTGGCGAGGCCTGGCACTCGAGTGTCTGGTGGTGGTGGTGCTCCTACTGCTGCTGCTGCTGACCCAGCCGGTAGCTGTGTTCAAATGCCGCTGATAAGGAACGACGGATGCGTCTAAGTGACCACAAGCAGGAGCGACGGAAATGCCTTCAACATTTTGATATGGAGAGCGATGCACCCGGATCGAGTGTGTTTGCATAATGCATTAATTTGACAGGCGTTGCCTGCATAAGCGAGAACCGTTGCTGCCACATCATTGTCATCTGGCTTTCGGCTTTCGGCTTTCTAATGCCGCCAACGAGCCTTTCATTTTGCCCCGCTTTTGCGTCCCCCATTTTCAATAGCCATTCCGTGTACCCATTCCGCGCCAGCACTATTAATTAGAATGTATTCCAGAATGAGAGAGAGTCGACTTCTGGCATTTCACAGTTAACGGCACGCGACATTTTAAATATGCTCTCGCCAGTTTGGGTTTCGGTTTGGGGTTTCCTTCAGCATTTCGTGGCATTCCACAAATATTATTGCTCAAATATTTGAAACTTGATTTGCATTTTTAAGGCAGTAGTCGCAACAACAACTGTCGACACTCATTATGCCTTATTTGGATATATGTATGTATATATGCACACACGACTGAATACACTCACATATATTATGAATGCTTGTTATGCACGTATGTCGTCTATATACATATATATATATATATATATCTTATGTGTGCAGCTGTTGAAAATTTAATTTTAAATTTCATTTTTCATCAAATGGTCCTTGACACAGTGAGATAGTGCTCAGCAAGTTGGAATGCTGTATGTGTGAATAGGACCACCCCTAAAATTGCAGTTCCCATTCATATCTAATTATATTCTCGGCACAGACTGATTGCAAAATATATATATATTTGTATATATCATATTGCATTACACTTTTTATATATTATATTTTAAACTAAATAACGAAATATAATAATTGAACTTTATCACATTTCATTGTGTACAAAATCCTTTGGAATTATATTGATAGCAGATTCTTAAAAACTTATCTTTAATTATTAACATTCTAAGACATCTAAAACTTCAATTTATTTATTTATTATTATAATAATCTTAAGAAATGTATTTTTATTTTGCTATTCCATTATCAGCATGCATATCTCAATAAAAAATTAATAAAATGCTCAAATTGATTATTATTATTTATGTTTATCGATTTATTTGTTCTTGTAGAAAATCTTACTGCAATTTTATGTGTAGTTTTAAGCTCTTTTCTTATATTTAAACTTGGCCTAAATCTTTTCTGCACTGTTAAATTTGTCATTTACGTTGTACAAAATTGATTGAGTATTGCAAAGGTATTTCCTTCTCCACACACAGTGTTTAAGGCTTTAATGCTTATGCCAAATTGTCCGATTATTGTTCGGATCATTTATGTTGTCCTCAGTTCACCCACTGCGCTTACAAGGTCACCACCTCCACATCCTGCCTCACAGCGGGTGAGCAAGTACTTCCGCTTGGCTTCGAATAACTTCCAATGCAACACAAATTGAATAAAAATCATGAAATAAGGCAAAATAAAGAAAAGGAGAAAAAAACAATTTGATGAACTACCAACTAGGATTGCCATGGAAGCCGGGCTCATTACACACCGCTGGGATGCCGCGTGCGCACGTTGCTGCCACACCCACAATCTTGCGCCCGGTTATGAATAGAGATGGAGTAGGATGGATTATGCCGAGGAGTAATCAGGCAACCAACCAGCGAATCAACGAACCAAAGAAGCAACCAGCACGCAGCCGGATTCAAGATGACGACGACAAATTGACGTAATGAAAATGTTTTCGAGTTGAATTTACTTTGAGGTAATCGCGAATGACTTGCCCGAACAGCACTCCGAGTGTGTGTGCGAGGGTGTGAAGGGTCTCTCAGAAGTATGCTATGAAAAAGAGGCAGAATTAGTCAAATTGCATATCCCAATAAGTTATGAAACAACAATGAGAATCCTCCGCTGCAAGAGAGAGCACCTTCTGGTCCAGATCGCATCTTTCTATCGCAATGCGAAATGTTTCAATATGTTTTTTATGTTTTCCAACAGCATGTTGAATGCTTCCAAATCGCTGATAAACGCTGCAAAAATAAAGCAACAACTTGTGAAGTGACGGCGCAGAGGCAAACAGAGGGACAACAGACTACGACTCCGATTCCGATTCCGATTCCTACTGCGACTTTTGCGACTTGGAGTCCAACTTGGCAGCAGCAGCAGCAGCAGCAGCAGCAAAACAACAAACAAAACAATACAAAACGACAGACAAGCCCAAGCAGCGAATGAACGGACGAACGAACTGACGACGACGACGACGACGACGAATTTCGGTGTCTTTGAACAGCGCCTCCGTCCATGGAGTCATGGGAACCAACTTTTCACATTCCGCGCGTGCTTCTGTTTTGCAGTCTTCGCTTTGACTTCGATATTCGGTGTGCGTTTTTGCTTTGCTATCCTCGTCCCCCTCTTCAGACCATTTGGCCTCTGGCTCTCTCTCTCTTCTCTTCTCTTCGGCGGCACTGGGCAAAAGACAAAAGCCCAAACACAGGCAGCAACAGCAGCATCAAAAGCAACCATGCCACGATGGGCAATCGCAGCAGGACGAAATTCTAAGCGCAGTTTTTCGATATCGAACACGATCGCTTTTGTGCTCGTCAGTTGCAGTCGCAGTCGCAGTCGCAGTTGCAGTCGCTGGCTCTGATAAGGCATGCGCTTTGCAATACCTGGAAATGGAACGACTACTCGGACTTGGACTCGGATAATCAAATTGTTGCTTTTCTAGTTTTTCCCAATTGGTCGCCTCTGCTCGTTTCACCAGCAATCGCAAATTTCTTATCTGCGTCGGCAAATGGCCAAAACAAACAAAACGGCCGACGCTCGTCAGCAGGCATTAAATTGCCCATCGCAGCACCAACACTCCCTCTCCGCCTCTCCCCATCCACTTTCCACACGGCCATCGATGGAGAGCACACTCAGACCCAAAGATGATGAAGTCCACGGCGGCTCAACTGCAAAATGCTTTCAAGTTGTTTTTGTTTTTGTTTTGCTCGTTGGCAACGTTGGCAACGTTGCGTTTTGCAGCTTCGAGGTTGGCGAATGCAGTTGTTAGCAGCAGCCGTTGTGACTCCGCCTCCCCTCGCACACACACACACACGCACACACACACACACCACAGCACACCCCTTGCCGTAACAATGATCATCGATCGAGCAGCTCGAAACAAGCAGCCAACGAACGAGTAGCAACCAAATTTGTTTCATGATGACGGCAACTACACAAAACCCACAAATACATTTACTATGCATTTATAAAAAATACATACACTGAGAGAAAAATTATAGAGCTTACATAACATGTGTAATTATTTCAAGTGCAAGAGTTAAGTCTAAGTTCATTTATATACAAAGATCAAATGAAAAATAACAGAAAATCTTCTACTCAAATCAAGTAAATGATGTCAAGTTTAGTTGATTATTTTTCTAAGTGTATATATATATGTATAAATGTATTTCTATACCGTCGCACACATGACGCACGATCCCAATCCCAGGCTTGAGAAACTTTTAAGTCATTGTTGTTGCCAGCAGTTGCAGTTGCAGAGCAGTTGGTAATGGCAGGGACGCTGTTGCATGCCTCCCGTGTACGCGCGGGCATGCAACACGATTGTTGTTATTGTTGCTTTTATGCCATGCCCCGATTGACGTTCAAGACGTCGATGTTGATGTCGATGACGATGACCGTGTGACAGCGGCAACTAATACAAATGACCCACAGCTCAGTGGTTGTCCACGTGGGCGCATGACTCAGCGAAAGTCAGTTGCAAGAGCATCGAAAATGTACAAATAAAATATGCCAAAATGCAATTTGCAATTTTCCAACAATCCTCAATATATGTATGTAAATATGTGTCTTTATTTTAGAAAGCAAAATTTCTGGAAAGTTCGCAGCATATACTTCGATATTTAAGTTTAATCAAAATAAATTAAGCAAAGCTCAAAGTAATTAAATAAATGAATTTTTAAATATTATCTTTGATTAAAAAATAATTATTATGATTAAAGTTGAAATCACAATATTTGGGGAACCAGCACTGCGACCTATAAGGTCTATTGTGCCCCCTCCTGAGCCTACAGCTTCTCCATCAAACCCAGCTCCTGCACGAATGCCAGGATCTGTGTTGGGTTGAGGGTTTCTATGTCCTTGGACTGCACGACATGCTTCCCTAGGATGCTGCATCTTTTCCTGCTATATTCTATTCTATAGATTAATCACATTCATATATTAAAATTATTATAATTAAGACTTGAACCACAATTATTAAGAATTGAAATGGCAGATCAAATGAATCTCATGATCCGATCAAGGGACAAGCAGTAAGAGAGTTGTGATACCTTATGGAGCAGCCATTGATTAGTTCACCTTGAATCATCATCCATTTTGCCAGCCGGCACCAACACCAATGCAAAGTTGCAGTCAGTTTTATTTATCGATTGATCGCTGTCAGCTTGCCCCCAGTTTGCTGCCCCTCTTCTGTTGCTCTTGGGGCAGCGATTGCCTTATGATGATGATGATTTGCTGTCATCTGCGATTGCGAACTGGGCACAACAACGTCAATGAGTAGATCAATCAAAAACGCCGTCAGCGTGGAGGCAGCAGCATTAAATGCCTGGCAATAATGACCAATCGGAAGAATCTTAAATGCATCATCACGTTTAGCACAGTATCCGGTCGTTGGACTTGGACTTGGGGACTTGGACTCGAGCTCGGCGTCTTTTTCCCAATGTGGCCGGCCGGCCACAGCGCGATAAGAAAAACAGAAATTAATTTCGAAAAATTTCATGTTCGGCATTTGCTTGGGTTTCTTTTTCTTTTTCTTTGCTTTTTCTTTGCTTTTTCCTTTTTCTTTTTTCTCTTATTTTTTAGCCATTTTTTTCCTCTATGCAAGCTCCTTACTTGTCTGCCTTCGCAGCAGCCAAAAGCCAAAAGCCACAAGCCCGAAGACAGTCGAAGTTGCAATTGCAGTTGCAGTTTTCAATGCACTCAGAAAAAAATAAATGCCCAAAAATTGGATAAATCAACAAAAAGCTTAACTTATTTCAAGTCCCGACGGAATTCAAAATATATTTTTTGCAACTTGTTGAATTATTTATGTGATTATATTTCTTATGAATAATTTGAAGAATTATCCAAATTGAAAATAAAATAATGCAAATAAGAAAGTAAATACAGTTATATATATATATTGCTCAGTAACAAAAATAAATTGTTTTATCTTTTATTAACAAATTGTAGTTTCGAAATTCATTTTGGAACAGATACCAACATTTTTTTCTCTTCAAATATTTCTCTTTTTCAGTCAATTCAAATATATTTTCAGGCATATATTTACAAACTTTGATGGCAATTTTTCACCAAGTGACTATCAAATGATCTCGTTTTTTTACAGTGTAACCAGGCTGTATGTGTAACCAGGCCTCCAAAGCCGACCAGCATTCGAATTCAATTGGCTTGTGCCTGGCTCATTGAGCCGTTTGCGGTTGATATGCGTTATTAGCCAACAAGTATGGGCCATCCGCATTGCAGCACAGCATTTGCCGCAACGATGCAGCGTTGCAACGTCGCAACGATGCAACTGCCCCCCTTCTCCCCCTCGTCATAGCCCACCCTTTTCAGCTAAGCCGAAAAATGTGTATTTTGGTTAAATTTAATTAAAATTTCATTTAGCCATGAGCTCACTTGCCGCTAATGGCTGGCCACGTCACACACACACACACACACTCGCAAATACCCACATCCAAAGCACAGTCGCACTCCCTCCGCCGCCCCCCCTTTGCAGCTCCACACCCTGCTTGCCATGACGATTAGATTTTATTAAAAAGCCAAATATGCACAATTATTATGCTACGCCAACCACTTGACAGTCCATGAGTCCATGAGCCTTAATATATACAGGATATGTTATTGCTGTTGTTGTGCCGCACCCTGCCCAGCTGGCCGCCACCCGACCGAATCCACCACCCGACCATTAACATTAACAATGCCCCTTCCTTTCCCGCTCATCCCGCTGCTGTTGCTGTTGCTGTTGCTGTCTGCGGTGTCCTGGACTGCGCACAATTCGCTTATTTGCTTTTTAATAAAACAGGTGCTCGACCTTCAACGTTGACGGCGCGTAAATGAAGGGCGGCCCATCATCATCAGCCGGTGGGAGGGGAGGGTGGGGTTGAGTGTACTCCCTTCCTCTATGCCAGAACATACGCTCTGCGTGTGTCCTTGCTATCTTTTATCATTTAATTTCGCATTCAAACGTTTCGCACCCTCGCAGCATCAAAAGGATGCAAAAGGGATCACACACACACACACACAGTCGAATATCATGGCCTTCCCCTCACCCCCCCCCCCCCCTCCTGCCCAAACCCACTACTAGTCTATACCCTCTGTGCGTGCGGTCTTCACTCGACCCTGGGCAATGTTGTCATTTTTCATTTTGCACAGCGCCCCCGAAAATTTGTATATGTCAAAAAGTCCAACATTCCAAGCAGGACCAGAGCACCATCATCATTGTCATTCTCATTCTCATCATCATCATCATCATCATCATCATCATTATCATAATCATCAGCATTGTCAGCACAAGCATCTTGATGCTGCTGATCTGGCAATTAGGCCAAGCGGAAAGCGTGCGCAACTATTGAAAGAGGGCGCCTTGGCCCAGGACTAAGCACGAGGACATTTAGTGGGTGGTTGTGGGTGGGGTCGGTTGCTTGCTTGCTTCTTGTTTGGTTGCTGTTTGGGCTGTGCGTGTGCTACAAATCGTTTTGTGATTGCTGAAAGCTGTCGTTGGATTTTATTGGTTTCTTGCCACGAGATTTCATCTACACACAGAGAAAAATCTGAAGCAATCAATGCAAACAGCACTAAATAAGAAATATTTCATATTTACTATCACTTAAATAATCTGCCGATAAAAAGAGAAACATATTCGGAATTCTAAATACCTTTAAAAAAAAAGTCAAAGAATATTATTACCTAATATATTGTTTTCAAGAACCAAGTCAAGGAAATGACGCCGAGCAGAAGCTAAAAGTCAAATATAATTCTATAATTCTATTTAAGCATTAAATTTGATTTAAATGATTTGATTAATAATACAGAATTGAGTCTATTAAAAGTATTATAATTTACAAGAATACAGAATATAGTTTGTTAAAAATCTTTTACTTTTTAAGCTATATCTTTGAGGACTGCTTATCGGGTGCTAGGATTTTGTTTTGCGAACTTATTGTTAATGTATTAAACTAATTTAATTAAATTAAAAATTAAATTATTAGAGTTATTGAAATAGTATTTAATATAGCCGCTTCTTATTTTTATTTATTTTTTTTATTTATTTATTTTTTTATTTCTGTAAAGTTTTATGAGCTGCTCATTTGATATGTATATTTTTGAATATTTACATTTTAATGCATAATTTTTCAGCTTTCAGCTTAAACATTTCGATGCTGGAGCATTGTACATAACTTGTAGGTGATTTTGTGCAGTGCATCATCGAAATTGGTGCTAGTATTTTTTTTTTTTTCCTTGCTTTTTTTTTTGACTATCATTTCTATTATCAAAAGTCATTGACACCCTTTTATTTGTTTTTACATTTATTGTTTTTCTGCTTCATACATTTATCTGGGCGATAATCGCTTACATGCCACTTGTGCGTCGCCGAAGAGGGGGATGCTGCTAAGTTGGGCAGGGGGGGAAATGAGAACAATGCCGTGAAATAAGGATTAATGGTGTACACGATTATTTGTGCCTTGGCGACAGACAGACAGTCAGACGGACAGAGAGACAGACAGACAGACAGACAAACATATTAAAAAATACAATACGAAAACTGTCGCGAGGGCGGCTCAAACAGGAATGGGCACGGGAATCAGGATGAGGATGCGGATATGGATGTGGATGTGGATGTGAATGAGGATGAGGACATAAGGACAGGCAGTGCTCGCATATTCATGGCATGGCGTAGGTCGAATTTAATAAAAGTCCCTGCGCGGCAACATCTCGAGTGCGAGACTGCCCTGAACGGGATGGGGGCGGATGGGCGAGCACAGATGTGTGTGTGTGTGTGTGTGTGTGTGTGTGTGTGTGTGTGTGGGTGGGTGGGTATAGTAGTGGTTGGGGGGTGGCTTGGTTTTACTGGTTTTGTTTTGTTTGTTGTTGCTGATTGTTGTTGTCGGCGATTTCGCCACGCTTCTGGTTGGCTGTTTTTTTGCTTTCTGTTTGCGCACAATTGTTTCAGCTGCTTGGGGTTTCCTTTATTTGGATGATGAAGAATTTATTTGAAAATTAAGAAGACAAATTATTTAATTTCGACTTTATGAGCTTTTTGCAGCTGCAAGGGGCTGCAAGGGGCTGCTTCCCTTCCTTATGCCGAGTGCTTGAAAAATTCTTTTTATTAGAGTGGGAGAGAGGGGGGGGATAAAATCGGCTTGGACCCAGTTCTTGGACAGTCTTGGACTGTCTGGGCTGGCCTGGTAAAGGGTTGGCAACTTCAAGTTGGGGGCGTCAGCGTTGGCGGCCATTTTGTGCCATTTATGTTGGTGGACGCGCGTTTTTGCATTTTATGCCCGTTGTGGTAATAAACACGCAGTAAACGCGAAACGCGAAACGCAAGCAAGGATTAGGGAGGCGGGGTGTGGATTGGTGGCCTCTTGGAAAACGAGCACGTCAGAAACTTAATTTCATTTAGTTTTATGTACATTTCATTAAGCAAAAAATTTCTAGCGACGCGACACAACTCGGGCTGGCTGGCAACACAATGTATGCCACATTGAAGTGCCCCACGACGTGGCAAGGACTTGGACTTGAGCGAAGGGACAATCAAGATAAATAGCAAGCGGAATTTTTATTGCCGAAAGGATACGAATGAAAATAAACAACAACAACAAAAACAAAACAAAAGACACACACACAAAACAAAAGGCAACAACAGCTTATAGTTAGAAAAAGAGTTGAAAGTGTTGACGTGACTGCGAGTTCGTCCTTACAGGACACAGAGAGTCCCTTACACACACACACACACAGAACTATTCAATAGTGGTGGCAGTGGCAGTAGTGCCCCACACTCGCCGCACACCTTTTATGTGGAAAATTTTGTCAGCGTGTTTTGTATTTTCCAAATTTATTGCCACTTGCAACATTTTGTAGACGGGTCCCATAGCCCATAGATTATCTCGTCGTTTAGAGCCTAATATGCAGCCCAGAAGGCAGCAACAATATGATTTATAACCCAACCAAACCGATATACGATCGCACTGTGTATGTTTGTTTACGGTTGCGGCAAACTTTACAGACAATGTCCCTGCCCCTGCCACTGGCGTTGAAACTGTTTCTATCTGCCACTCCAGCTGCGATGCGCACATTTTTAATTACACTTTTTACAAGAAAATTAAATGACAACATGTCATCGCTAATTAAATTGTTCTCCTTTCGGTTGCTTATTTGTTTTGTGTTCCCTGTGTGTATGTGTGTGTGTGTGGCATGTTTGTGGGCAGCGGGGCAAGGGTTATGCGAGATGCCACCGATGATAGGGTTAAGGTAAATACATTTATCAACATGTTGTATATAGATATTCATTAGGTTGACATTTGTGAGTGCAACAGCAAACAGTTGTCAAATAAACATAAATATTGAATAATTAGAGACATAATTATTCTCAATTACAGTTATATACATAAATAGTTTCGTTTGACTTAATTTAACATAATTTGAGTATAATTTTAGTTTACACCGTAGAAGCTGCTGCTAGGATATTTAAAATGCGCGCCAATTACAGCCATAAACTAGGAAAGCAACTCTGCCGAAAACTGTAAAACAACTCTGTGTTAACGTGGGTGGCAATCTGAATGGCAAACGTGAAAAAAGTATTTTTTAAGTATTTTAAGTATTTTTGTATTTTGTCTACCTGTGTGGCCGAACCATTTAATTCAAAATTGGCGCTCCTAGTGCCTTCGAGAACAAAGTAGTAAAAACTACCGATGAAACTATCTTATAAGAAATACAAACGCTCGCAAATCGCATTTATAATATTATCAGAGTAAAATTCAAATAAATGCACTTGCCGACAGCAGCAACAACAACATAATAATCCTCCCTTTCAATTTAGCATTATTATTATTTTGGCGCCTCCCAGTTGTACGTGTTCAGATCGGAGGCATTGTACATTTGAATATCAAGGATCAATCTCCCATTACCTATAGCAATAAAATCCCAAAATTTCTAATATAACGATTTCTAGCTGTGTAGGAATACGATTTTTAATTATTTTTAAATATTTTCTGTTTAGAGTTTGTACTGTAATAAACACAGTAATATTCGCCTCTTTTATTTCGAAAACAATTTCAATATCAAATAAAATACATAATTATTCTTTAAAAGTACATAAAGTATAAGTGATGGATGGCAACTATTATCGAGGTTTACCTGTCTAATTAACAATCTTTAACAGCATAAATTCGTTGCACGAACCCACAGCTCGAACCGAACTGAAAAGGTTCGTTACATTAATTACATCAATTACTATCATTATCGCTTCTGAAAAGAGAGAAACAAACATGTAAGACTATTGTGTATAAATTCGATTTTATTTTATTTAAAAAAAATGATTAATAGGCTAGATTATAATAAGCCCTTGACTTGCTGCATACGTTCGAGTATTTCAGGTCGTATTACTGAGCTAACATCACATTTGGGATTTCGTTTGGTAGATTCACTCTCTGGCTTATTAATAACACCACAGGCAGCCCATTCGCGCGTCTCGTTCTCGAATTCCAGACTAAACTGGGCAAAAGGACTCGCGACACGCATGAACATGGCGAGGACACGGAAACGTAAATCTACTGTCGCATCTTTTTTCAAGGGACTGCGACAATTGTAGCTAAGCTCGCCAACATCCGACAGTAGATATTGGAGATCAGCTAGCAAGCTGGGCGTACAATACGAGAACAAGGACTCCAGCAGTGGACCATAGACATTGCAGAGCTGTCCATGAACAGAGATCAATGCCTGCTGGTAAGCAGCACCCACAGCAAGGCTATTAATGTGATATTTGCTAATGTGGGCAGTTGTCAGGCAGCCAAAATACATAAATCGCTGCAGACTGCGGAATACAATGCTCTGTGGTTTCTGAAGCATGACTTGTGTCCTCGCCTGGGGCTCCTGCTGCTTATTACTAACACAAATCTCGTCTATTACTAAATTTACCTTGCGCTGACTAACAAATGGAGCGTCCAGCAAATGTTGCAGCTGCGATGACTCCATCAGTGTATTGTCTGTGGAGAGTGCTTGGGATGCAGTCATCGCTGGTTGATCCTGACTGCCACGATTGGAACTCACGGACAACTCCTGCTCTTGTTGGGATGTTGGCAACTCGTTGTTTGTATGCGCGGCGGATCCTTGCGGCTCGTGATTGACACAATTCGAACTTGTGGGCAGACTCTGCGTTGACATCTCCTTGTTAACATGCAGTGCAAAGCCTTCCCGTTCGATGCGTACCATTGCTATAATCGGCAATGGGCGAAACTCATGCCTCAACTGTGGCACATTGTCCGTCATCAAACGTATTTTTTTGGCCACTGTTGTTGCTGCTGCTGCTGGCTTGTGCTTGCCTAGCACGGATCTGACTGGCGCTGGCGCTTGCGCAGGCTCGGCTGTTGGGTGCACTGCAGCTGATGGGGGACCCGGCTCTGCCTGTGGTTGCACTGCAGCTGATGCTGGAATTGGCTCGCCTGCTGGTTGCACTGCAGCCGATGCTGCACTCGGCTCTGCCTGTGGTTGCACTGCAGCTGATGCTGGAATTGGCTCGCCTGTTGGTTGCACTGCAGCCGATGCTGCACTCGGCGCGGCTGCTGGTTGCACTGCAGCTGATGCTGGAATTGGCTCGCATGCTGGTTGCACTGCAGCCGATGCTGCACTTGGCGCGGCTGCTGGTTGCATTGCAGCTGATTGAGGGCTTGGTTGCCCGTGAAATGAGTATGCCGATGGTGGATTTGGAGACTCCCACGTTACCTCTTCAGCCAATTCGGACAGAAGCTGTTGAAGTTGTTCATCATCATTGTCGATAGTGATGATTTGATCCTCCAAGGATACAAGTTCGCAATTGAATTCACCACTCATGTTGCTATTGGGCCAGAAGCGCATCATGTTAAGAAATTTGACTGGCTCATTCTTGACAATTGCCAGCTGCGTGTTGTTCTGATTGAGCGGATCGTTTTGGGTCTCCGCCGCTGGTGAGGCCGGACAGACACTATTCATGTCCACAAAACTGGGCGGGCAGTGCGATGCATCAAGTTGTGTGGCCGGACAATTGGAATCCTCCAGTGCTATAGGCAAGAAAATAATTGCTTTTAATTTTCATCAACATTTTAAGAACAAATCCATCAATCTGACCTGCAGTGGGAGGAGGATCTGTTAGATTTTGCTCTGGGTTATTGGCGACCACTTCGCCAGATGATCCAATGCAATCCTCAATCATGCACAGGGGCACTGAAATAAAGAGATTGATTAATACCAATTTAACAATCTAAAAACTATTTACACTCACTTGTGGAAGGTGGCTCAGAGAATTCTATTGAGACCTGCTGCATCGAGTTAATTGACTCAACTAGCTCCTGAGCCGTTATTTGGGGCACCTGATATAGCCACTGATCGTGTGCCCAGCACAGCGTGTAGTGTTCCTCAATCTCATTGAACAATTCCTGCATATGTTCAATATCCTGGCCAGTGCGTGCCTTAAAGTCCTGCTCAACAATGTCAGAGAAATTGCTGAACCGCATTAGTTCGGTCCAATGCAGCATCTTCGGCGACAACTGAGCAAAATCTAAGGACTCTAGTCGTATGCCTTTGCTATGCAACAGTTGCGGCAACTTTTGCAACTTAACGAACAGATTAATCGGCCAGTTTCCCTTGCTCAGCACATGGTGATAGCATTTACTCCACACATTCGCATCCTTGTAGAACGATTTGGGTGCATAGATGGCCGTATAAAGCTCGAATTCCTTACAGCTCAGAGACGAGATTATGCGCCAAATGGTATTCCTTAGGCCATGACTCGTGTATATCAGATACTTCAGATTGTGCTCCTATTGCATGGAAATAACATATTAATTATGGTCTTTAATAAACCTTTAATTATTACCTTGCTGCTGTCCTTGAAAAAGGTGTAAGCTGCGTTGTTTTCCTCTTCCATAAGCGAACTTAAAAGTTGTTCATATGCTCTTGCCTCAGCCGATGCCTCAGTAGCGGTTGCCGTTGCTTTATTTGCAGTTGTTGTTGACGAAATTGTAGTTGTACTGTTGACAGTTGTTGTTGTTAATGTTGTCGCCGTGGTAACATCTGTTGGTGTTGGCGCCTTCTTTGAAACTATTGCTGCTGTGTTGCCAGTTGTTGTTGCAGTTGTACTGGGAGTTGCGCTGGCAGTTGATGTTGCTGGTGTTGTTGAGGCTCTCGTTGCAGTTGTTGTTACAGTTGGTGCTGTTCTAGGAGCGCTCTTTGCAACTATTGCTGCTGTGTTGCCAGTTGCTGTTGCAGTTGTGCTGGGAGCTGCGCTGGCAGTGGATGTTGCTGGTGTTGTTGAGGCTCTCGTTGCAACTGTTGCTGTCATGCTTGCAGTTGTTGTTACAGTTGCTGCAGTTGTAGGAGCGCTCTTTGCAACTGTTGCTGCTGTGTTGCCAGTTGTTGTTGCAGTTGTGCTAGGAGTTGCACTGGCAGTTGATGTTGATGTTGCTGGTGTTTTTGTGGCTCTCGTTGCAACTGTTGCTGTCATGCTTGCAGTTGTTGTTACAGTTGCTGCTGTTGTAGGAGCGCTCTTTGCAACTGTTGCTGCTGTGTTGCCAGTTGTTGTTGCAGTTGTGCTAGGAGTTGCACTGGCAGTTGATGTTGATGTTGCTGGTGTAGTTGGGACTCTCGTTTCAGTTATAGTTATGGTTATAGTTATAGGAGCGCTCTTTGCAACTGTTGCTGCTGTGTTGCCAGTTGTTGTTGTAGTTGTGCTGGCAGTTGATGTTGCTGTTGTTGGTGTTTTTGTGGCTCTCGTTGCAACTGTTGCTGTCATGCTTGCAGTTGTTGTTACAGTTGCTGCAGTTGTAGGAGCGCTCTTTGCAACTGTTGCTGCTGTGTTCCCAGTTGTAGCTATTGTATTATCCGCTTTACTTGCAACACTTGCAACTGTTGTTGCTGCTGCGTTTGTTGTAATTGCACCTGTTGTTGTTGGTGTTGTTGATGTACATGTTGCCAGGACTTCAACAACCTCCTTAGCGCAAATTGCAAGCGCATCTGCAACAGTTTCCTTTTCTGTAGTTGCTTTCACTTGATTATCCTTTAAAGTTGCGGCTGCTGTTGCATATCTCTCTGTGCTTTCTTCAACCAACTGTTGCTTCTTCGTGCCCACAAAATGTTTCTGCAACTGAGCGCACATCCTGGGGCAATTTATGCGCCGCGCTATATAAGTTGACAGATTGTAGGGCCTATAACGAACCACATTCAACTTTTCCATTCTGAAAAAAAGAGATTATTAAATGAGGATTAAATAAAGTTGAGTCGCATTATTTACTTGTCAAGCTCTGCTTTTCTGGCTGCATACAGCGCAGCGACACTTTGAAGAGCCAGTTCCTGGCCGGGTTCCTTCTGTGGGACTTGCAACAATCTGGTTTTCAATGCAGCCGGACACGAGGGGTTCAGCATGCACCTGTATTTATCTCGTATCCGCGGCGTGCGATAAAAAGCATCAAAGTAGGCGAGCTTGCACTCATCATCATTCATCTGGGCGTATTGCGGCTCCAGCTGCATTTGCTTGACAACCTCATCCAATTTGAGTAGTTTGGCGAAAACATTGTACGAAATGGGATATTGAATGGCCGTTTTGGGTGGCAACTGTGCCACTGCTGCCGGCTGCTCTGGCTCAGGTACTTCTCCAATTGCTGCGAGTGAATCCTTTGCCAAAGCTAAAGCACTTTCGGTGACTGCAACGTTTGAATCTTTATTATCGCTCTGCCTCGTCAAGGGTATGGCAAACTGCATCAGTTTCTGTTGCAAGTCAACTGGAGCCGCATTAAAATTATAATTGCACAAATGACGCGCTCGCTCCTCGGTGTAGAATGAGTGATAGAAGCGTCTTAGCATTTGCAGATCATTGCGCTCGTTTTTCCCAATTTCTTCGTCTTCTCGTTTGTTTTGCGAGAGCGCATTTGATAGCTGTAACTGTATCGAGTCGTAGTTAATGCAACGTGTGAACGTCTGAAAGGAAACTGGAAATTCATAGGTGATGCCCTTCAACGTAATCAAAATCCTCTCGCTCCGCACCAGCATATCATTGTTGCTAGTGGCAACTTCAACAACTTCTCTCACAGCCTCTTCTCGTTTGGGCTGAGATTCAAATTCAGTTGGTTTTTGTTTTTCTGGCACAGCAGCAGAAGGTGCAGCAACTTCTGGCATTTGTAGCAGTTGTATTCGAAATGTAGCCGGACATGGTTTCAACGTGTATTCAAACTTTTCACGCATCTGTGGATCCGTATAGAAAGCTTTGTAGTATTCCAAGGCGCATTCATCTTCAGATTTATCCTTGTACTCCGCACAGCTCAGCATTTGTTGCACGATTCCGTTGAGATTCTCAATGCTATTTTTAAATATTGTGTACGAGACGGGAAAGGTTTTGAATAGTTGTTCCTCTTCTTCCTTTGCCTTTTGTTGTGCCGCGTCCCGAGCAGCTTTATCCATTTCTTTCTGGGCAATATCATTCAATGGCACAGCGAAGGCCAACAGTTTGGACAATAACTGCTCGCTCACATTCCCAAAGCGATATTCATATTGGCTGCGAACGATTGGCCGCACATAGAACGAGTGATAGTATCTTCGAAAGATCTTCTGGCACTGTGGATGACGGCGATTTGGTATCATCGTCGCCAACTCTGACTCCTTTTCTGTGACTCGCATCAATAATGGCCTGATTAGTTCATCGTAGTTTATGCAACACTCAAACGTTTCAACCGAAACTGGAAACATGTAAAGACCAGCGCTATTAAATGGACATTAAAACCTTTTAATAAACATTCAACAAAAGAAGGAAGACTTCTCATACTTGCCAAGATCCTCGACGACATCGAATACGCAACCAGAACTGGTCATTTCAAGCATTCCCACATCACTACAATTGGTCAACAAACTCAAACTGATCTTAAATTTTCAGCATATAATTAATTAATTACCGGTTCTCCTCAGACTCTGCGTGCTCCGGTGCTTGTTCCGATGCTTGTTCCGGTGCTTGTTCCGGTGCTTGTTCCGGGGCTTGTTCCGGTGCTTGTTCCGGTGCTTGTTCCGGTGCTTGTTCCGGTGCTTTTTCCGGTGCTTGTTCTTCTGGCATCTGTAGCAGTTGTATTCGAAATGTAGCCGGACATGGTTTCAACGTGTATTCAAACTTTTCACGCATCTGTGGATCCGTATAGAAAGCTTTGTAGTATTCCAAGGCGCATTCATCTTCAGATTTATCCTTGTACTCCGCACAGGTCAGCATTTGTTTCACGATTCCGTTGAGATTCTTAATGCTATTTTTAAATATTGTGTACGAGACTGGAAAGGTTTTGAATAGTTGTTCCTCTTCTTCCTTTGCCT
This sequence comes from Drosophila nr. perissopoda 5 BK-2023a, assembly GCA_035044105.1. Lineage (NCBI taxonomy): Eukaryota > Metazoa > Arthropoda > Insecta > Diptera > Drosophilidae > Drosophila > Drosophila nr. perissopoda 5 BK-2023a. The sequence goes on from JAWNMK010000231.1 coordinate 1,424,220, forward strand.
TTTGTTGTGCCGCGTCCCGAGCAGCTTTATCCATTTCTTTCTGCGCAATATCATTCAACGGCACAGCGAAGGCCAACAGTTTGGACAATAACTGCTCGCTCAGATTCCCAAAGCGATATTCATATTGGCTGCGAACGATTGGACGCACATAGAACGAGTGATAGTATCTTCGAAAGATCTTTTGGCACTGTGGATGACGGCGATTTGGTATCATCGTCGCCAACTCTGACTCATTTTCTGTGACTCGCATCAATAATGGCTTGATTAGTTCATCGTAGTTTATGCAACACTCAAACGTTTCAACCGAAACTGGAAACATGTAAAGACCAGCGCTATTAAATGGACATTAAAACCTTTTAATAAACATTCAACAAAAGAAGGAAGACTTCTCATACTTGCCAAGATCCTCGACGACATCGAATACGCAACCAGAACTGGTCATTTCAAGCATTCCCACATCACTACAATTGGTCAACAAACTCAAACTGATCTTAAATTTTCAGCATATAATTAATTAATTACCAGTTCTCCTCAGACTCTGCTTGTTCTGGTGCTTGCTCCTGTGCCTGCTCCGGTGGCTGTTCCGTTGCTTGCTCCTGTGTCTCCTCCAGAGCGTGCTCCGGTGGCTGCTCAGGTGCCTGCTCTGGCGCTTGCTCGAGTGCTTGCTCCGGTGTCTCCTCAATTGTCTTCTCTAGTGCCTGCTCCGGTGCCAGCTCCGTTGCCAACTCAGTTAACATTCTGAAATAGATTTGGCATTTCTTAGTCCACTCAATTTCACTAACAATGAGAATCTTACCTGGATCCGTTGTTCGCCTCCTGTTGATCCTCGATGCCCACTGCTATTGCGAACTGCATTAATTTCTCTTTTATCTCTGCTGGGGCTTCATTAAAATTGTTTTTGCATTTTTTGCGCAATCTATCGTCCAAATAGAAGGAATAATAGAAGCGTTTAATGAACTGCTCATCACATGAATTGCTGTATACTGGTTTTCCTCTTTGGTTCTCCAAGGCCTGAATAATTTGAGTTTTCAATTCATCGGAATTGATATAGCGCAGAAATGTTTCCAACGAAACTGGAAATTCATATGTAATACCCATGATTGTGACCAGATTTCTTTCAGATGAAAAAGCAGTTTGATTATCAATGCAGTCTTTATCAACGTCCATCACTTTATCAGACGAAACGGCAGCTTTTTCTGGAAAACCTAGGAGTTTTTCTCGCATCTTGGCCGGGCACGCTCTGAGCTCATACTCAAAGCGACCACGTATTTGTGGATTAGCATAAAATTGCTGAAAATACTCCAAGGCGCACTCATCTTTCGATTTGCTTCGATACTCCTCGCAATTTAACATTTGTTGTGCAATCTCATCAAGATTTTTGACGAAACGCTTGAATACTTTAAATGGAACTGGAGGCGCAACTGTGAGAGGCGCCTGATCTTCATTCCCAGCAGCATTCTGCTGGATATTGTTAGGATTTTCTAGGATTGTCGGTTCAACCTGGTGCTGGGATGCTGCTTGCAAGTGTTGGCTCTGCACTCTGGCACTCGGCTGACTTGTGGATTGGGGCAGTTCTTCAGACGCCTTGCTCTTCTTCTTTCTGCGGAATTTCAAATAAATATCAGCAGATTATGCGGCGATTAAATCATTGCAACTTACTCTGAATATTTACGGAGTGTTTCCACTGCTAACTCATCCAGCGGCAAGCCCATTTTCAGCAGCTGTTTCTTCAGCGCCGCTGGCGCTTTCTTAAAATTTAATTTGTCCAGTTTAGGCACATTTCGAAAGATGTAGTACTCAGTGTAGTATTTGTACACGATCTTCCGGCACGTTGCCTCATCGCCCAACATGACGGCACGCTGTTTCACATTATCGGTCTTCCTGCGAACAAAGTACTCGAGCGTCTTCACCCTATCGATGTACTGCTCGAATGTGGTCAACGAAACGGGAAATTTGAATAGTCCGCGACTTCAAATCAAACAAAATTATTAAAAAATGTATAAATTATTTATGTTATTTAACTTACCTCTTTACTTTGATTACAACGCAATTCTCGGTCTGCAACCGTTCAGTATCAAATCCGTCCGGCAACTGCAACAACTTCTCCTTCACACTCTGCGGGCAGGATCTCAGCTGGAATTCGTATTTCGAGCGAACAGCGGGATCAGAGTAGAAGGCGTTATAATACCACAGAGCGCACTCATCCAACGTCTTAATGTTCGCACCAATCTCAATGCACTGTATCTGGAAGGCGATGTCCGGCAGATTTTCTACTACGCTACTAAACTGTTTGAATGTAACTGGAGGCGGCGCACTACAATAAAAATTTAAAATGCATCCAGATTCGAGTTGTAACAATTGTTAGTGACGCGATTTACTTCTCTGTTTTTTTATGCTTTTCCCTTATGCGCGCCCTCGACATTGCTAACGAAATACAGAAAAGCACACGACGCAACTAAAAATTTGCGGCGCTAAATGCCGAAACAAGCTGTTGTTCCATGTAAGTGTGACCAGAGGCAATAAATACTTGATATTCCAAAACATGCTGACAACAGTGGTTCCTTTTTGTCTTGTTTATATTTCGTAGTTCACGATTTTAACGTATAGATGGCGGTTTTTGTTTTGAAAATTGTGCGAACTAAAAAATCAACTTTAATGATGTCAAGTTATATAGTTATTTCTATTAACATTATTTATTTAAAAGTTTTTGTAAGATAGGAAAACCTTACGAGTTTAGTATAACTTCACTTAAATCATAAGCTTAATAGTAATTCATTATAATTAAACATAAAGCGTACTACAATTATCAATCGGCCTGTGATATATTTTGGGCAGCGCTGATCAGCGTATCGTGAATATCCTTGGCAGACTGCACGTGCACCCGAACCGTATTCAAATAAGTGGGATATGTTATGGGACCAGCGGGATTGTCTGTAATAAAGTTATCCATGCGCATGGGATACACAGAGCCGGGCAGATAATGCTGCGACGATGTCAATTGTTGCATGCACTGAATTGCGGTCTTCAGATGCACTTCCATCTGGTCGCAGCACGCATAGAAGTCCTCCAGGTGCTTGTCGAAGCGCGGCATGTGCCCGTGTCCTCCTGTGTCGCGCTTCAAATTGTCGGCCAGATTGTTCTGCTGCAGTGTGAAAGCACTTGAGCGTATGGTGAGAAACATCGATTCGCGTAGCGGTCCCAAAAGACTTTTCACTCTCGATATATTGTCCAGTTTCTCCGCCTGTTGTTGCTGTTGTTGCTGCTGCTGTTGTTGTTGTTGTTGTTGCTGTTGTTGCTGCTGCTGCTGTTGTTGTTGCTGGTGTTGCAGGGATACGGGACCGGGTGGACCGGTTGGCATCATTGGCTGTGGCGAAGACTGCATCATGGGCGATACTTGCATCATGGGTGGCCCCGACATTTGCATCATATTCATATTCGGATTCATTTTGTCCTCAATTCAATCAAAATTCTCACAATAAAACTCGACACAGTGTGACCTTTGGTGACAATTATCACCCTGTTATAAGAAAATATATAAAAATGAATTGACAATTGGTATTTTTGAGTTGGTCACACTTCGTACAGATACAGCTGTTTTCTGTTGTCGATATTTACGATTTTCGATATACATATCGATGATCGCGTAAAAATAGTTTAACAAGATAATAGCGTTTTATTCTAATTTCGAACAGTTCTAAGCACAAAATTAAAGCGCCAAGCGCATTGTCGAAGCGTCAATAATTAGCCAAACAAAAACAATGACCAGGTAAGTGCGTTAGCTCGCGCAGAGACCACAACCCATCCAAAAAGGCGCCGAAAACCCTAACCTAAAAGTGAACGAGGCAACCCAAAAAAGAGAAAAAAAAATATGTATCATCGTGTTGTCGTATTTCTTACAGATCCAGTATCGAATTGGGCGACGTAACGCCACACAACATCAAGCAACTGAAGAAGCTCAACACTGTCGTCTTCCCCGTTAGCTACAATGACAAATTCTACGTGGACGTGCTGGAAGCCGGTGAACTGGCCAAGCTTGCCTACTACAACGATATTGTTGTTGGCGCCGTCTGCTGTCGCATCGATACGACGGACAATCAACGTCGCCTCTACATCATGACCTTGGGCTGTTTATCGCCATATCGACGACTGGGCATCGGCACCGTCATGTTCGAGCACATACTCAGCTACGCGGAAAAGGATGGCAATTTCGATAGCATCTTTCTGTGAGTAGAGTGCAAATAATCATAATAACTACAAGATATATTTAAAAATTTTACTTTCATAGGCATGTGCAAATTAATAATGATGGTGCCATCGAGTTTTACAAGAGATTTGGCTTTGAGATTGTCGACACCAAAGAGCAATATTACAAACGCATCGAGCCAGCGGATGCGCATGTCCTGCAGAAGACGCTGCGGCGCAAGAAATCCGATTTGCACAATCATGCGCATACCAATGGTGCTATCAGTGACAAGAAGGATCGCCGAACTTGAATATGGAAACACCCAACACACACAACCAGTTGATTGATGTTCCTTAATATCCAACAGACACACACACAAACACCACGCATCCTCTACAACAACAGCGGCGACAACAGCAACAACAGCAGGCGAAAAAAATCATCGGCTTAGCAACAACTATAACATCAACAACAATACGAACTAGAACTAAAGTACGCCAATTATATACGTTTATATGAAGTAATATTATATATATATATAGCCGTTAGATAGACGACACAATATGTGTGTATATGCATTGGGCGCTAAGTAAGCCGAACTGGCAAATTATGTTTTCAATTATTAAATAATAAAAAGCGATTTGTATCGCAAGGCAATTAAGGAGCTAAATGTTCAAGTGCGTGCTTCCGTGCTCGAACAGTTTTAAGGATGCAGTCGTTGGGGACAGACGGATTCGTGTATTGCTACGATGCCATGTACCGGCTTCTCTTCTATTGGGGTGTCGCTACCTTTCGCTTGCGCAGTAACCACGATGGTGGAACCAAATCAACCCAGCTGGGAGTCATCTATGTGATCGGTGTGCGTTTCGGTCTAATCTTCGGCTTCCTGGCTGGGATTTATGTTAAGCTGACCGATCCGCAAATGTCGCAGGCGATGTTTAGTCACTTGTCGCCGCTGGTAAAGATCATCTTTAGCTGGGAGTGCATCTCGTGCACAATAACCTACGTGAGCTACTGTATTTCGATGGACACAAATCGCTCCCACCATATTCAAATGCTGACAAGCATGCAACTCCTGGACACAGAGATCTCAGCGAAGTTTTCGCATGTCCGCTGGCGCTATAATCGCAGTCGTGGCAAATATCTTTGGGGCACCATAATTATTAGCTCTGCCTATTTGCTCATTTCTCTGGCTCTCATGTTTGACACGACGCGCTGCGCCTGTGGCTATGTGTCCACAATACTGATTGCCAGTACTTACTCCGTGTTAAACAGCACTGTGGAAGAGGTTGGCTTTATACACATTTCCCTCATGGACTATTTGCGCTTACGCTTTCGACTAATCATAAAGCTGGTGGGTCAGCAGTATCAGGCAGCCGGAAGAGCAAAAGGAGTCGATTCGATTGAACTTCAGCGGAACATGGATCAGCTTTTTGAGTTCTCTAAGCGATGCTCGCAGCTCCTAAAAGAATTGAATGACGTGTTTGGCCTTGTGGCTGCCGCTGGAATGTTCTACGACTTTACGCACATGACCAGCTTTGTGTATATGCTCTGCCAGAAGGTGCTCGTCCATGAGCCGTGGGATACACAATATGCATTCTTATTGCTGCATTTGATCGTTTCCATCTTCAAGGTGATCATGACCAGCACCTATGGCTATTTGCTGCAGCGTGAGGTAAGAAATCCTCCTTGCAAAAAGTCCGTATTACAACTTAATCCTACCCAGAAACGCAACTGCCTCCGACTGCTAAGTAACTATGCGGCACATTTTGGCAATCTGGCGAGCGCACGGGATAAAGTGGAATGCTTCCAGTATTGGCGTATGCATAACAATCATATGGCTACCACTGGCAAGAGTGTTTCCATCAACATATCCCTGATCTACTTGGTAAGCTTATTGCTATTCCCATAATCGAAATATTAAGTTATTAAAATATTATGCAATAATTATTATATAACTTTCAGTTCCTCAATGCAATGGCTAATTACGTAATTGTTCTGGTACAAGTGCTGTTCCAGCTACAAGCGAAGGATAGGCATCAGACGCACACGATCTCAGTACCCGAGGATGTGGAGCTAATAAAATAACAACTACAACAATATCTATATAGCTGTCAGATAGGCGTTACAATATGGCAAAAATGTTTTCAATTATTGATAATAAAACGCGATTCTTATCGTAAGGCAATTAAGGAGCTAATTGCTCAAGTGCGTGTTTCTGGAGCCGCACAGTTTTAAGGATGCAGTCGTCTGGGACAGACGGATTCGTGTATTGCTACAACAGCTTGTATAGTATTATCTTCTATTGGGGCATCATTACCATTCGTTTGCATAGTCAGCACGATGGTGGACCCAAATCAACGCCACTAGGCGTCATCTACGCGCTCGGTGTGCGTTTCGGTCTAATCTTTGGCTTCCTGGCTGGGATTTATGTTAAGCTGACCGATCCGCAAATGTCGCAGGCGATGTTTAGTCACTTGTCGCCGCTGGTAAAGATCATCTTTAGCTGGGAGTGCATCTCCTCCATCATCACTTACGTAGTCCACTGTATTTCGATGGACACGCATCGCTCCCATCATATAAAACTGTTGACAAGCATGCAGCTCCTCGACTCGGAGATCTCAGCGAAGTTTCCGCATGTCCGCTGGCGCTATAAGCTCAGTCGGTCTAAATATTTGAATGGCACTGTGTTTATTGGCTGTGCCTATTTGCTCATTGCACTGGCTCTCATGTTTGACACAACGCGCTGCGCCTGTGGCTATGTGTCCACTGTGCTGATTGCCATCACTTACTCCTTGTTGACCTCCAGTGTCGGAGGGATAGGCTTTATACACATTGCCCTCATGGACTATCTGCGCATACGCTTTCGACTAATCATAAAGCTGGTGGGTCAGCAGTATCAGGCAGCCGGAAGAGCAAAAGGAGTCGATTCGATTGAACTTCAGCGGAACATGGATCAACTTTTTGAGTTCTCTAAGCGCTGTTGCCAGCTCTTAAAGGATTTGAATATTGTATGTGGCCTTGTGGCTGCCGCTGGAATGTTCTACGACTTTACGCACATGACCGGCTTTGTGTATATGCTCTGCCAGAAGATGCTCGTCCATGAGCCGTGGGATACACAATATGCATTCATATCGCTGCATCTGGTCACTTATATTTACAAGCTAATAATAACCAGCATCTATGGCTATTTGCTGCAGCGTGAGGTAAGAAATCCCCCTTACACAATATCCTTATTACAACTTAACCAAGCCTTAATCCTCACCAGAAACGCAACTGCCTGCGTCTGCTGAGTAACTATGCGGCACATTTTGGCAATCTGGCGAGCGTACGGGATAAAGTGGAATGCTTTCAGTATTGGCGTATGCATAATAAGCACATGGCTACCACTGGCACCAGTATTCCCATCAATATATCCTTGATCTACTTGGTATGCTTTACAGATCATAACTTATACGACATATATCCAAAATTGTTTGCTTCTTATATTAATCCCTTATTTATTCATAGTTAGTAAGTAAAAATCGTTTGTATTATGCAATAAATATTATATATCTTTCAGTTCATCAATGGAATGGCTAATTACGTAATTGTTCTCGTGCAAGTGCTATTTCAGCTACAAGTTAAGGATGGGCATCAGACGCACACGATCCCAGTACCCGAAGATGTGGAGCTAATAAGGCCATTCGGTCCAATGACTCATCAAAAAAATGGTCTGTAAGCCCATATACAATATATATTATTTATATGTTAATAAAACTTCGCAAACAAGTTAAATTATGTTCACAAAACTCAATTATAATACGAAAATATTTTGAATATGGAATTTGTATTGGCTTCATGCAAAATAGTTTGATCTTTTCCGACTCCTTACGGGATTTTTAAAATTTGGCTGTCCTGTATTCCCGATTCAATTCATCGTCATCATAGAGACGTATATCGTGAGCCATGAATATATATATATATATATATATATATTTGTATATGGTCTTATATATAGAGTATATTCACACTAACCAATAAGTATATCCTTTTGGCATATTTTCGCAAAGTAGGAATCCTTTTGGCGCATTATATCCTTGACAGCAAAAAAGTCATTCAGATTGATATAGTGATTGGGATTGCTAATATTACAGGCAATATTCTGTGGGTGCATCTCAAATCTCGACATTTTCACGACATTTAGACTTAGAGCTAATGATTATGGATTGATTATTTCTACAGATACTTGAAGATCTTAAAGATCTTACAAAACATACATAAAAACCAACAAATGAAAATGTGATTAATGTTTGCAAATACTGAAATATAAAGATCTGAATTGTAAATTATATGGAATTTTGCATCCAAAGCGCTATTACTAATATTGAGTAAACAAAGTTGATGTCTATGTATGTATGTATGTATGCATGTATGTCGGTATATACATTTCCTTTACATATATTACATAGTGAGCGGCGCAGCGATAACTGCATCAAAATTCTGAACGCTGCTGACCAGTCACGGGCATGTTTGGGGTCCTACATGCACACATAGATAGATACACACACACACACACATACATAATTATCTATATATATGTATATATATATATACATATATACGCAATACATACATAGAGGCATCACACGCAAAGCGCTTGGCTTTGCCGCAGTCCCGGACATCGTTTATCGATTTGCGAAACAACAACAGCAGCAACAGCAACAACAACAAAAACAACACACACAATGTAAGCAGCGGCTGCGGCGGCGGCAACTTCATCGTCGCTCTTTGTAGGCCGCGCCGCTTCAGCATTGATAGCAAAAACCCCAAACAGCAGCAGCAGCAGCAGCGGCAGAGAATCAGCAGAAACAACAACAGCAGCAGCAGCAGCAACAACAACAACAACAACAACAGCAGCCCACACATACACAAACAGTTCATGCACACACTTCTACACGCCCATGCACACACACACACTCATTCACACACACATATACATATACAGAGCCATGCCCCCGGCTTCACTCCGCCACCGCACGCAAACCGCCTCACGCCTCTTTCTCTCTCTTGCACAAGCACAAGCACAGCACACACTCTCTCTCTCTTTCTTTCTCTGCTCCGCTGCTCCTCCTCTGCTGCTGGCACTCCATCAACCGTTCGTTCGCTCGCTCAGCCATTTGGCGCTAGCTGTTTGGCAAGGGTAGGGAGACTGGGTGGGGTGGGTCGAGGCGGGGCGGGGAGTGGTGTGAGACGTGCGTTGCCGTCCCTGGGCTGACTGCCTGCCTGGCTGCCGGGCTTTTGATGGCAATGCTGACGATAATAATGACGATGACGCCGATGATGATGATGATGATGATGATGATGGAAACTGGTGACTGGGCAAACGAGCGGGGGGAAGGCCACAAGGACGCGGGCAGGCGCGCTAATAGGGTGCGGGGTGGGGAGCGGGGGGAGGCGGCAGTCTCATTCGCAGTAGGAGCTGGTAAAAGGAAGGTGCTTGTTGTTTTTGGTGTTGTTGTTGTTGGCCGTCGCCGTTGCCGTTGCCGACGCGCTGGCTGAAAGCACGGGACATAGAGAAAAGCGAAAAAAATACACACATACATGCATACATACATATAATAAAAGCAACAAAAACGCGCACAAGCTGAAGAGATACAAGCGCACAAACATACATAAATATATATGTATATGTGTGTATGTTTATAGCATATATATATATATATATATATGTATACATGCAGGCGCGACGACGACGACTTCTACGTTTTAGTTTGGGGCACGCTAGTCCGCCACACACACACACACACACACACATACATACAGATAGACGCACATGCTGTGGTAGCAGAAGAAGACGAAGTAGGAGGAGAACGAGAAGAAGGAGTGAGGGCGGGACGCAGTGCTTGGGTAAGGGAACTGGTCGTAGGTTCGCTACAGTCGACAACAGCAGCAGCAGCTGAGTGGGCCAAGTGTGTGGCGTCGTCGACGTCGGCAACGGCAACAAAACAACTTGGAAAAGGAAAAGAGCCGCAGCAGCAAGAGATGAAATGCTAACGCTAAGAGAGTGGGTTGCGGGGAGGAGTATCTGGCAATGGCGCACAAAATTCTACAATCGATGGAAACAAAAATTTTTGGGATGCTGCTGCTCAACGTCAGCGGCGGCGGCGGCGGTCGGCCGTTCGTTCGTTTCGTTCGCTCGCTCGCCAAAAAGCAGCTTATGCGAGATGAGTTAGGATGAGGGGGGAGAGAGACAACATTAAATGCGAGTCAGCTCAGCGACGACGACGTCGACGACGACAACATTGAAAACAAAGCTAAAGAAAAGCAGAAGAGGCAAACGGCAGCAAAAGTTATTTTACAACAACAACAAAAGCTGCCGTGTTGCAAAAATACAAATAGCAAGACAGAGAGAGAGAGAGAGAGGGAGAGAGACCGTAAGCAAAAAAAAACAACGACCCAAAGCGTGTAAGAGAGACGAGAGGAGAGGGCGGTGGCCGCAGCTGCTACTGATAAGAGCATTTAAACTTTTTAAAACAACAACAACAACGCATATTTTTGTATGTATATATATATATATATATATAAATCGGAAGCAGTGCAAATGCAGCAACAGCGATCATTTCGAACAGCGGGTGTCAAAATCGAATGCAGTGCAACGATGTATGTATATATACATGTGTGCATACATAAATAAACTCATATGCATAAGTGTGCTATGTAATGACCTTGAACTTCAGTTTCTGCAATCGGAATGTTATGTTAACTGCAATCGCATTGAATGAAGGTGCAACAGTTTCTTAAATTACAAGCTCACACATACAGGCAAACTTGCATATGTATTGTGCTGTTATGGAAATAAGCTGATGAGGCAGACTGCGGTTGCCGAGTTGCCACTGCGGGTGGCTGTCCAAATTACATGCACACACGCATACAGACACACACTCACACACACATACCTAACAAATGTCAGCTGTGAACTTTTTGGCAAGCAACGAAATATTAACTGAACAAAATAACCCACTAATGAACAGCCGTTAGATAACGCCATTGATCCTGCATTGAGCTAGCAGCATAACAGCTAGAATCTTCTCTGCATACATATTTCTATTACCATTCAACTGTTAGCTGCTAAGTGGAAACGAACGGTAAATCAACATCTCTCAGCATTTTAATGAAGCAAGGAAACTGCAAGTAAAAATAGTATTTAGTCATCTACTTCTACTGATCAAACAACTATTTATTATAAAAAATAGTGTAGATCCATTTTGGTTCCCATGCAAGTAAGGAGCCTCAACTTATAATATTCTGTACAAACTCCGGCAAATAGGACACCCCCATCCCCGCCTCAACAGCAACAACGTATAACGGGCAGAGTGGAGAGTGGAGCTTGGTGGTTTGAGTAAGAAGCTCGTCAGTTCTGGCATGCCAGTCGTACGGTATTCACACATACACATACACACACACACACACATCGACATCGACGACAAAAACAAACTGAAACAGCAACAACAACAACGAAAAACTCATGCTTTTGCCTTGTGGGTCGCGGCGACAACAACAGACGAACGAACGAAACGTAGTCATGAAATTGAGTTTTGCTGTTGTTATTGTTGTTGTTGCTGCTGCTGCTGTGCGGAGCAGCGGCGGGCGTCGCATGTGGGCGGCTGTGAACAGAAACAGAAAACGTTGGAGCGTTGCGCTGTGTGTAGCGGGCAGACGGGCGGCCGGGTGCAAAACCGTTGCGCGCTTATTGCGAGCGCCAAACTGCGCTGTCTCGCTATATGTGTGGCTCCCCACCCCCCTCCACACACCACCTCTCCCTCTTGTCTCTCCTTCTGTGTATATACATATGTATGTGTGTGTGTGTTTGTGTGCTTGTGTGTGATTGTGTGCATGTCATGGGGCTGCTGACTGCCTGCCGCCGTTGCTGCTGCTGCTGTTGAGCGACAACAACAACAACGACGACAACGATGATGATGTTGATGATGATGATTGTTTTTGTTGTTGTGTTGATGAGGTTTTGCGCTGCTTCTTCTTGTTCTTCTTTACACGTCCTCCAACAACGGTTTCGCCTCACTGTCGCTTCTCGTTCGTACGCTGCTGTCGTTTGTTTTTCTTGTTGTTGTTGTTGTTGTTGTTGCCCTGCCTGCCTGGCTGCTTGCCTGGCCTGGCCTGGCTGCTGTCGCGTCGCTGGCGCCGCTGCCAGCTGCGGTCTCTGCTGCTGCTGCTGTTGCTGCTGCTGGTGCTGCTGCCGCCGCTGCCTTCAGTTAGGTTGTGTGCATGCAGCTCATGTGCGCTCTTCTCATTCAAGTGTCCAACTTTTGTCGAGGCGGTCATACAAAACGGCAGTCGCTCGTTCGCTTCGCCTCGTTCGCTCGCCTCTCACATACTGTTCGCTGCTGTTCGTTCGTTGCCTGTTCTGTTTCTATTCGAAGCGGGGAAGGGAACGTGGAAAGGGGGGGGCGGGGCACCGTCAACGGTCAATATCGCGCCCACACGCCTATAAAAAGATTTTTTGTTGTTCGCTGTCGCTGTCACTGTGTGCGTGCGTGCGTGCGTGCGTGCGTGTGTGTGAGTGCTTTTGTACTAGTTTTAGTCCTACAAAGTGCTCAAGTTGATTTGAAAAACCGTTAGGAAAAGTCTTAGCTTAGTCGCCATGAAGGAATTAAAGGTGGCACGTGCGATTAGCGAATCCTCGACCACATCCGATAATACGTCCGATTTCATTGATATTGTCAAGAAATACGATGTTGTCTACAACAATCATAATCCGGACTACAAAAACGTTGAGGTAAAGATGAAGGTCTGGACCCAAATAGCGGACGAGATTGGTTTATCTGTGGGTAAGGAGTCGCTTCATACTACCAAGAAAGAAAAAAACACTTAATGCAAATACACACACACACACATACACGCTGACTGCCTGAAAAATCTACGAAAAAAAGGAAGTTGCGGCGGTAACAGCGAGCAGCAGCAGCAGCGGCGGCCGCCTGTTCGCTCAATTTCAATTACTACGTGCAAGGGAAACATGCACACACACACATACACATACACATATAAATATATACATGCCTACATAAATGCACATGTATATATACTGCGAAACACACACACACACTGAACCTCAACCAGCGGTGCGCGTCGCACAGTAAAGCGGACAAATGGTTTGCCGTCGTCGCTGCGACGTTGAACCGCCGGCCGTTTTATTTTGTGTATGTGTGTTCTCCGCATGCACACATACACAGACACACCTACATACTTATGTATTTATATACGTCCATGTGTAGAGTGTGAGCGCGCCTACAGATGGCGATGACGGTGTTGTGTGTGGGGGCGAGTGCGGGGCGGATGGCATGGCGCTGTGCAGAATACAGGCGGCCGCAGTCGGCGAATTGCAGTGAGAGACAAAAACAAGAAGAAACTGGCCAAGCTTGACGAAGCCTGCATACCCTACCAGCCTCATACTTGCACTTCCTTCTCAACTTGATATGCTATAAATTAAGTTACCAGCTGCAATATTAACTACTATCAATTCATTGAAAACAAAAATATCCTTAATAATTTTTCTTGCCTATATGGTAAGGATTTCCAGTTGAGTACAAAACAACCTAGATGACAAAATTCGAATATCTTGCGAAAGAGCATAATGAAAACACGAACACGCAGAAAAAGCAAACAAAAACACAAGAGCGAAATTGATACAAGCTGCGCGCTCCGTGCTGTTGTTATTGTTATTGGCAGAGCGATGCTGACAGAGAGAGAGATAGCGGGAGAGAGAGTAGAAATGTAGTCGAAATGGGAACAGGATAACGCATCCATCGTCAAAACCTCTGAATGCAGTTCAAGTGTGATTCACACTCAAGTTTTAAATCCCTCTTTTTTATTTAACATCAATAATTAACAACATTAACCAGCATTTTACATTCAGTGCTTTAGTTTTATATAATAACACAAGCTGTGGCACCCTGTTGCTTCTGCGCATCGCTCCCCTTTCTCTCTCTCTCACTCTACAGAGTTCTGCCACCTCTCAGTTCGTGTTCTCGAATGTCAGCATAAAAACAAATGCCGACGCAAATTCTTTGCCATTTTGTTGTTATTCTTTCCGTCAGACGAGCTTGCTGTCGGCGGCTGTTGCACTTCACTTTCATTCAAGTTCTGTCGAAATATTTCTAATTGTAAGTTCTTATTTACATGTGAATGAAAATATGTAGTGTGTAATTGAAAGTGTGATTTAAGTTTAAAAATCTTGGCACGCCACAGAAGTATCCATGGTGAACGGAAAATAAAACCAAGTTATAACTGTGCTTGCAAAGCCAATTAGAAGTCGTTGCTTACGTAACATTTATCCACTATTTGTTTGTTTGTTTTCACACAGTGATCACTTGAACATGTGAACTGGCCGTTATTGGAATCGTTCAGAAATTGCACTCGTCATTAAAAATGTATAACACATTTAAATGCTTTTTTTCAGATGAATATTTAAAAAAAAAATTAATTATTTTGTTTTCTTGTACACATTAACTTACATTAAAAAATAGGCCAGTAATATGCAAATTGCTTATCCTCAAAAACTACTTCGAGCACATCCACGCCGAATAACAGAACTCGATCAACTGAAACAACAGGCAAATATAAAATCGAAAACTGAAAAGCAAACATAAGGAGCAAGAAATAGTATCGATTGCCAAGACAGATATAGGGATAGTAAGAATTCAAAAAGAAGAAGTCGACAAAAATCGAGGAGCCAGGCAACTAGAGATGAGCAGTAAAGTTTGTCAAATTGAATTGTAATAGTGTCTTTTTAGATTAAGACTATTCATCAGTTAATTTAATTAGCCATACCATCTAATTAAATATTGATCAGTCGATCATTTATTCGATTTTATTGATGATGACTGTGAAGAGTGAACACATTGATAAAATTTGAGTCAAAGTTAATTAATCGCATAAGTCACCCATCACTAAGAGCAAATAAACAAAACGGTTCTTGTGATTGCCTAGAATTTCTAAGTGTGAGTGTCGCGCTCAACTGGGACTTTGGTTGCTTCTCATTTGATTATGTTATGAAGAGAGACTGGAAAAATATTAACAAAACGACGAGAGTATTAAATTGTATGAAATACGAATACACAGTGCATAATTTTGAGTGCGGATGCTTTGATTTTTTTCTTAAGTTTATGTTTCACTACTTTGCGGTTTCAAACAGTAATAAGTTTAATTGATTTAACCTAATGCATTTTTTTTGTCTATTTGACGCCTCTATGTATTGTCTGCTTAGTGGTTTAAGTGATTTGCATAACATTTTCATATCATGAAAGTGTTTTGACAACCACTGTAAACGATTTGACATTCGCTTTCGTTCCGATCCCGTTTGAAATTAGCGTTCACGTTTGTGTTGCCTTTCGTCTACACTATCTGTAAAAATTTGCCAGAGGGGGAAAAAAAAAAAAACTACAGCCAGGACAAGAAACATCATTTGATGTGCATACAATTTCTATATATACATACATAAATATGTGCGCATAAGTGGATTGTTTATAATTTGCATGCATGTATGCGTATGTATGTATGTGCATACATAAGTGTTTACTTGTGAATGAATGAATTAAGTCGTTTAAATGAGTTGTGTACGAAAAGTATGCAGTTAAAATTTTCTATCAATTGTAACATTTATTTTTTAAAGCCAATTACATTCATTCGAAACAAAAATAATACAAAAAGTCAATTAATAATAATATTTAATATATTTTGTATGTATTTTGCAGAAGCATCGAAGCGAAAATGGAAAAATCTGCGCGACAGTTATACGAAATATTTGCGCTCCTTTCGCGTTGGCACAAAGACTTCCAAGAAATATCAATATTGGGCGCACGCCGATCACATGGAGTTTCTCAAGCCATTCCAAGGACCCGGCAGGTAAGCCCAAAGAATTACCAATCCTAAATTAAAATGACATTTTTTAACATTAAATGATGACTATTAACAATTAATATTCCCATACAGAAATTCGGCTAATGGGAATGGCAAGTCAAACGATGAGGATGACACCGAATGCGATTTTGGCTACCAGGTGCTGGCCAAGGCGGCCAGCAATGGTGGCGAGGATGATTTGAAGATGACGATAGCAACAGCAACAGCGGCATCCACATCAGCGCTCAGCACTCAGACCGTCAACAGCTATACGACACCGATACTGACGCCCAGTGTGGCTGCCACGCCGCCCAGCCTCATCTCGCCGGGCAGCAATCCGGCCGGTTTGTGCCACAATAGCAATAGCAATGGCAGCAGCAATTGTGCCGCCGTTGCACCACTCAACACTACACTCAGCCACTCAGCATTGACGCCGCCAACGACGAACTGCAGCAGCAACAATTCCAACAGCGGCGTGCTGCCCCTGTCCGGCCTGCCGCTCAAGGCATCTGTGGCGGCATCGGTGAGCGCCAATGCCGCTGCTCTGGCCACCTTGGCCAGTCTGCCCATGGGCATTGGTGGCTTGCCGGCCGCCGCTGCCGCTGCCCAAATGTTTCCACTGGCAACGCTCAAAGCGGCCGCAGCTGCCGCTGGTTTGCCCACATCACTGACCAGCAGCAGTTGCAGCAGCACGGCCAATAGCAATGTGGGTTGCCTCATTATCGAGCCGCATTTGTTTGCCGCCGCCGACAACTTTAAGAAGGAGTTGAGTGCCGCGGCGGCGGCTGGTGCACCACTGGGTCTCTTCCAGAACTTGGCCAATCGTCATCTGAATGGCAATGGTGGCGTCATACCGGGTTTGGGCACGCTGACGCCACCGCCTCCACCGCCACCGCCCAGCATCGCCAAGGTGCGACGCGTTCAGCCCTCACCACAAACCGCTGCCATAAATCTCAGCTGTTCCAATTCTGCTGCAGCAGCAGCCGCTTCCTGTTCCCAGCCCTCCCCTGCAAAGACGCGCAAGATGAGCGATCCGCGTTACCCCAGCGACTGGGATGTGTCCGCTGTGCTGCAGGCGAATCGGGAACTAGACGCAAACACGCTGTTCTTCTTGAGTTTGGCGCGACAGGTGCGCGCAATGCCAATGAAATTCCAATCGCTGGCAAAGATGCGTTGCATGCGCATCGTTAGCGACATTGAGCTGGAGCTGGAGAATTTCGATTGTAATGGTGTGCCGCCGCCCGAGGAATCCATGGGCAGCACAGCGAATCTCAAATATTGCACAGATACGCCGCCGCCACAGCCACCGCTCGACGGCTCAGCGACAATCTCGGCACCGACAATGGGTCACGAGGGTTCCATGGAGCATTTTGTGTATGTGATGTCGCCGTCGCGTGTGGAGAGCATGATCGATATCTCATCCGACGAGGAGAGCAATATGAATGGTGGCTTGACAGCGACTCCAGCTGCTGCTGCTGGAGCTATCCACTGAGGAGGATGATCAGCTAATCTTACACAATAAAAAACATGTATTGTTAAATTTTAAGTAAACTAAATTAGATATTTTGTCGTCTTCTGATGAACTCTCTCATTTTATTTACACGACTTTGTAGCTTAAACATATAGTTATGGGGAAATCTCTAGAAAATGGATTGGGAATCGATTCAATTTGTTGC
This sequence comes from Drosophila nr. perissopoda 5 BK-2023a, assembly GCA_035044105.1. Lineage (NCBI taxonomy): Eukaryota > Metazoa > Arthropoda > Insecta > Diptera > Drosophilidae > Drosophila > Drosophila nr. perissopoda 5 BK-2023a. Next base: position 1,441,971 of record JAWNMK010000231.1, read on the forward strand.
TACTTGGTATGTGAATATTATTTGGTGAATGAATTTCATTCAAGAAGTCTCGATTGGGCAACATCCCAACAGAACGTTGCATTAGGACTGCACCTTGCCCTTGGTGGTGAAGGCAAAGTAGGCAACGCCGCCAACGAGAATGGCGGCCAGAATTTCGGCCTTAATCCAGGGTCCCTTGTAGGCGCCCTTCGTGGGCACACCGATATCCAGCAGCGATTTCACCGATGACACCTTGTCACCATCGCGTTGCGCCTTGCGCACATTCGCATAGCCATCCTCATCGAAGAGACGCACCTGCACATTGCCGCTGCTGCCCCCCTTGATGTCCTCAACCCAGCTGACCTGGAAATGCCACCCGATTAGGAATCACCTAAAGAAACCAACGAGTGTTGCTCACCTGGTATTTGTTGTCGCCCACCTTGGCAACGGGCACCACCTTGCCGCAGGGGAACTCAGCGAAGAGACTGGGCTGTGCGGAGTTGCTGCACTGCAGCGAAAATTCAGCCACATGCGCCACTTGCGTCAGAATTGTGGCATCCTGAGTGCTGAAGGCGTTCACCGTCGCCTTGCAGCTGCCATAGACGCCCGTTGTGCACACAACGGCAAGCAGACACAGCGCCAGCATTTCACGATACATTTTGCGTTTTATGTTATTATGGTTTTAATTGAAAAAAGGCAATGCGACGAATTCTGCAGCTGAAGCGGCGGCGACCAACAAACTTTCTATCTTTCTGTCTCTTTCAGCGCCACGACAGCAAACGTCACTTGACAGTTGACAACGACGATGACAGCGCTGACAGCGTTGGGACGTCAGCGGCTCCACCAAATGGTATTTTACAACATTGCCAGCTGGTTGCAGAGTTGCCTGATAGTTGTGAATTTGTTTGGCGCACGCAGACAAAAGCTGTGTGCTACAAAACAGCTGGGCGGTATAATTTGAATTTGAATATATTCATTTTTATAAATATGCTGTTAAAGGCAAGAATTATATAATAGTTTGAATTTGAAACATAAAATTAAAATGTTAATTTATCGATTTAACATCAAAATACGTATTTTCAACTATTGATGCAGAATTTATAGCTTAAAATTCAATTAAATTAGTTTTCAGCTGATTCGAGTTTCGATCTTATCAAATGCCATTTTAGAAATCGTTTGGCTACCAACACTTTTCTAACGGATTTTTCTGTATATATATTAAATTATGTTTCGTATATTTTGTTGATTTGATTGGCTGGCAGCATTAGCATGGGCAGGGTATCTCGACGCTGTGCACATCTCAATGCCTGAAATTTGAGTCGAGTTAATTGAAATAGTTTTGGATCTCGTCAAATGTGTGGTGGGTGAAAGTGGTGCCTGTTGGTACCGCTTGGCATTTTGACACCGCCTGACAAATATGAATTTATTTGGCGCTCGGCTTTGCTTAGCTCATTTCTCATATAATTGAGTCGAGATTGCAAAAGGCCAACAAATGAATTTTTCTGCCAAGTGAGAAAGAGACAGAGAGAGGGAGATAGAGAGAGAGAGGGGTATGAGGTGACGCAAATAGGTAATTCTGCCATCCATCCAATAAATATCGACATGAAATGATTAATGCCGTCTCGTTTGGCATTCAGTTGCTTTGTTTTAAGTACTCGCAATGATTTTTGGCTGACATTCTCTTGAACATTGATACCCCATAAAATTACACTTGCAAAAATCAGATGCTCCTCAATAAATTCGAAATTTTCTTTACAAGCAGCGAAGACAGATTACAAATAACTTGTTTATTTTTGAGTATACATATATATATTATCTTAATATTTTAGATTTGTGATTTTCGTTTAAAGTGGAAATATTTCATTTTTAGATGTGCCATTATAAAATGAAGTAAGTAATCAATTTTGTTTCTTTCGTCGAGTGTAGAATATCTAAATATTTGAGTATATATTATATTCAATTGGATACGTATTCACGGGTACTCGTAATGGTATATGGGAGTATATATATACATATATGTATGGCATGTGACCCTGAAATCGGCTTGATTTGGTGCTTGATGCCATTTGCTGTTGTTACTTGTGTTGTTTTTGCTGTTGTTGTTGTTGCTATTTCGTTTCCATTTTTTTCTGTTTTTTTTTTTTATTATTATTATTGGTGGTATTCCATTTGGGTGCCTAGGCTAGGGCAGTTATGTTCGTTACTTTTTGATTGCCGACGCGCACGATAAACTTTTTCTACAACTTTGCATGTCTTTGATGAATTTGAAATTGTCACAAATGTGAAAGTTTTTCACTTGCCATCAGATACTCGTACTACTCCCACAATCCCAATCAAACCTCTGACTCTTTCTCACTCTCTCTCTTTCCGTCTCTCTCTCTATCTGTCTCTGTTCATGCATGAAATTTGCATCTAACATTCGCGCTGACATTGAGCGACTTGTACGAGAAGTTGACTTCACGCACTCATCCAACTCTGCTCAAGTCAAGCCAACTCGCATTCGATTGGGATTTGCTTATGGATTTCCTATAACTAAATTGTCAACCTACTCTCTCTCTCTCTCTCTCTCTCTGTCTCTCTCTCTGTCTCTCTCTGTGAGTGTTGTCGCCAGGACATTTGATTACATTCGAAGTGGGCGTGTGTGTTTGTTGGGCGGGCGTCGAAATGAAAACAAAAGTTCGTGCGAGTTCATTGAGTTTGGCCAAAAAACGTTGCCAGTCAGCCAACCAGCCAAGCAGCAAACTAACCTAGCCTACTTACGAGGGTTCTTTCAAGAATTTGCATCTGAGTAGTAATCCTGGGACCAAAATATTATCCACAAGACACAATTACTTGGTCAAATACGCGATCTTTCCGAGTTCCGAAACGGATCATGGCTATATCCACTCGACTGTCGATTCAGCATATATATATGAAATTAAGGAGTCTAGATTGATTTGCTTTGGGTTTATAAAGTCAGTTGTTTAACTTATGGATTAACCCTCGCAGTTGCGACACACGTGTGAGCTGGCCGAAATGGGACAAACAAACTCAGTGGGAGTCCAACTCAAAGTGGAAGTCGAGCAGAGAGCATAAAAGTCGCTGTTGCAACGGTGGCGATGGCACCGCCTGGAGGACAGTCGCAGAAATGGCAAGGTGGCACAGGTGGCACAGTTGGCAAGGGGGCAAGGAGAGTGCACCTGTGTGCGGGTGTGCGGTGTCGTTGGCAACGTTATGTTTTGTTTTCAGTTGGTTTTGTATGCTTGTTTGTTGTTAACATAAAGCGAAGCTGCTGCTGCTGCTGCTGCTGCTGCTGCTGCTGAAGCCTTTCATTCTTCATTCACAAAAGCAGTTAGCAGTTATCGCGCGGCAGGCAAACAAAGTGCACGTGGCTAGTTGCCGAGAGAGAGAGAGAGAGAGAGAGAGTGAGACCGACGACCAGGACGACGAAGAGAACGACAAACAGAGTCGCCGCACCTGGCCATAAACAGTTGCCAAAATTAGTGAAAGTTGCGCTTGACTCAAGTGGCAGCAGTTTTGTTGCTACTTTTTTTTTGTTTCGTGACTTTAGCCGGTTTTTTGTTATTTCTTTGGTTGGTTTGGGTTTCGGTTTCGATTTGAATTCTGACTGTGAGGGATTTGGGCCCTCTTTTGTTGACAAAGTTATTGCTTTTATTATTTTTGGGGGGAGTTTAATGGGCGAGTAATTGATTTGCATTCAAATCGACAGCAGTTGAGTTATAGATTGTGAATAGCATTTGGCTTTCAGTCAGCGGCGCCAACGCTAATCAAACGGGCCAACGTAAAATAGGCACTTCTGGCCATGTCGTTGTCATTGACAAGTCGCCGTCGCTACAAGACGACGCCGGCGACAACAACAACAGCAACAACAATAACACCACCAACAACAATATCGGCAACAACATCAGCAATACGCAAACAACACTCTCTGATTGAGGCGTCATCCAGCCACGCCCACTGCAACGTGGCCAGATACACGGCCCAGCAGCGTGGCTATCTATCGCGTGGTCTCTCCGTTGGCCGTTCCATAGAGAATATACGCCAGAAGCTCTATGCATCCCCAACGCCCATCGTGGGCAGCCTGAGTCGCCAGACATCCTTGGCCCTGGGCGAGTCCACATCGACGAGACTTGCCGGCCGGCTAGCATCCACAGAGGCCACACAGGAGCTGGGTGTTCGCTTGAGGAATAAAACTCTGGTGGCCTGGTCATCCACAACATCGCTGCAAAGAACCGGGGCGCCACACCAACAACACCAGCAGCAGCAGCAGTGGCTGCCGGACGACCAGAAACCAGATCAAACGGAGACGGACAAGTGAGTTAAAAAAATAAATAAATAAATGACTGATTCGAAATGCAATTTGAAATCAATCAATCTGCGAATCAAACTTTTCATATTCCATGTAAGATTTGTGCTAGAAATATTCTGAATTCAATTCTTTGCTTAACTTTACTTACTTTACTTACTCAAAATGGCAAAGATATTTCACATTTATAATTATTTATACCCTAGTAGAGGGCGCTATAAGATTGATTTCGGGTTGTCAACGACGAATACTTCTCTGAGTAATATCACTAAGCAGACATAACAAAGAGACATAAATTAGAGGTGTCAAATCGACATTATTTCGCTTGACTTCGCTGCGACAACTTCGCGTGTAAATTGGAAATGCAGCCCGTTATGTTGCTACACATATTTTCTGGCAGGCTCTAATGTGTGCGAAAGAAGCAGCTATATTGCTAACGGATCGCACAGACCCCTTGAATGTGTGCGTAAATATCAGCATCCCTTCTTGTATTTTTGTGTGTGTGCTATCATTCGATTTTTAATGCTCTTTTGTTTTGCGCGTGGTGAGTAATCTTTCGTTAAGTGGGGTTGCTTAATTGTTGACAAATTTTGTGACCACAGCCCGCTAAATGTGTGGTGAAAATCTAAAACAGGGTGTCATTGTCTCGACAAACAGAATTCTTTGTTTCTCGACGGACACACATATACGCATACATACAATGATTGGTTTCGACGGGATCAAAAACAGACCTAAAAATTGCAATTTTAGCTTAACGAATATGAAAGTCGATTCTTTCGCATGAACTTCAAAATGCCATAACTTCGTCAAAACTCAACTTATTTTAAAAAGCGAGGCCTTTTTGATCATAGTTTTGCCCCTAAATCAATCGTACATTTAAAGTTGAAAACGTGATTTTATGTCGGAAGCGAGTAAAAATTATAGGCTGAAAATCGTTAAAAATCCAAAAGTCAAAGTATCTTGTGTTTTAAAAACCAATCAACTTGAATTGGTTTGTGCTAGAGTTAGATTATGATTAGATAGCTATATACATATATGCTAGACACAAATATCTCCAAAAGTTTGTCAATGCCTGTCTGAGAGTTGAATAGCTGCCTTTAATCGAAGAAAATTAGAGAAATAATCAATGACAAATTGTTCAAATGTAGAATATATATATACATATATATTTATATATACATATATTTCTGCTTAGTATATGACAATATGACAAATATCAATATTTCGTTTGACCTTTTCATATTTGCAGCTCAATAAGCGTATTTATTCATTTGCATATATGCATATTCATATATATATATATGAATGTTAAATCGGGTTCTAATATTACAATTTTCTCAAACCCTGCCATACCCACACCCACCGCACTAAAAATATGCCTAAATGACACTTTTGATACTTTGCGCAATTTGCATGCTTGACACCAACGGCAAAGTTTTTCATTTTTTTTGTATGTGAATTGCATACGATTAGGCGCAGGCAAGTCACCCGTACACGGCCCGGAGTAGTGGGATCCATCCATCCGTCTACTCGAGTCCGGGAGTGCGGGACACCTTTCCATGTCACTCAGGTTGTGCCCACGTAGCGACACAGTTAAGTCGATCATAATACGAGCACAGACTACAGACACGGACGGACTAGATAAGGATACACTCGAAGAAAAAACGTGCTTGCTAAATGCAAACCCAAGTGGACAAGAATTCGTCACGATTGATTCATCAAATCTTATATATCAAGTTTATTTCTTGCATATTCCCAGATTGAAAAAGTCCAACTTGATTTTTAATGGAACAATATTTCAGTTGAAAAATGCTTAAAATTTAATATTTTTGTTTATTTTTTAACTTATTTCATTTTATTATATTTATTTATTTATTTTTTTTATATACATATCAGCTTTGTATGTTGCATTTCTTCTGCTTCACTCTAATTTGAACATAATAAGTAGTTTATACTTTCTTTTTTTGAAGTGTAGCTGCACTCCAGTTGCCAATTGGTTCATTGAACCTTGGCCAGTGTTGGCAAAAGATTCACTTTCGCGCTGAAGCACCTGGCTGCAAAACACACTTATTTTATTTTCGGGCGCGAATTTGTAAATGTATTTGACATGGTTTCGTTTTTCAAAACTCGCTAAGTTCCGAGCTGGAGAGGTGTGGAGTAATGTACAGGTGGGGCAAGAATGAGGGGTGTAGGGGATGGGGAGTTGGTTGATTTTGGCGTTGCCGCCTTCGCATTTGCACGAATTAATTTCTATTTTTGGGGTCGCTGCATGTTGCATGCGGCCAATTTGTATATGGGGTAATCGAGCACAGCATAAATTGCATCCAACTAATGCCAAATAATTTGATTTAAATTTAGACCTGCCCCGCCGAGTAGGTCACTCGGCCAGTTTAGACAGACAGACAGACAGACAGACAGACAGTCGGTGAGCTTTGAGTTACTCTCATTTGGAATTTTATATCCACAGCGCCAAGAATCGCATCAATCTGAATATTGTGCTGGCCCAAACAATACGTGCCACCAACGAGCTGGAGCCGCTACACAGTGATCTCGACGAGACCAGTGAGCTCTGCAAGGAAACGCCAACAACAGCGACTGCAAATCCAAATCCAATTCCAATTCCAAGTGCAAGTGCAAGTCTCAGTCCAAGTCTAGTCGGGGAGAACGTTTCGTCCGCTTTGACTGTGCAACGGCGACCGCCTTTGGTGCGTGCTATGTCCGCTCCGGTGCGCCTGGACGAGAACAGCAAGAGTGGTGTCCTGGCCAGCCTGGCTGCCGGCAAGCGCAGCCAGCAGCAGAAGTTGCGCCGTCGCAAGATCTTCACACGTGCCACCTCCTCGGTGGCGGTGACTGTCGATGCTAGTCCACTTCTAAGCGCCGATGCCGGCGGCTCCAACAACAACAACAACAACAGCAACAAGAAATCATTGAGTCGTGCTCGCAGCGTCATTGCACCGGATGTCATTACGCTCGTCTCGCTGCTGAGCTCCGAGGGCAGTGATTCGGAGCGCGAGGAGAACTCCTCATCCACCCATTCCACGCCCACTGGCAACGAGAAGAAGCAGCTGCATTCCTCATCCACATCCACATCGCAGCGCAGTCCGCAGCGAAGGGCGCCGCTGTTGCGCAAAACGGGCAAATCGGGTAAGTTCAATACTACAAATAGAACTCGACTAGGAGATACCCTATACACAGCTTTTAAGTATATAAATGAACTGCGTTGAGTGTAAATACTTCAATGAAAACAGAAACAGAGACGTATTTGAAATGGTTGCATGGAATGTTGCCAGCAGATGGACTAACTTGTTTTGCAGTCTCGTTTCAAGACAGCTATCCGCCCACCTTTCAACTGGCCTCCAAGGAGTACTCGCACATGATACGGCGTGCATCGATTGCGCCGCTGGCAGCGCGAATTCGAGCCAATCGGCCGCCAACGGCTCCGCCCGTTTCCATATTTCTCAGCGAGCCGGGCAGCAAGCCGAGCAATCAAATGGACTCCCGACAGCAGACAGAGTCACCTGGCTCACCCACAGAGGAGGCCAAGAAGGAGAACAATTCGTCCAACTGCAACGTGCAACAACAGCAGCAGCAGCATGAGGAACAGCAGCAGCAGGATTACAATTTCCCATTGTACGTGTGCAGCATCAAGGAGCGCGAATGCTGGAAACTGCATCAGAAGATGTGCGCCAAGGGCGTGAGTGTTAGCTACGATACCGTACTGCGTGGCATGTTGACGCCCACGGAATTCCGGCACTTTCAAAAGCAGCGCGAACACGAGGAGGCCAAGGCCCAGGAAGCCGCCGATGCTGAGGCGGAGGCATCGCTCACTGAGAAGGATGCCAAGAAAACGCCGGCGACGGCCATTGAACGCCTCTCCGAGTCCTTGCTGCAGCGCGAGTGAGGGGAACCAAATCCGGTGTGGAAGTGGACCAAATTATGCATTTGCCCCATTCAAAAGATTTCCAATCGCTGCGGAAGCATCTTCAGCTGTAATCGTAGTTGAGAGCACTTGTTAACCGTCACCCTGCTGAGGCACAACGTCGCAACGCATCCTTTGTAGTTGTAGTTGTAGTTGTGGCAAGTATCTTAATGCTTAAGGACGTTGTGCTGGCCAATCGCAACTGCAACTAGTAGCTGACAACAAATAAATTCTAGTCACACAACTCACATTCTGTGGAGCAATTTCATTTGATTTATTTGTTAATTAACTCGAATGCATACGAAAGCAATAGGTTACAGTTATATATATATATATATATAGAATAAAAACTGGAGCATCTGTCTGAGAGACGTGGGGACCCGCTGGTAAACTACTATTGAAAATAGCTGATATATTCTTGAATTAAAGTAAATACACTTTCCATAGATTTGTCGAATTTGTCTGATTTGTTGCGTTTTTAAGTGCGAGGGTTGCTCGAAATATCTATTAAATAATAATTCTACTTCTTGCTCAATCTTGATATGCTTATGAACTAAGGTATGTTGACTACGAAGTGTATCTGATGTTATTGGAAAGTATTCTCAGAAAATGATGCGGAAAATAATTTGAAGGATTATTATGCCAATTATCCCAATATAAAATATCTTAAAAGTGGAAATGTTTTTGAAAATAAGGTTTGTATTTATACTTTCAGAAAGACTCTCTATTTGAACGAGTGAAATGCAAACTATTTATTGATAAATATACAAATATGACAAGTTATCTTATAGAAGTGTCATTAAAACTTTTCATTTCTTGCAATTACTTTGCAGAATACTTTGAGCAACCCTCGATTAGCTCTCGATTAGATTATGTCTGCCTGTGATTCATAAAATTAGCTAGTGAATTAAATAAGCTCATGTTGGGTGTGTGTGTTTGTTTTTAGCGGACCGACATGAGATCAATAATAAAGATTACGTTTAAGATAAGATTAAGCTGTGAGGGATTCGCGGATTGTCTAGTTGGCCTGGCGAGCGTGCCTAATGGCCGAGGCCAGATAGCAAGCGAGGATAATGCCCAGGATCTGGATGAATGCGATGCCGATGCCAACGCCAATCAGAATAACGGCATTCTTATCGATGCGATCCTTCAGCTTGCCCACACATCCCTCCTGGTAGTACTTATCCTTGCCAAGAGCCGGAGATTCTGTGCAATGGCCGACGGCCGTATCGATAAACTGCGGCTGGCAGCAGCTGGCCGGCAGCGTCTTATTCAGGCTGAGGGCACGCCAATCTGCCGGTGTATCCACGCCGCAGCACATCAGCTTGCGCTGAACATTGTCCCAGGCGATGGTGTCCTCGCTGTTGGAGCGCTTAATGGACTCCTGCAGCGAGTTCTTGATCATGCCCTCCAGATCCTTCTTAAACACGCTCGCCGCAATGCCCACGGCCAGCTCAATGATGAAAATGATGGCCAGCAGCACGGCATACTGTCGAGAGATTGGAGAGCGTGGCATTTGAAAAAAGTGGATTATGTTGGAGAGAGCAAAAGGGTAACAAACCGTCAGAAGAAGCGTGGGTGACTCCTTGATGGCACCAAAGCAGCCGAGCGATGCAATCAGAAAGATGATTAGTCCGGTGACAATCAGGACGATTGGTGGTGCCAAAACACGTCCCTCCACAAAATGATTGAATTCATTGACATCGGCTAGGACGACGGAGCCGGCTATCAAAATGCCGAGACCCGAAAGCTGCAAGCAATAAATAATACCAATAAAAACAATAAAAACCATAATCGATTTTCTGAAAACTAGAAACGCATTTAATGGGCCATATCATATATAATCCACAACACAATTTGCCTAATGACTACAGACCCCCAATCAAAAACTAGAAAGTAAAAAAAAACCCACGCACCTTGATTCGTATGCCTCATTTGGTATTCGTGTTTACGCTTGCCACAACCAACTCTAATTGCCCGATAAGGCATCAGCAAGTGGCGCAACTACACACACATACAGCAGGACATTGGCCACTGGTCATTGGCATTGCCATGTCGTCATCCTTAAGGACACATAGACTCGTTGGCATTGAAAATTGTGCTGCCTGCTTTGCAAATGCAAATTGTCCACTAATCATTATCAATATAATCCATTTTACGGTCTGTCATTTGCATCCAAGATAATCTTGCCCCTCATGCCTCATGCCTCATGCCTCACAGGCGAGTTCACTTTGGGCTGCAACACGCAATTGCATTCAATGTCAAAACTGAACATGTCTTTCGCAATCAGTCAACATCTAAATTAGTTAATTCGAGTCAATACTGTACAGGTCGTTGTGAAAAGCTGTGAATATTTATTTTCAAATCGTTTTTAATTGCTAAATTGTGGATAACTGGATAACTAGATAGAGTATGACGAATCAGAGTCAGCAGTACATATATTGGAGTCGTCTGGATCTGATCACTATATCATATAGCTGTCCTATTATCGATTGGGCCAAGGCTGAGTTCTAGTATGAAAAACTTATTTGTTTTGCAAGTTATTTAAACCCAATTCACCAGTTAGTTATGCATGGTATTATACTGCCAACTTCTTGAAACATAATCATTCAGATCAGACTATTCCAATATATATATTTCATGGGAACGAATGGTCGCAAGTTGAGTTCCTTGTTTGCCCACCAAGTTAACCTAACCAAACTCATCTTTTATGCAACAAATAATCTTCAATATTGGACTTCTATATCGTATCGTTCATATAGCTACAATCCGTCGATTATCAACATTTTTAATGCAGTTTGATTCCGGTCTGCAAGAGTATCTAATTTTCGGCTTGTTTACGTCTAGCATTTTAGTTTTAGCTTTCTTAGGTCATCACGGACTGTACCTATATCCAGTATATATTTCTGGATTCGTTATACAAATGCTAAACTAAAGATGACTTCAAATATTGCTAGAAATGTAATATGTATTTTGGGATAAAAACCAGTTTTTAAGTTTTCTTAATAAAATAACAGTTGAGATAATCAAATATATTACAAAAATAATATATATATTATATATACCTACTTAATATATATATACTTAAGTTCGTTTTGAGACTTCTTATAAAATTCAAATTTAGTCATGGAATTAAGTATTATTTATAAGTAAATTGAACCTTTAAGTCAGATGTGATTTTCTGAAGAAGTTTCAAGTCCTCATTCATGGATAGATTAACTACTACTAATAACCCAACCATTAAGTTCAGTTGAGTCATAACTTACCGCAAATAGAACATTGAAGGCGAATAATACGTATTTGATTAAACTGGGGCCGCAGGAGCGCATTTTGATTCTCATTTAATAATTAATAATTGAGAAGTGACCGAAATGCGACGAAAATAAATCACTTTCAAATGCTGCCACGTACTATGCCACAAATAGAACTTGCTTCACTGTGATGGCCAATGCTAATAAGTATGCTGGGATTCTTTTGGGGTATACGGATTATTTTGGGAAGCGCGTACGCGTCTTGACAAAATGGCGTTGGAATTGTAACTGACCGGTTGCTGTTAACTGGTGCTGGCCAAGCTAATAAAAATGTTGGCAACCAAGTCGGCTTTGTGTTGTGGCCACAACACCGAGGCTGACAACCACCAACGGGAACACGGGCACGCTAGACTCCCAGACCCAAGCCGCCTATTTTCTTCTCTGGTCACAACAATAGGCAAAGTAAAAGTGAGTGAAAGTGCGATTTTCGAGGAAACAATCGAGTTTGCCTATTCAGGCCATGCGATTAGGGACTGGTCGATAGAATCGGGTGGAAAAGCCAGCTCCCAGCTCCCAGCTCTACGCCTCTCGCCTCTCGTCTTTTATGCTTCTGTAACCCATTTCTGTTGAATTTACAACTGCGTGTTGGGGTAGCCACAGCCAGTTTGAGGTCTCCTCCAACTTTGACCAGCGGCTGCGCAAAGTTCCCAGACGTGAAGCTAACCAACTAACGCTCGCTTTCTGGGTCGTCTGCGGCTTCCGCTCAGTGGCAGCACATCGAAGGAGTGGCAAGTGGCAAGTGGCCAAGAAGTCAATGCACTCATTAGACAAACTCTCAATCCAAGAGTGCGAGTACAAGTGAATATTTACATTTAAAGTTCAACTGCTTGAGAGCTACTTACGAGGGTTGCTCAATAGATTCATAATGCTCTGGACTCTTAGTAGTGCGAAAAACAGAAATTTGGCAAATGATCATTTATTTTATTAATGAAATATTTGATTATATTAGCAAATGTTTACACAGTTGGTAGACTTTTAAGATCTGTCTTTTCAATGATCGCTAAACATGCCTTTTTCCAGCGTGGCAAGTTGCAAGTTGCAACAGTCTTAAATTGTGTGGCGCGTGAATATGATTTTAAGCATTACTTTTTTTTTTCTCTTAAAGAAAATAATATATTTTTGCTGGATTATATATATATTGCTGCTGCTGCCCACAAACGAATACTTACCAACTAAAAAACACGAAATCGGAATAAAAGAATTTGGGACAAGTAAGGAATAGCTCAATGGAAAATGTTGCAAATGTTGCAAATGTAAAATTGTGACACATTCAACAGCATAACTCGTTTCAAGTCCACAGTAATAAGTGAGTTAATTACTAGGTAATGCAACCAGGGGGCAGAGCGAGCCTACTCAGGATGCCAAAGAACCAAATAAATTGCGTGCTGTCATTTGGAGAACGGGGCCAAAAGTTATAAATGCTATTCATGAAATAAATGCCAGACTGTGCGAATAATTAAAGAAGTTCGGGAAATGTTTGCGCTTGAAATTCAACTTGGCACCTAGAGAAGCATGCCAAGCCACCTTACTTTTGCAAGGGGCAATGGAGTGGGCGGTAAATCGTCCGTAATTTTGTTTGAGTTTGAGTTGATTTCAATGTTGCGTGTTCTCAAGACACAAAATGTGTCCGACTGTAAGTGTGTGTGTGTGTGTGTGCTTAGCAATTTTGGCTAGGCTCAGTTTTAGCACCTAGAAATCGCTATCGTATCGCAGAAATCTCGACATGGATTTTATGGGTCAAAATGGCAGCTTTCCCATGAAATGAAGTGAATTAAGCGGATTTGGTATTTCAAAATGGATGTGTAATATATAAGAAGAATTTCGATTTTATTTTTGATGAACATTTCAGGCAAATTTACAAGCAGATAGTGAGAGTATTTTTGTTGTTTGTTGATTAATTAAGTACTGCAGAGGATGATATAAGATTATTATAATACTTGATCACTGATCAGCGATCACATGCCGTCCCTGACAATGAACACACCAACTACGAACATCAGTATGGATAGGGATTGGTGCAGGGTTCCAGCACCGTCCCGAGAACAGGGCCAATCATCCACATCCGACCTATAAGTAGATTTATTACAGTTAGCCAAAAAGGTGGGACAAGCACAGTATTTAGGGGGCGCAACCAGGGGGGCGGGACGATAACAAAGAGACAACAAACACACACTTTATAGATAATACGGATATGGATATGATGGATATGGATGACGCAGAAGTGGATATATAACATGATCGTGAGGCTGATCGTGCGGCACATAAAATGTGGGCTGATTGACGACTGATGATTGGCGATTTGTTTTGTGCAATGCTGATGCTTCAAATTGATGTTGGTGTTGATATTGAAGTTGAAGTTGTTCGGGTTGTTCGGGTTGTTCTGGTTGCTGTATTGTTGGCTGTTCGTATGTGGCAAGCGAGCTGCAAGAACAAAAAGCAGTTGCCCCGACAAAAGGAGAGTGGTGGACAATGAGGCACATTTGGTATGTTTCGATGCGGCATTCAGAGCGATGTGTGTGGAAAGAATAGTTAGTATGCATGCCATGAACTCAAGACGGGTTAACCAAACACAATTAATCGAATTAGATTGGCTATTTATTAGTACGCTGCTAATGACATTAGCATGAATACAGTTAATCATCGCTAAGTAAGACACACAACACAACAAATGAATGGAGACCACGAGTTCAAAATCAGTCGAAAATGAAGCTCTTATGTAAATTATTGAATGATGAATATATATATATATACCATTAGTGGTTTTTATCGATATTTGTGAAGCGTAAAAGCTATCGATAAATAAATAAACTGCGCTGTTAATGCTGATCAAGAATATATATACTTTATGGGGTCGCTGCAGCTTCAGTTAGTTTGTTACATCATTTTACACAATTCCAACCTTTTTTTTTAATCCTTTTTAATACCTTTCCAATTGGTAATTGGATAGTTCAAGTTAGCGGAGTTCAACTGTACGTGTACAAATACCCTTATTGACTACCTACCCTTCAAGCCAAAAACTTATCAATAGACGTTTATGTAGGCCGACAATAATAATATTAATGACTGTCTGGAAAATACAGGTTACTTTCGGATGGTAGTACATATAAATAGTACATATGTGTTGCTCGCACATACACACACATACACACACACACAGATACAGTTAGGGAGAAAGCCGGAAATAGTCCAGTCATATTCAATATAAAAGACACGCTCACAAAAGTTGTGTGAATGTATTACAAATATGGTGGAAGGGGTGGGTGCTGAAAGTAACGTAGAACAGTTACAATTACAGTTACAAATACAGTTACAATTACAGTTGCAGCTACATTTAGAGTTACAGTTGCAGCTACATTTAGAGTTACAGTTACAGTTACATTTAGCGAGGGTTAAGAACAACAGTTTATTTGAAGCTGACACAAATGGGAGAGAAGTTATTTAAAATAGAGACAACATTGATTGGATTCGTTTCAAAAGTATTACTTGGATATTTACTTAATGCCAATAACACCGCAGCCTGAAATAAAATAAAAGACAAAAGATTTGTGTGATTATTTCAAATGGAGGTAAATAAATGTATTTTGTTTGGGCCTTACCGATTCGGCCGCCTGCATTGCCCGTTTTCTTGGAGTCCGTGTGATTGCCCTGACCGAGATCATCCTCCATTTCGTGGACGACCACACTGCGTCCGATGATTGCACGCTTGCCGCTTAGACTGATCACGGGATCCGTGTAGGTGATGTCGATCGTACGGCTGGGGCCCACCTCAATGTTGCCCAGATCGCCGACGTGCCGCACCTCGTGATCTGGGGCACCATGATCGACCTTGTCGGGATTATAGTGACCGCCCAAGCTGGCACAGCCATTGCTCAGGTCCCCCTTCTCGTGAATGTGGAAGCCATGCTTGCCCTCCTTCACACCCTCCAGCTGGATGCGCACATGCACATTCTGACCACAATCGTTCTGGATGAAGGTCACGTTGCCCTTCACCTGGCTATTATCCGGCTGCACGGGTCCAGTCACATACGCAATTGCCTCCATGGGCGAGTTGCGCTAAAGCGAGTTATATTTGCATTGTACTTAATAATATTATTAATATTATATTATTAGCTACTCACAGTTTGGGCTGCACTCGCGAGTGTGGCACAGAGGGCCGCGCTGATGATTAGAAGGCGCATCATTTTCAACTGCAATTCAAACGAGTGATAAATTTAGCATAAACTGATGGAACAACACACAAATCACACGACATTCATATGTGTATATTAGTTGGTTTTATTCCTATATATAGAACTCATTCGCACCATGCTGATTTTCTATGTGCTGGGCAGTTACGTTAGAGGTAGCCTCTGACACCGCTTCTGCTACCTTCATCTGAGTGATCGGTAGGTAAAGAGAGACGATAAAGAGAGTGAAAGAGAGACAGAGAGAGAGAGAGAGACTTTTATTATTTTCTGCTCACATGTATCAAACCCATCCATCAGAGATGATCCATGTATTAAATCACTGACATTACTTGAATAAAATATTGCCTATCATTCATATCTATATTTGTGGATGTGGATAAGATAACAGTAATAAATAAAATAATAATAATAGTGTCAATTAGTATCACAAATTTCTTGAAATATAAATTTAGTTTTTTCGAAAGGTAACTAAAATAATTCAATCAATATCAGTGCTGACAAATCGAAGTAACAGTTACAAACTTTACATTTATAACATTTCATTTTAAATCCTTGAAATCTGTTAAATTGTGTATTCTCTCTTTCCCTTTCTTACTCTCTCTCTCACTTTCTGTCTCTCTCTCTCACTTTCTGTCTCTCTCTCTCTTTTACCATCATTATGAGAAATTTAACACTTACATCATATTTGTTTTAACTTTTATATACTCTTGAGAATTCTTTGACTCAGAAATTGTCCCATTTCTTCTTTCTCTTCTTTCTATTTCTTGCTTTCAGTCTCTTTCTCTGTCTATCTCCCTATTTAAATGTATTTTACATTTAGCGTATTACTTAACTTATTTCCTTCATGTTATTTTATAAGGATTCCTCAATTATTTTAAATCAATTAATTTGTAATTTTATTTTAAATTTTGCAAAGATTTGAGTGGTTTGTGATTTAGGCTACATTAAGTAAGTAAAAGTGATGATTTAGTATATAAGCTCGCGCATCTCTGCTAAAGTGCAATCAGCTGTTTAAAATGTATATTTATTTATTTAGTTGCCTTGCCGTGTGTGCGGAATTGAAGCGCCTAACCTTAATTGACGAAACGATTTGTGGGTCATGCACATTGCTTAAATATTATATAAGTGTTTAATATACATATTTCATTCATGTACATTCTATATACAAGTAAATTAATACAGCCTTTTTTACGACAGGGTTAAGTGCGGATGGCCAACAAGTAGTTGTTTTTTTTTTGCTGCCGGTTACGTGAAGGCCAAGCAACAATCTATTTTTTTTTTACGCACTTTTCAACTGAAATTTCTGAGTGAGTCTTTACTTTCAGAAATGCATTTGTATTATTTACTTATGTACATAGAGGCTCAAAGTAATGTTGGTTTCTGTAGTGCTTATCATCAAGCTGCCACGGATAAGTTGTCAATGACTTGCCACAATCAATTGTTACACGATGATGTGTTCCATAGTTGCTTCTTCAGACTGGCACGCAAACTAGTATTCTCATGGATAAGATAAGTAATATTGTTTTTGTTCTTATATTGAGCCAAGGGGCTCGAAGTTGCCTTGTTGCCAGCACTTAAAGCAATTGCGGCTGCTATTAAATATGTACTTATATGAACATAGATGGATTTCAGTTACTATTGCAAATATGTCAAAGTTGATTGATGAACAAATAATGAACTATTTGTTTACTTACAGCTTTTAGTTATACTGATTGCTGTCATTAGTCAGTAACTACTTTAGCTCTAATCACCCAGGTTGCTCTAATCAACTTGAACTACTTCAACTTTTCTTGTACAACTAAATAAATATGGTGTAGGAAATTAGAAATGGTATGCATAGAAAAATGT
This sequence comes from Drosophila nr. perissopoda 5 BK-2023a, assembly GCA_035044105.1. Taxonomy (NCBI): domain Eukaryota; kingdom Metazoa; phylum Arthropoda; class Insecta; order Diptera; family Drosophilidae; genus Drosophila; species Drosophila nr. perissopoda 5 BK-2023a. Next base: position 1,459,521 of record JAWNMK010000231.1, read on the forward strand.
GTTGAATTGTTTAAAGGTTTCTTCAGTTTTTTCGTTTCTCAACGCATTTCATTATTAATTTCTAAATTCGTCCTTGGTTTAGTTATTTCCTGAATGATAATAACTTTTTACATCGCTTTTACTCATCTCAGCTAAGTGAATAGTTATGGAATAATTGAGTATTTATATGTATATTATTTTTCTATGTTTGTATAAGCATATCAGCTGACCCTGAACTTCTCAGATGCTAATTCGCATAGTAAATTTCTGTTTAGTCATTTGTTTTTTTATTTTTAGACAATACAATAGATGTGCTTTATAGTCAATCTCTAATTTGCACACAATAAAACGATGTTAGTTTAATGATATTTAAAAGCAACAAGCTTTCAGAGTGATGTTAGATAAGAACGCTACATAGATTGTCTACTGGGTTGCATATAAAATTGTAAACACTTGTCAAATGAGTTTCGCTTCTTCTTCTTCTTCGATGTTGGTTAGCAAGAGAAACTAGAGCTAAGGCGCAGATGCAGCGTCAAAGAAACTGTAAATTGCAGTTTTGCTTTAATACTTGTTCGTTCCTGGCAAATTTTGGGTATATATAAAATTATAAACTGGTTACAGTAACCCACACACACTCAAGGACAGGCCGATGTACGGCAAAACAAATGAAGGTTTTAGTTGTTTTCGAAACCAGTTCAGATTATTGCTTCAATAAACAATTAAAAATCGAATCATTGTTGTTTTGCAAACATTTTCTTTTGCGCATTATTCTCAAGTTGCACTTGAATGAGTATTCTTTATAAATTAACAACTTTTACTAAGTCCCCGATTCATGCACACACTTACCTTGTTAGCAGCAGCTGTTTGTTGTTGTCGTTATTCGTATTTATTAATTAATTGGTTTCACAGCAATACCGAATTTATAGCTTCAATTGTACAATGCACCGTAGCGTTCGTTGATTTGGAGACCTACGAAGCAACTGATTTCGGTTCCAAAATGTCAGCGCGCAAGTTGACTGACAGCGTACCTGTGCTTCAACTCGAGATTACGAAGCGTCGTCGTCGACGTTGGCGCAGGCGACCGTTTCGTGGGTGTCAAGACACGTACAGCGATCGTGCGCTATGCGGATTGAAAAAACTCTACTCTCACGTTCTCCAATTTTGACGCACCCACTCATTGAGCGCATTCTTGCTCATCTTATCTCAGTTAAAAGTTGAACACACTATCTCTCTCTCTGTCTCAGGCATTGCAGTTACAAGTGAGATTTGGAGACTTATCTCTCCTGTTTATCTCTTATCTGTCTGAGGAATATTAAAGTCACCACCATGGCTCGAGCGGCTGGTAAGAAGTCGCGCCAAATGAGCTGCTCACAAAAGGCTGTTTATTTTGAAATTGCACAAAGGAATCGAGAAGCACGTAAACGGAAAGACAATTATAGCAGAAATGTAAAAAAAATTCTATAATAAATAAAAAAAATAAATAAATTTTCTACGTTGGCGCCCATTTTTTGTGTGATTTGTCATCGATGTTCATTATCGATGAAAAAACGCACACTTATCAACACTGCAATGCAGCGACAACACATTGTGTGAAAAGTAAAAAGATTTATAGCACAAAGTTAAAATGAGTTCCGGATTTGTTACTGAATCCGAGGCGGCAGAAGTACGCCAGCGACGCCAGGAAGAATGGGAACGAGTCCGCCAGCCCGAAGATCCCATGGAAAGACCCGAGGAGCCATACGACGGCCGGTCGCTGTACGACCGCCTGAAAGATCAGAAAACCAAAAAGGATATGGAATTTGAGGAGGCACACAAACTGAGTGAGACTTGAGCATTGTGTCAATGTGAACAACAAGAACAATTAGTAACAATGTCATATATGTATTTAGAGAATCTAATACGCGGCCTAGACGATGACGAGGTGCAGTTCCTGGAGCTAGTCGATGCTCACAAAATGAACGCGGAGCGCCAACAGCTGCGTGACGAGGAAATGGAGCTAAAAGATTTTCGCAATCGCGTCGAGAAATTGCACGAGGAGAGCGTCGATAAGGTAACTATTATTAACTATGATTAAAGTTTCTTTAAATGGATTATTTAAATGTTTGTTTCTTGTGTATATTAGAAACTGCAAGCGGAGCTGAAGATGACAGCTAAATCAATTGGTGCTCCGGCCACAGCGCGCAATACACAAAAGTCACTCTTGGCCCAGGGCATTAAGCGCAAAAATGGTGAATTGCCGACCACCAGCAAAGTGTCCAGAATGGAGCAAGAGCAGCAAGAGACACCAGCTGCATCAGCAGAGAAACGAAGAGTAGCTGCATCAGCAGAGAAACGAAGAGTAGCTGCATCAGCAGAGAAACCAAGAGTAGCTGTATCAGCAGAGAAACCAAGAGTAGCTGCATCGAAGCCCGCTGCCTGTCGCATAAGCACAACCAAACACGATGTGGGCGGCCTCAAATGCATCGCCATATTGCCGGGCATCGCATCCTATACGGATTCAAGCGACTCGGCATCGAGCACCGAAGATGAGGATCATGGCAGCAGTCTGGTTGACATGTGTGGTCGCAAGACGCCCAAGAAGAAACAGTGCGCCGAGTAAATCAAATATCGAGGAATTTTCTTTGTGTGTGTGTGTATTTTTGTTTTTGTATAGGGGGCAACAACAACAACAACACAGTTTTCTATTGGATTCTTAATTAATTATTTAATTATAACATTTGCTGCAGCGAATTATATAAACTAGAGGATAAAACGGTTGCTGTTCTACGTGTCCTTTTTCTTGTTGCGATTGCGGTTCTTCACATTGGTTGCCTCATAGAAATTGCTGCCGATTTTCTTGCGCTTCTGACTCCGCTCCAGCGCACGCTTCTGTTTGGCATTGAGGCGTGGCTTCTTCGAGGTTCCCGGACCATCATCATCCTCGCTGTCATCCAGTTCATCGGAATCGCTCGGTTGCAATTTGGAGATACGGAATTTACCCGACGATGTGATCGCTAGCTGTTGGGTCTTCTTCGTTTTGGATTTCTTGTGGACGACACGCTGCAAATCCTCATCGTATTCATCCTCCGAATAGAAATTATCGGCACCATCGCTCGAGTCATCATCCATTTCGGGATTGACCATGCGCGCCTTTTTGCGGGCAGCGCGCTCAGCTTTCTTTTGCTCCAGCAGCTCCAAATCAATATGCTCCAGTTCGCGCTCATCTCGCTGCTCATACTCCAGACCGACGCGAATCTTGCGGAAATCTTGAATCTGCTTAAATTCGCGCGCTTTCTTCACCGACTCGCTGACAAATGTGGGCGCCTCCGACTTGGCATCCCCATCGCCATCGGCCTCATCTTCAACAGCAGTAACTGTCTCTTCCTCCGGTGTTGGTTTGCCCTGTTGAGATTTCGGTATGGCGAACCCCTCGGGCGGCACATAGAAGGGCAGCTTGCCACGCTGCCAATCGTTGAGCACCATGCACGCCGTAACTGTTATGTCCGGTTCGCCTCCTTTGTGCAGCTTGCCCGACTTCTGAGCGAGCTGCTCGAGGAAATGTTCCGCTGATGTCCAGCTTTCAATTTTATAGTTCTTGGCAATGTATTCTTTGCGTACACGCTGCAACACAGTCTCAACATAATCCTCCGGATTGGTAACCAACTCCACGCGGACCACACCCTTTAGCACCTTCTCAGTGTCCGTTTCGGCGGAGGGATATACGACGCCGGGACAATCGATGAGGAATATGCGTTTCATTAACGTTATATATTGCCAGACTTTCGTTTCGCCAGCAATCGGTGCCACATTGCAAACCTTCTTGGAGCGCAGCGCATTGATGACGGAAGATTTTCCCACATTCGGATATCCAATGAAACCAACGCTGATCTGCTTCTTGTCCATGTGCAGCTTGCCCAACTGACGGAACAGATTGATCAGTGCACCTGTCAAATATTGTTTTTATAATGATATAATATTTATATATATAGACAAGATCAACTCAACTCACCCTTGCCAAAGGGATGCTGCATCGAGGCATGAAATGCGATTGTTGGATACTCCGCACTGAGGATGGCCACCCAGCGCTGTGTTACCCACACTGGCACCAAGTCCACTTTGTTCAGTATGAAGAAGAGATGCTTATGTGGCTTCTCCTTGCGTAAGAACTCCTCAATATATTTGGAACGTGTGCCCATGGGATCACGTGCATCGAGCACCTGCAGCAGCACATCGGATGCATCCACAACTTTGTGCAACTCATTCCAGATGCGTTTGCTTTGACCCGCTCCGAAAACCCAATCGCGCACCAACTTCTTCTCGCCAGTATCTTCACGGATAAGATCCACATCTTTAGTGGCATCATACTGCTCGCCCTTCTCATCAGCGGCACGGCTCAAATCTTCCAGATCGCGCACATTGAGGCTGACACGTTTACGCTGCTTCTTTGGTCCAAAGACACTGTCGAAACTCTCCGTTTCCAACAAATGAACACGTTGGTATTTGGATGCCTCGTTGAGCAGGGTCACTGGCAATTGTGATGGCTTCATTATAACCTGATAGGGATCCTTAACAGCTTTGCCAATCTCATCCTGAAACTTTTGCAGCGCCGTCTGCGAGATAACACGCGAATTGCTGAACCATTTCGGTGTCGGCTCCACTCTGGCCATTGTTCCAGCAGGCAGACGACCCTAAAAATATAATAAAATATTAGCAAACAGATAATTTCCCTCATCGTTAAGAATCCTTACCTGAAACGGTGCCGGGGTAAGAATTTTGCCAGAGCGATCACGTTTGGCCTTAAAATTCCGATACATCTGGAGACGCTTGATAGTGCCCTTGGTGCGCGGATGCGCGACACCCTTGAGGCCACTTTTCGGCCGCTCCGGATTCATGGAGTGATTGGAATGATTGAATCCCTGTGTGCGGGGCTTGCCCGTTGTGCTACGCGTTTTCGGCATCGTGTGTATTTTTTTTTTTAATTACGTGCAATTTAGTTTAATTTAAGTGCTGCAATTGAAGCACGCACGTATCAAAACAAACACGTTCCGTTCTCAAAAGAAAGGTTAGGTTGAAGGATTGTTTTTATTTCGGTGCACTATCGATATTCGCAACACTTTGCTTATCGATAAGCAATAGGCAATCGGTCTCAGTAATGTTAGCTGCAAATAAATTATGCTCTTATTTGTTTAAATTTGAATGTACAGTAATATCTGAATTATTACATATATTTAAACTTTTGTGGATTAAACTGTTTTTTCTATGGAGTTTTTCATTATCATTTCCTCTCGATATGAAAACAGGCTTTGAATTGGAGTAACTAGAGTGCTGCCAGACTAATATGATTCCAGTTAACACAATAGTCTGGTCACTTTCTTTATACGCCGCTACAAATAACAATAAATATAAATAACAGCCTGCGGAGTTAATAATTTAAGCCATGTATATTCAGCAATTTAATTAAAAGAAACATTCTTATGCTCTGACAAGCTTTTAAAGCATACTCTTATATGCTATAACTGCCACACAAGAATAATTGAGAGCGACTTATAAATGTTTTTCTTAGCAGGTGCTCATATTCATGTGACCAGTTGAGTAGCTCAGAAGTAAGCTGGTTTGTATCCGTGTGGCTGTATGCATATTTGTAGTTGTAGTTGTAGTACATTTCAATGATGGCCACGAGCTGCACGCTGCCTGCATTTAATAAAGTCGAAATTTAAATATAGTTAAAACTAAAACAGCTAACATGTAAATTAGTAATATAGCAATCAAGTGTTGTTATTAGTTTGCAAAAAGCGCGAAATTCGATTAAACATATGTATGTATTTCATAAGCTCGCTTGCTGTTGCTGTGTACGTGTGTAGGTGTCTATCTGTGTACGTGTGTATGTGTGCTTTTTGGAATGTTGCTTTGCACGAAATTCAAATTGTGACCATCCTTGAGATTTTTTGTGATACAGCAATATTAAGTGACGAAGAGAGAGCGCGAAAGAGAGAAAGACTATGAATAATAAAAGCGAAATAAAGTAAAAACAAAAAGAAATGGATGAGCACACATTGAATGACCTGTTGGAATGTTCGGTGTGCTTGGAACGCTTGGACACAACATCCAAAGTGTTGCCATGTCAACACACCTTCTGTCGCAAGTGCCTGCTGGTAAGCGTTAGAGAAGCTAAACATGTTGTACATTGTTAATGTTGTTGTTTTTGTTTTTGCAGGACATCGTTGCCAGCCAGCACAAATTGCGGTGTCCGGAATGTCGTGTTTTGGTCAATTGTCGCATCGACGAGCTGCCGCCAAATGTATTACTCATGAGAATTTTAGAAGGTAAGTGTCGTATGTGTGTTGTCTGTGTGTAGGTGTTGTGTTGAATTGTGGGCAGTATTAATACTTGAAACTCACCCACTCAAATAGGCATGAAACAAACGGCTGGCAAAAATGAAACTAAAATCGAAGAGTTGCCAAATGCCAAACCTCAACTGCAGCAGGAGTTGTCAGCCACACAAAAAGCCCAACAGCAGCAGCAACTGCAGCAACAGCAACAACAACAGCAGCAGCAACAATCTCAGCCAGTGCAGCAGACACCGCCAGCGGAGCAGCCACAGCAAACAACACGTCAAAAGCAGCGAAGATTTCTCCTCCCACACGCTTATGCCCTGTTCGATTTTGTCAGCGGCGAAGCGAGCGATTTAAAGTTTAAAAAGGGTGATTTAATATTGCTGAAACAGCGCATCGACAACAACTGGTTTGTGGGCCAGGCGAATGGGCAGGAGGGAACATTTCCCATTAATTATGTTAAGGTGGCTGTGGCGCTTCCCATGCCGCAGTGCATTGCCATGTACGATTTCAAGATGGGTCCCAGCGATGAGGAGGGCTGTCTACAGTTCAAGAAGAGCACCGTTATCCATGTGCTGCGCCGTGTCGATCACAATTGGGCCGAGGGACGAATTGCGCAAACAATTGGCATATTTCCCATTGCATTCGTTGAACTGAATGCGGCAGCTAAGAAGCTGCTGGAAAGCGGTGCCAGCAATCCACAGCCTGCGCCACTAATGCAACAGCAGCAGCAACAACGTGCTTTGCCTGCGGTGCCATTAATTGATCCCACGCACAACAATACAAATGACTCCAGCACCGGCTCCTCCTCCTGCTCCTCGATCAACCACAACAGCAGCAGCAGCAATTCGAGCTCCACTTGCAGCTCGAACAATTGCAGTCCGAATCATCAATCGCTGCCAAGTACACCGCAGCATGCAGCGGCTCTAGCTGCTGCTGCTGGTGGTGGCTCGGTGCGTTATCGCGACAAGGGCGCCAAGGAGAAGCGACACTCGCTGAACGCTCTACTCCAGTCGGCGCCACTCAGTTTGCTGCAAACGAATCGCCATTCCGCCGAGATACTCAGTTTACCACACGAGCTGAGTCGCCTCGAGCTCAATACGCAACAGGCAACAACAACAACTGCTGCTGCTACTGCAGCCACAGCAGCAGCAGCATCGCGAGTGCTCAAAACTCATGTACATCAACAACAATTGCCGCCAACATTGCCCTGGGGTTATCTTGCCCTCTTCCCCTACAAGCCACGCCAATCCGACGAACTGGAGCTGAAGAAGGGCTGCGTTTATATTGTCACCGAACGTTGCATCGATGGCTGGTTTAAGGGCAAAAACTGGCTGGACATCGTGGGCGTATTTCCGGGCAATTATCTGACACCGTTGCGCACACGCGACCAGCAGCAGCTGATGCATCAGTGGAAATATGTGATGCCCGCAACGGATGCGAATGCGCCAACGTCAACGGTGCAGTCTTTGGATGTGCGTCTGAGCAATATGCTGCCCACACAGCCACCTGATTTGCCGCCACGACAACACCAGCAGTCGCAGCAGCAACCGCAGTCGCAGCAGCAACAGCAGTCGCAGCAGCAACAGCAGTCGCAGCAGCAACAGCAGTCGCAGCAGCAACAGCAGTCGCAGCAGCAACAGCAGTCGCAACAGCAACAGCAGTCGCAGCAGCAACAACAGCAACAGCAGTCTACTACCAGCTGCTCGGTGTGGACCAAGCCAGTGGAGGCGCTCTTCAATCGCAAATCGAGCACAACAGCCGAGAGCAGCGGCAAAGCGGACTCGTCCAGTTCCGGCAATTCGTCCGGCGCTGTTGGTCTAATGCGACGTTTGACGCATATGAAAACGCGCTCCAAGTCACCAGGTGCGCCACTCCAGCAGCAGCAGCAACAACAGCAGCAGCCGGCGGCAAAAGAGTTCAGCAGCACAACAATAGAGAGCAATGTGAAAGCGGCTCCACTGCATCCAGTGCATGTCAGGTGAGTCTGCGTTCAACCCACAATCATTTACTATGTCCAGCTCATGTTTTTGTTTCCTCACAGATCCGGTTCGTGTCCCAGCCAGCTTCAACAGAGTCAGCCACTGAAGGACACATCTGTTGTGGCTGCTGCTGCTGGCCAACAGCAGTTGCAGCCCAACAGCAGCAGCAGCAACATATCCTACGGCTCCCAGCGCATCAAGAGCAACAAGGAGCGACCGCATTTGCTTTGGTTAGTTTGCCATTGATTAGCTTAAAGTGGACTCCCCATTTATTAAATTTATTCCCTTCACAGCGCAAGGCAATCTCTGGATGCTGCCACCTTTCAGAGCATGTACAGCAATGCGGTGCCGCCAGCAGCATCAAGCCATACACAAACCCAAACGCAGTTGCATGCCAACATGATTATGGCGCCCAATCATCGCAAGAGCCAAAGCCTGGACGCTGGGCATGTGCTCGGTGGCAGCAACAGCAACATAAATAGCAACAATGGCGCCAGCCTGATCACTGAGGCAGCCATCAAGGCCAGTGCCACAACAAAGTCCATCTACTGCACGCGAGAGAGGTGAGCTTGATTCATACCTTGAGAGATCCTTAATTAATTTGCATTTAATTTTCAGTCGCTTTCGGTGTATTGTGCCGTATCCGCCAAATAGTGAAATTGAGCTGGAATTGCGACCGGGAGATATTATTTATGTGCAGCGCAAGCAAAAAAATGGATGGTATAAGGGCACACATGCGCGCACCCATAAAACTGGTTTATTTCCCGCTTCCTTTGTAGAACCGGATATTTAGCTTAGTAAATCTCCATTCCCTGATGATGATGATGATACACATTCGTGATGAAATTCGAAATTACACACAAAAAACACTTGTCAACAAAATTCTATCCAATTTTGAATCGCCGGTCGATTTGTGCTTCCACAAAATGTTTGCCAAACTTGCAAATCTCTTTTCGAAAAAGAACTTTTTGAATACTTTTGATACTGCAGCGCTCGAATACAAATGCTCGATTATATAGTTTTAATACGATTTTCAATCAAAATACTAGCTAGCTAGCAAATAAGTGAACAATTGTACTTAAGACATTTAACGTTTAAATAGTTAGTGAAATCGAAACAACGAAACAATTTTGTACTCTACATAGAACTAACAAACCCGTTATGCATAGTACTTATATACTATATATATAGATATATATATTAATAAAACATGGTAAAACAGTTTAACATGATTTAACAGTTTGAATCGAACCTATTTTTATTGACATCAATCAAACATATTTAACTAATTGAAATATCAGCAGTGGTACGTCTTCAATCGGTCTTATCGAACTTGGAGCCGTAGATGGGCATGTATTGCAGCACCAGTTTCCAGTCCGTGTAGTACAGCAGTGCCAGGCCAGCGGCACCACCGAATCCCGCACCAGAGCGTACGCTACAACAAACAAATTGAAAAATTGTAGAAAAGTTACAAATTGCAAAATTCGTCAAGTTTTGGTTATGCAATGGTAAAGCGAGTGGCTCCCCATTTATATCAAGAATAGTTTATCTGTGCGCAAGTGCCACTTTAATATTACTTACAAGGATGTCGCGATTTCCGCGTGCTTCTTGCCAAAAGGTATGCGAAAAGCCATTTTTGTTACGATTTAAATTAGTTTCTTTGGCAGATAAATATTCAGTGTCTGCTTGCAGTGTGCCCGTATCGCTACTACAAAAATGCCAACAAGTGCTTTACGTCGGCTGTATTTGGTGCAGCCCTGGTAGCTTGAAACCTATTGAATTTATAATAAAAATGTACCGTCGAAAATTAATCGAAAGTTTGCTATAGGTACTTAAGAATAGTTGCATTTTTATAAGTATATACTAGGAACTCACATATTACACAAGAAATTCATTGTATCTTTGCAAATGTTGGCAACCCTTGCATGTGGCCTACGTGAATAACAAACAATTCGTCAGCGTTTGCATTTATTTGCCATAAAGTTTCTGCCCCTATTACATTTAAAATCAATTTTGTGAAGATGAAGTTGGCTGTTTTTGGCGATGTGAACACATTTCAACAGGTCCTCCTGTTCAGCGTGTTGCCAACAGTTTTTATTTATCTGTGGACATTAATAACCAGCGACGTTAAGGCAAGAATGCACAAATAATCAGTTGATGTTTTATCTAATTTGATTTTCATCTTGCTTTTGCAGAACTTTGAAAACAGCAAGACAGCTTATTCGGTGTATACTGCCAAGGATCCAATCAATTGTTATCAAAACTATGTGGAACAGAAAAAGGATTCATAAATGCCAATTGCAATTGCAAGATAAGAAATGTATTAAACAAAAACTGTATTAAAAATTACTAAAGATAAGATTGATTGCATAGTTTTATTGCAGTGCGGCTGATAAATTTTGCGTGATTCACTGCAATTTCTGAAAAGTACAAGAATTTGTTATTTCGGATAAAACGAACGAATGAATTGAATCATGAACTAACAAGTTCAGCTCACATGCAGTTCACAATGTTTATGATTCATGTTCATATGTATGTGTGTGAGTGTGTGTTTGTATGTGATCATTTACAGCAGGTGAACAACAACACTTTCTAGTTAAAAACAATACAATAGGTTTTTCTAGCTATCAAGTTCGATTTTCGGACATTATCAAGCAGCGCAGCATCGGCAAACAGAGCAAAAAAAAAGAAGAAAACTCATAGTCGAAGTAACAAAGAAACAACAATAATACAACGACGCAAAAGGAAATAAAATGTCTGAAACATACGGTTTGTGCTAAACTTTTGCAGCTTGCACAAGAATCAATTGTTAATTGCATTTTTGTGTTTACCTCAATTCTAGATTACCTGTTCAAGTTTCTAATAATAGGCAGCGCCGGCAGCGGCAAAAGTTGTCTCTTGCATCATTTCATCGAAAGCAAATGTAAGTAGCAATTAAAATGCATTCAGCACTTTATTCACTTGAAATATGTAAATCAACTTTTCACCGATTGTTCGATTTACAATTTGCATTCGTTTCTTATTCATTGCCACTTCCCGTATAAGTTTATCCGGCGTTGAAGTCTTTCTGCTGATAACAAACATGCACATCTATATATGTTTGCTTTATTTTTGTTGACAACTTTAAATCATCCATATTTTATTGCTGCTTGGATGCTTGCTTATCTTATCATTTTAATCTTATTTCCAGTCAAGGACGACAGTTCGCACACTATTGGCGTTGAGTTCGGCTCACGGATTGTTAATGTGGGCGGGAAATCGGTGAAGCTACAAATATGGGACACAGCTGGCCAGGAGCGATTCCGTTCGGTGACACGTTCCTATTATCGTGGTGCTGCTGGCGCTCTGCTCGTCTATGACACTACGTCGCGGGATTCGTTCAATGCGTTGACCAATTGGCTAAATGATGCACGCACTTTGGCCAGTCCGAATATTGTTATACTGCTGGTGGGCAACAAAAAGGATCTGGAGGAGGCGCGCGATGTAACATTTCTAGAAGCGAGCACCTTTGCCCAGGAGAATGGTGCGTTCACACCAGATAATCGTCAACTTTTTATTTATTTATTTTATTATTATATTAAACTATATTTTATTACTTTGCAGAACTTATCTTCTTGGAGACGAGCGCCAAGACGGGCGAGAATGTTGAGGAGGCGTTTCTTAAATGCTCGAAGACCATCTTGGCCAAGATAGAGACGGGCGAACTGGATCCAGAGCGCATTGGCAGTGGCATACAGTACGGAGGCGCCGCGCTGCGTAATCTGCAAACGCGACAGCGCAGCATAAATAAGCCCGATTGCACTTGTCGCGTGTAGAGAGTTAATCGATGATCAGATGATGATCAACTTCACATCCGAGTCGCATGCACGCGAACAATAACTGTGTATTAGTTTAAGAAGCAAAGAAAATTAATCTCATTTAAATTGTAACGCAATCGCATTAGACTTAGTTTAATGTTTGTTTGTCTGTTTATCTATCACTCTGTACCAATTCGTATAATGTCTGAAACGTATCCGGTGGCATTCCAAAAGATGTTAGTTCGTTGAAAGTGTTGGTTTTTGTTTTTGATTTAATGACTCTTTTGTTTATGTATTTGTGTAACTTGAACTGCTGAATTAATTGTACTAGTTTCTCTCGAACGACGTTACTTATTTTAAATTGTAAGCACTTATTGTAAACAACCAGTGGCGGGCCCAAAACAATAACAACAACAACAACAACAAACCCGTTTAATAATTAACATTATTAATGCGCCCAGCATTTTGTAAATAAGCCGCGTCAACTTTGAACGTTGACAAAGCGCAAGTTGTAAAGAAATCGAAATAAATGATGCACGCGGTCAATAAAAAACGCATACTAAAATATAAATATTCAAGTTAAAGACTAGTTTTCATCACAATTCCATATTTATTTCAAAGTATTCGAAGTATTTCAGTTTGACCAGGTCAGTTTAAATGCATGCATATATATTTTTTGTACGAATTATGAGAAAAATAAAATTAAATGAAATAATGTGATGATATTTGGATATGGGATATAAAATTGAATGTGGATCGAAAATTGACTTATGCTTCGCATTTGGCAATCATTTGGAGAGCATGCTTGGCAGCAGAGAGTTTGGCCAGTTTGCTGTTGCTGCCAAAGCCGTAAACCTTGATGGTCTTCTCCATGCAGATAAACTGGCAGGTGACCATCGCTTGGCTCTTGTCAAAGACTGGTGCACTGTAAATGGGCTTCGCCGATTTGTGTTCACTGAGCTGACGGATGGCATTCAGTGGCACCGTGCGTGAGAATTCGAGCAGTTCAGGCTCGAAAAGTTTGTAGATCACCTGCCAGGTGGTGTTCAGATCACGACAATCCAAGTAGACGGCAGCTATCAAGGCCTCCAAGACATCGCCCAATGTCTTGGGCACATCCACATTCGTTGACAAATTGAATTCTCCAATTTGTGGCTTTGTGGTATCCGCTGTAATCGCTAGCTGGTTGGACTGCTGCTCGGCCGCTTCAGCCATTTCCAGTTCATCATCGGAGTCCAGAGGTCCGGGCTTAATATCGCTCTCCTCCATCAGGATGCGCACCTGACTTGTAACACGATGGTTTTGTGCCTCCTGGAAACGGACAAACTTCTGTATGGACTCGGAGAGCAGCGCATTCTCGGCCAGAATGAAGAAGTGGATGCGATGACGAACACAAATACAAGCCAGCGTCGTATTGTTAACAAGAGCGGATCGCAAATCCGTCAATTGACCCGGCGTCATGCGTGTCTTTTGCTCGAATATATGGGCGGAGATTAGGAAATCCAATATGGCATCGCCAATAAACTCCAGTTCCTGATAGCAGCCCGTCAATCTGTTTGTGGGATTGGAGGGATGCGTCAGCGCCTGCAGCAAATACGCACGATCCCGGAATGTATAGCCCAAGTTGCGCTCCAGAGCCGAATGATTGATCAGAAACTCATCGATCTCTCCCTTCGTGATGTTCGTGCGGAATTGTGTGCTGGACAGCTGCAGATCGAGTAGCTGCGTCAACGGCTTCTTAACGTCCGGCTTGCAAATGCCAAAGTATTCCAGCATGCGAAAGCCATGCTGCAATCCATAATTCTTAATGACGACGCCCAGCAGCGCTTCGAGCGTATCCGCTAGCACTTTATTCGGCATCTTCACCTGACCCACACAGAAATCCACTTCGCTGCTGAAATCCACGCTGGATTGATTACTCTGCTGACTCGCTCGGCAGCCATCCACAAAACTATTGTAGGTACTTTCTGCACACTTGCCGTTGCCGAACACCTCCTCCTCGCTCATCGCCAAGTTGCGCAAATTGTGCGGACCAACAAATGCTGCCAGTTCGGGTTTCTGCTGCCACAATTCTTGCACATTCTGGGGCAGACTCAAACAGGGTGGCAGCCAAGTATATTTCGGTGTGAAGAGTGTCGAGCAGATTCGAGACGGAATATCCGTGTCCTTCATGCAATACAATAAGTTCCGATTCGAGACCATTGTGCATTTGACCTGTATTAAAGAATATTATAATTATACACAACAGATTCATAATAATCAGAGAGACAGAGAGAGAGAGGGGGAAGAGGACCCACCTGGGTCATTGTGCCCTCATTCCATTTTGGATACTTGCTGGCCAAATATAAAGTGGCGCTCAGCTTCAGAAAGGAATCACCGAGCAGCTCAAAGCGTTCCATATCAAAGACATCAACGCTGCCCGAACAGGTGATGGCTGCCAGGAATTCAGCCTGTTCCGCTGGCGTAATGTGCTCATTGGAGATGCTGCGCTGCAGCACTGACAGCTGCACCTCTTGCCGCCGGCTGCCATCATTCGCATTACTGGTGGAGGGCAGCGCCGGTAAATTGTGTCCCTGCTGGCAGCTGTAGATGTTGCCCTCGCGCATCTTGAACTGTGTCTGGGTCCACATCTCCCTGTCGTCGGTCTCGAGCTTGTTCAGCGCAAGTATACCGCCTTGTGTGAATTTATACAAATACAATAGCTCCACGGGATAAGCGTTCATAATATTGCGACCGATGTCAATGGGCTCCATATACTTTTGCCATGGCGTCTCGAGATCGGTGATTTGCAAATGCTCCATGGCCAATTCGATACTCTTCGTGGGCAGCGGTTCGAGCAGGGAGGGACCCTCGCTCTCCAAATCATGCATGGCATTGCCCTGATGATCGACATTGCGGCGCAGCGACCAATCAATTTCCAGCGGACTTGGTCGATAATCCCTGCCATTCTGTGGCAATTGATCCAACCCAAGATATTTATTAATGCGCACACGCAACGATTCCGCGTGCAGCATATAGTGGACGCGACGCAGTATGCTCGGCAAGAAGAGCAACTTCACCCACAGATCACCGGGAAAACCAAAATTGCAGCATAGCTCTGGTATCAGCATCACCTTTGAGCGTATCTTGTTCTGCGCCGTGGTTTTCACCCGCTGCTGCACATAGAAATTCATTTGATCGGTCAACTCGCGCACCTCCAGCAGGAAATGATCCTTATGGACAACGTCACCAATATAGCCACTGTATTTGGACATGGTGAATTTATAGTAGCTATTCTGCTGCTGATTCTCCTCCATCATGCTCATGGCCGTTAGATTCGTGTGCACCTTGGTGACCAGCATTCGCTTCTCATCGTAGTTGGCATACCATTGTGCCACGATTTTGCCCTCGAAATCTTTTGGATTTGGCGGTGGCATTGCCTTGCGTTGTGCCACAGTTGTCGCCTGCACCTTAGGCAGTCTGCTGCAAAACTGCTCCACCAGCGGCCAATCGAGACTGCCGCCTGGTGTCGCTGACAGCGGCACAACCAGAAATGAATTCTCCGCATTGCGACGATCGAGTACAAAGAATGGCTGCCAAACACGCAAAATATCGCGAAAGATCATCACATGGAATTGCTGCAGTTGATCCAACTCCAGTTGGGTCTTAATAATCAGCTGCTGCGGCTGCTCCGCCACCCGTACATGCAACTTGCCCTGGTGGCTGAACAGCGGCATCTCCGCCAGTCGAGGCAAACGCTTCCTCAACAGCAGCGCATAGTTGCGACGTGTCTGCAACGCATCGTAGATGTGGTGAGTATAATCGTTGCGCTCAAATTGCGACTCCAAAATAATTTCATATGCATAGCAAGTCTCGCCCAGACGCGGCATCGCATCGTATAGCTCCGTTGGGCAACGAGTATTGTAGGTATTTATATTCTTAGTTTTCAGTTCAAGATCCTTGCGCCGAATTGTCACTGCAAGAGATATATATTTGGATATGGATATAGATATAGATATAGATATGGATATATATATATATATATATATATATATATATAACATTTGTTATATTGGATACGCCGAAGATCACATTCACTTTCACTGTAGCAGCTATAATATATAGTATACCGATCTTATTGATTTTTGTCTGCAGCCAAAAGATGGAATGATTACCAGGTTGATCAGAATGGCATCACAAATCAGAGGCTAGTTTCGCATTGAAGCAAACAAACATGCTCAAAACAAACAAAAAACTTAAGAAAAAAAAATCTACAGAAATCAGTATACGATTAAAGTTAACACAACTTGGGCAATACATAGTATATGGAGTAAGGCAGTAAGTCATCGCAAACGCACCATCATCCCCGTATTTTTTCCAGTGCTCAAAGTGAACATTTGCAATGTCGGAGATCCTGTCGTTCACCGTTGTGGGCAGAAAGTGTTCGTTGAGCTCGCCCAGTTCGTACAGTTTGATGCAAGCCTTAAATGCAGCCGAAATTTTTGCCCAACGGGGACTGGACATGGTATCGCCCTACAAGCACAAATAAACATAGAATGGGATTTGGACTTGGAGCACATTTGGAAGCTTACGTAGATGGTATCGCGTAGTGCCGAGTTTAGCGGCAAATTGACCGACGCAATGTATGTGCTATTTTCGACCAACTTGAACCAGGGCAGCACAATGCCAAACGCATCCGATGGCATCTGTTGAACGTAGCGATGGATTAAAGCTAAAGCGCTGCTGGGAAGTAGCTTGGCGCCAAATTGATTAACATATGGCTTTATGAGATCCTGGAAATGCTCATCCATCTCATCCATTTTGGGATCGCAGCGCTCCAGGACCCGTTCGCTTAAATACTGGCTAATCTCGGCGTGTGCCTGTCGATACTGTTGTATCTGCAGCGCTACCTTTGGTTTATCCAGCTCCGAGGAGAATAACACGAACGAAGCATCCTTGGAGCGTGCACGTCCCTTGGTTTGCACGTACATATTAAATGTTTTGATCGGATCCAATATAATCACATAGTTGCATGCCTGGACATCGATGCCCTCCTCCAGCACACTGGAGCAGACCATCAAGTTAGCCTCCCTATCTCGAAACTGTTGAATGGCCTGCAATATATTTGTGGATAACTTTTTCATATTGACAACCAATGATCACAGATAGAATATCTATACCGATTTCTGCCATTGGCGGTCAAGAACGCTCTCGAAATCAGGAAAAATGGAATTGCGTCCCACCATAAATTGCGGAAAGAGCACATTGCGCAGCTCTGGCACGGCAGCAATATAGCTGATGAGGAGTCCATAGATGCATTTGCAGGTATAGCGTCGCTCAACGAAAACCAGACAGCAGACATCCTTGGGATTTTTGTTTGCAAACGTAGACTTTATATATAGTAAAAATCGTTGCACTTTGGGCGCGGAGAAGTTCAGGATGGCATCCTCGGTGATGGGTACCTCACCATCATCATCGTCGTCATCAGTCAGTTGGTTGACCAACATGTGACGAATCTTATTGCAGAGTGCGAAAACCAATCGATACATGTTGCGTACGGTGATTGTTTCCGCCTGGCGACGCTTTATATCGAAATCGACGATCACCGACAGGATCGCAATGGATCCCGCATAGATGCCATAGTTATCCAGTTGATATAGGAAATCGTTAAGCATTAATTTGATGCCACTTTTCTTATTTGGCTCACGTTGTAATTGCAAACCCTTCGTCATCCTTACCGGCTGGTTGGGAATATTGATTAGTTTTAGACTCGCCAAAAAACTTGCAATGAGCATGCGAATTTCTTCAATAACTAAAAATGTTTGATTCCTATGATTGTAGGTGACAAGACTTTCCCTTGGTTTTGTCGAGTGACTGCAGAGAAGTTTGGGATTGGGAGTTAAGAGTATGATATGAACATTTTGTTTTTGTTTTGTTTTGCTTACAGCATAACATTCTCCATTTCATCCGTGTCGGAGACGGTGACAATATTACCCCGAAATGTTGTCTCCAGCTGCTTCAGCATTTTGGCCACCGACTTAATCTCATTGCCTTTGATTAGCACCCCGGTCAGACCCACCACTCGAGGCAGTGGCATTGCATTTGCCTGTTCCAATTGGAACAGGCGCATAATCTCATGATACGGATGATGGCCGGTTCCATGATGGCACTCATCGATAATCACAATGCTCACCGATTTCAGTTCCAGATACTTCTGGAGGAACAAGTCCAGCATGACCTGTGCCGTGCCCACAAAGACCTGTTAATAGAAAATAATTAATAATTTTTTTTATTGTATTTCATCTAAAATTCTATTATTTGATAGGTTTGAACTGAAACATAATGCGCCTTGTTCCGCGCTAAGATAAAGGTCCAGCAATCAATTTTGCGACATTAATCGAATAACAGGTTTTCATGCAACAACCGACGACTTATAATATATATTCTATACATATATTTGTACTTTGATTTTACTAGAAAGTATAAGATTATTATAACTTATACAAACATGCGAACAGCCTGAAAGTAAAGGGGGTAAATAAAATAAACAAATTGAACTGATTCTTATGAGATGATGTATATACATTAATTTTTTTAATTTTTTTTTTAGCTACATGGAAGAAACTTACTTGGTTGTTATTTATTTCTTCAGACCATTTTTTGCGAACCCAATTATCCACGCCCATTTCGCCGACGTAGAAGCCAACCTTGAAATTCGTATGCCTTCGCACACTGACGGCCTGCTGTCGGGCGAGCTCAACGGTGTTGCAAATAAACATAGCCCTTTGTCCACCCTCTTCGATCGATCTGCCAAGTGAAAACAAATACGACTTCTATTTATGGAACACCACAAATAAATATACATATACGATATGATTGTATGTCTACCGCGAGAATGTGAATGTAATGTGAAGCCAGTTTCCAAAGCTAAAAGCTGTTTTCTTGCTTTGATTATCATTTGGTATTTTTCTTGTTGTTTATTGAAAACTTCTTTTATTTATAGAACTAAATTGATTTAAAAGGATTTATACCCACAGCATTGGTATATATATATTCTATATTTTGACATTTCTTTCTTTCAATTTCTTTATATACTTACCTGTCAAAATTTTGAGAGAATCGTTTGAGGGCCAGGATGGCCACGTAAGTTTTTCCCGAGCCGGTGGGCAAATAAATAATTCCATTCCGTTTGGCAACATATTCAACAAGACGCAACTGATAATCGCGAGCCTGCACAACACGTGAGTTCATACATAACTTGAGTGTATAAATGTCATACATAACTTGAGTAATAAATACATACCTCCAAATCATCTTTCTTATTTTCAGAGACCATTTTATCGCTTGCCGCACTGCACTTTTATGTGACTAACCAAGAAAAACACACAAATGCAATTCGCAGTCGTCAGCGATTCCGTTCTCGTCCCTTCGATGTTTTTTTTTTGTTGCTTCGTTTGCGCTGACGTGGCAATTCACAATTGAGTTTTAAAATCGTCTTCAATATGGCGCCGGAGACTATTTGTATTCGGGGGACGTACCGTTTTTTAGCCAGCCAACCAGCCATCAATGTTTATAATCAGATAAGGTGTTTGATTATGCTTGTCTCTTTGCTATGTTACCTGAGGGCGCGACAGACAATTGGCGAAATGTCTGTATTTCGCCAAGTACATTCATATAGATATACCGTTAAACAAAATTAAAATTGTATTAACATAGAACACAAATAATAAAATAAAAATAAATGTTCGGAAACACACTATTGCACTACGCGCTTTCAACTTGTGTGACTGTTTGCAGATAAGAAAAAAATACTTTTATCAAACTTTGACGTGGCCATGCAATAACACTTATCGTTAAATAAATATCGATAGTCGCACAAAATGTATGAAATACAAATTAACTTAAGATTGTAGGGATATAAATTAGGTGCAAAATTTATTTCAATTTAAATCGACTTTAATTGAAATAGATTTTAAAAAGCCTCAGCAGTGACTCGTAGCCCTGGTCATAAGCAACCCTGTTTTGTGCAAAGTTGATCATACACAAATAATAAAGAATTCGTCATTTCTGTGCAAAACTTGAGTTGAAATTAAATTGTACCTGTGTCAACAACAATATTTATGCGGACTTCCAAGCACTAAAAACTTTAAACAGTGTAATACCAAGCCCCGTGCTTGCGAATAAAAAACCATTAAGATTGCTTACAATCTAAATACACAAAGAAATAGGCGTTGTAAAAGAAAACAATAAAAACAACAACAACAATGGTTGGTATTATTGATGAAGCGCAGCTGTTTTATCCGTTGGGCACACGCATCAAAATAGGGAACAACTATGGCACCGTCAAATACGTGGGCGAGGTGAGCTGGTGAAAAGTCAATTTTAATTTGTCCCATTATGATTTATCGATTGCTCCCGATTAACGCAGGTCTGCGGACACATGGGCACCTGGCTGGGCATTGAATGGGATGACGGGATGCGTGGCAAGCACAATGGCATTGTCGATGGCAAACGTTATTTCCAAACGCAAATGCCAACAGCGGGCAGTTTCATACGGCCCGGAAAGCTGGGGCCTTGCGCCACGCTGGAGGATGAGGCACGCGAACGTTATCTCAATTACAATGCGAGCAACGTGGATGCAACGCTGATACGCGAGGCCCAAGCTTCGTTGCAGGCATCGCTATTCGAGGTCGTTGGCATGGACAAGATAGCGCGCAAGCAGAGCAAATTCGAGCAGCTAACCGAGGTGTGTGTCGATGAGACGCCTGTGAATGCGGCCGGCTACCTAAAGGATTTGACCCAGCTAACGACGCTCAATTTGAGTCACACGCTCATTTGGAACTGGGAAATTGTGGCTAGCATTACGCAACAACTTCCCAGTCTCGATAATTTGAATTTGAGGTGAGTTGTGAGATTAATAAGTAAATATATTAATAAATAAATAAATTGTATTACGCTTGAATGCTGCAGCTCCAATCGTCTGGTGTTGCCGACAGAGACAAAAATCGCTGAATTGGCGCCGGCTTTTCGCAATTTGAAGCACATAAATTTGCGCAGTTGCGGATTTATCGACTGGAAGGATGTGATGCAGACTGCGCTCTTGTGGCCGGACATTGAGTCGTTGGGACTGCAGGAGAATGCACTGAGTCAATTGGCTGAGGTCGATTGTGAGCGCATCTTTCGCCAGTTGCGCGAACTTGACTTGCATCGCACAAAGCTAATGGATTTCGATCAGGTGCTCAAGTTGGGTAACATTCGAACGCTGCGCTTGCTCAATCTCATGGAGAATGGCATTGAGCAGCTGCAGCTGCCGGACTGTGAGCCGCAAGGCAAACTTAATATATTTGTGTCTCTGGAACAGCTCAATTTGCTGCACAATCCCATATGGAATGAGGTAAGAAATTACGATTCTTTTCGTGCACCGAATATAATGTTTCCACTTGCAGGCTGATGCATTTAATGAGCTGGATAAGTTGCCGCAATTGAAACGTCTCAATAAAACGCCGCATTTGAAATCGAATTTTGATGAAATGTTTTCCAAGGCTGTGGCCAGCATTGCGGGCCTCCAGTTTGTAAATAAGGCAAAGGTATCTCCCGAGGAGCGACGTGGTGCCGAATATGATATATGGAAAAAATATGCATTGGACTGGATGCAGGCAAATAAGCTGGGAGCCGATGCGCGGCGTGATTTCTACAAAAAACATCGTACCTATTTACCTATCGTCAATAGTAAGTATTAATTAGAATTATTTTTTTTTATTAAGTTTTATTTATTGTTTTTCTTGCCACACAGAATATGGATCTCCCGCTGATTTTGTGCCGCTCATCCAAACCAAACAATCGAATCTGATTAAAGTGCGCATACAGTATCAGCAAACTGGTGAAATTTGGGAGAAGAAGCTGCCGCGCATGATAACTGTGCAGACGCTCCAGGGACTGATCATGAAGCGTTTCCATATTGCCGGAGTGACGCCGACCCTCTGCTATGTTGATGCCAAACGGCCGGAGCTTGTGGTTCGCTTGGAAAACAGTGCCAAGACACTTGATTTTTATTCGGTGCAGGAGCACGATACTGTTTTGGTTGATTAATGCACCATTCCCTTAATTTTCGAATTTTATTGTGGTATTTTAGCTGTAAACAAAAACAAAAAACAAATTCAAAAATGCATGGCTTCTTATTTTTACCTGCTGTGCAATTGACAAAATTACTAAGTTTAATAATGTTAGGAGCCTAAGTTCAAATTTTCACTATCTAATTATATTTATATGAATTAATGTTTCTGTTTTACAAAACTAAAAAATGCACGTTTAAATAACCGAAGTCAAAATTTAATTTATTCCGTCGCTTACAATGTAAACCCCTATTATCGATAGATGATTTTTTTCTGAAATCGATTAATAAATGTATTGATCAGTGTTGCTTAGCATACCGATTAAATTGTCAGTCACACGATTTCGCAATGCGTTTCTATTGGTTAACAAGTTCCTTAAAATTGCTTAATTGCAATAAAAGCCAATTGTTGGCCATAAGTGTGCGTAATTTGTCAGCCACCACAGGGACAAGTGAAGAGAATGCACCGCCATCACCACCGCTACCGCCACCAACCACAGGTGCTGTAAACAACGATCAAAACAACAACAAAAACTCGCAGCAGCAGCGAGCGCTTCACATAGCCGTGATCGGAGTGCCAAATGTGGGCAAAAGCACTTTGATAAACAACATCATCAATCACAAGGTGAGTGAAACTAACTATTGTCAACTCAGTTCAAGATGTTTTTTTTAGGTCTGCCCCACATCCGCTAAGGTGCACACGACTCGCAAAGCGAACACTGCAATTTTAACCAGTGGACAGACGCAGTTGGTCTTCTATGATACACCTGGGCTGGTGACACAGCGTGAGATAAGGAAACATCATTTGGAGCAGAGCTTTAAGAGCGCCTACCGCCATGCCATCCAGCATGCGGATATCATTGCAGTCATGCAGGATGCCTCAAATAGCTGGACTCGCAAGGAATTGCATCCCACAGTGCTGGACACATTGAAGGCCTACGCACACTTGCCCAGCTTTTTGATACTGAACAAAATCGATGCCCTCAAATCGAAGCGTGTGCTTTTGGATCTAATTAAGACGCTGACAAATGATACGCTGGTCAAGACCAAAAAGACGGCGACTCCAAGTGAAACCCCACAGTTGGCCACCATGGGACCGGCTTTAAATCAGCGTGAAACCAATTGGAGTCATTTCAATGATGTCTTTCTCGTTTCCTCGTTGACGGGCAGCGGACTGCAGGAGCTGCAGGATTATTTAATTGGCGCTGCAAAACAAAGAAGCTGGCGCTTTGCGGCCAATGTTTATACAGATGAATCGCCCGAATCGCTGATTGTGGAGAGCGTGCGTGCTCGTCTGCTCGACTACCTGCCACAGGAAATACCCTATAATCTCAAGTGCGAACTGGAGTATTACAATGTGGAGAAGCGTATGTATTTAGCTACCCTTAATCCCTTTGGGAATGGCTTAAGAGCAGAAATTTTCGTAGTTCTATTCTCAGCTGATTACAGGGTCACTGCTAGTCGGTCATAATCAACATCTCTTATAATTTACAGATGTGGTTTACACCTCAGTTTTAGTGCAGTGTCCGACACCGCGCATTGAGCGTCTAATTTGTGGTGAATCCAATGGTAAATTGCGTCAAATAACGGAACGTGTCACATCCGATTTGGTGGAAATGTTTGGCCAAGCGGTGTCCTTAACCATATCGACAATGTCAGGCGGCAAGAAGACGACCTAATCTGAATGGTTTGTTGTTTTCATTATTATTATTAATTGCGTATATGTACATAAAGAAATTATAAGTTGTCATATTCATTTACAAGAGTTTCAAGTGAGCGACAAGTTTATCCAGTTCACTGGCGTTTGCCGGGCCCAAGCCCAAAACTGTAGCTGTGCCGGCGTCGAGTTGTGTGCGTCCCGCATCCCTCACCAGAGCAGCGATTAGATTTGCCTGCTGCGCTTGCAGTTGCAATCCATTTAGCTGCTCATAGCTATCCACACGTAGCACAATCTTTGGCTGGCCCATGCGGCACCAGCGCTTGAGGATTGCGTTCTGTGCCTCGGTACCCTGTGCAGCATTTTGATAGCACATGACTGCCGCATGGGCACACTGAGCCGCCGTCTTGCCCTTGCCCATCTTGAGATCGCCGCGTACTATGAGAGCCAGTTTTGTTGTTGTTCCAGCGGCGAAACTTCTGCTCACAATTTTCTGTGCGATTCTATTTAACATTTGCGTATTTTTTGGTTTGCTGATCCACATATTTTTGCATGCACGCCTTGAACTCTTTCACCTTGTCCTGGCACATTCGCCAATCGCCCGTCTCAGCAATGCAATCTTGCACCTTGTAGTGTAGCTCAATGCAGCCGGTTTTCTTTAGCATCAGTTCGACGGGATCCTGTTCCACAGCGGACATATTTAACTTATTTTGAATGTTATGAAAGCAACTCCCAGACTTCAAAGACGTGCCGGTGCCAGCATTTACAACACTGCTTAAGCATATGTTTGCTATCGCTATGCGCATTCAAGCGATACTTTTGGAAAGCTCGATGACATATGTATATAAAAGGCGCCAAAATGTTGAGGTTTAAAAAAATATTGCAAGTGTTGTGTAAGTGATTTTAATAAAATAAATAAAATTAATTTATTAAAATACAGAAATAGTTTACTTAAAATGATAAAATGGTTATACACATCACATATATATCTCATAAGTGCTTAAAAGTGGTTCATGAATAAATACATTAAAATAAAAAGAGTGGAATAAAGAGTATTAATTTAAAAAGCAAACATGAATCAACTTAAGGATCACTGATTTTCTCTCTACAACTTATCCAAGTAGAGTGAAAGTTCGGGCAGTCCTGGTTTTAAAGCCTTGCGTAGACGTGTGTCCTGCACAATCTGATAGGGTTTGCTGTTGAGCTCGCAAGGATCTCCGGGCATCATTTGCCAATGATCGAACACACATTGTGGAAATGCCTGACCACGTGTATTGGTGCGCAGTTCGGCTGTGAAGCCAAAGGATTCGTTAACCGGCAGATAGGACTTGACCATATACATGGGTGTGCCCGGCACTTGGGCTTCCTCAAAGACATGACCACGTCGTCTACTCAGCACTTTGTGGATGCCGCCAACTGCCAAATTATGGCACTGAATTTCACACACATAAACGGGCTCCAAGAGGCGAGGACTCGCTGTGATTGCTGCGGCATATAAGCAGCGTCGTGTGGTAGGAATAATCTGACTGCCACTGCGATGCACTGAATCCGCATGCACCGTTACATCGTGTATATCATAGCGCACACCACGTAAATTCTCCTCGGCCAGGACGCCCTCTTTGCTGGCCCACTGGAAACCGGCAACTACCGAGTCCTTGATCTCATTCAGGTACTGCACCGACTTGGTGCAGTCCACAATGATGTTGGGTCCATTGCAATCAGGACCAAAGCACCAGATCTTGCGCGCCTCACTCACATCATAGTCGTACTTCTCGTTCAAGTAACGTGCACGCTTCTTGAACTCATCCCGGGCTGTTACAACACCATTATCAATGTCCTCTGGCAATCCTTCCGGCATGGGCAGTGCCTTCATGGTCAGACGATTATGTTTGTTGCGCGATTTGGACAGACACAACTGGTTGGACTCATCCAAAACGGTTTCACGGTAAGATACCAGAGGATCAGATGTTTTCAGTGGAATGCAGGCATGGTCCTCTTCCAGATCCTTGATGCAGATCTCCAAATGCAATTCACCGGCGCCGGCAATAATATGCTCACCCGACTCCTCAATGATGCATTGCACCATCGGATCGGATTTGGCCAGACGCTTCAGACCGATGACTAGCTTGGGCAAATCAGCAGGGTTCTTGGGCTCAACAGCAACTCGGACAACGGGTGACACGGAGAACTTCATGACCTTCATGTTGTGCGCCTCCTTGAACGTTGTGATTGTGCCCGTTTTGACCAGGAATTGATCCACACCCACTAGACCGCAAATGTTGCCCGCTGGCACATCCTCAATGGCCTCCACATTGCGACCCATCATTAAAACGGTACGCTGGATGGCTTTCTCGCACAGATCTTCCTTCTTGCCGGGCACATAGTTGGGTCCCATGAGGCGGCACTTCTGCCCAGTGGATACCTTGCCGGCAAACACCCTGCCAAAAGCATAGAATCTTCCAATATCTGCTGTGGGCACCATTTTCGAGATGTACATCATCAGTGGTCCATCGGCATCACAGTTCTTAATGGCGACCGCAGCCTCATCGGTCTGTGGACCTTCGTACAACATTTCCATGCGATACTTTTGCGCCACCACAGGTGACGGCAAATGGATGGCGATCATCTGCAGCAGCGTTTCTCCAGCCGGCAACCAACTTCTCATCACGGTCTTCAGCAGCACCTTTCCCTGCTGATCCTGATCCTCCGGCTGCAGCCTTACACCAATCTTCTCCAGCAAGCCGGCTATCTCCTCCGTCTTGTAGTTCATTATAGCATCGAATACCTTGTAAATGGGATCCAATATGTATAGGCAAAATGATCGTTTACTGTCCGCATCCCTTTGCTTTTGCCACTTTCTCGTTTTCGTGTTGAAGAAATTGCTGCCCCAGAGTCTGTAATTAAATTTAATTGTATAAAATGAAACTGATATTATTCCTTAAATAATTAAAGTGAAACTTAAAAACTTGCATTTTGAAAACTGTACATTGAGAATTGAGAAAAAAGTAGAATAAATTCCTAAAACGCTTCTGCATTGACTTACCGTTTCATCAGTTTGCCCAAATCAATCTTAAATTTATCGGCATACATTTCGGCGAACTGTTTGAGGGTGAAAGCCCAGCCATGCAGACCCGATCCGAAGCCAACGGAACCCTTCGCTGGATCGACAGATACTTCACCCATGGGTCCACTATCATCGTTATAGGTGGCAATTATCAAATTTACATTCTCCACAATGCGCTGGAATGTTTGATATAGATCCTCCGTGTCCAGTTGTAGCTCGAGCAGAGCACGATCCATTTTATTCAGAAAGAGTATGGGTCGAATGCGCTCCGCAATCGCTTGGCGCAGAACCGTCTCCGTTTGCACGCAGACACCGGAGACGCAATCGACAACGACGAGAGCACCATCGGTCACTCTCAGAGCAGCCGTTACCTCCGAGGAGAAGTCCACATGACCGGGTGAGTCTATCAAATTAATTAGAAATCCCTTTGTGTCCTTTTCACGTTGATCCGTCTGTGTGATGAGTTCCAAATCCTTTTCCTGTAGCTCAAAGTACATTGTGATGGCACTGCATATGTTATTGGGATTAATGATTAGTGATAATTTAAGATATTATTTTTTTATAATTTTTATCTTACGTTGACTTGATCGTAATGCATCGCTCCTGTTCGTCCTTGCGTGTGTCGGTGAATCGCATATTGCCCGCCTTGGCGCCAGCTATAATGCCAGCCTTGGAGACCAAAGAATCCGTCAATGTCGATTTACCATGATCAACATGTGCTATAACGGATATGTTGCGTATATTACGCCGCTTCTCCATTAAGCCACGTATTTCGTCGAGCGAGAACTTCACCATTTTCAATATAATTTATTTGTTAAACTTGACTTGAATTATTTAAATATTGCCCTCACATTTGGGGCGCTTGAAACGATTTCTCGAACATTCTATAACAATCCCAATTGTGCGAAGCGTATATAAACACTTTCAATGCATCCATTTCATAACAACGGAAATCATTTTAAAGGCTTAAACCGAAAAGCACTCATTTTGTGAAACGAAAGTTTTGCAAAGCTCAAAGCTTTGGTAAATAAATGAAATTGATTACCAGTGGCTGTCAGTGGCTTAGTTCAGGGGGGGGCCTTCAATTATTGAAAATATTAAATTCATTTGGTGAATTACTTATGAAGCTTGTGCTTTATTTTTATAAAAATTTTTGTTACTTAAAGTTATTTAAATTTACTATATTTTTAATTTTAAAAGGAATTTTATTTATTTTGAATGATACTAAGATTGGGTTTGATTAAACTTATTCTTTTTGTATCCATTTTTTTTAAGGCAACCCCCTAAAAACATTCTTGCCTACGCACCTTATATTAGGTATCGTTTGACTCATTAATGTTCGCCACAAATGAAATATCAAAAGCTTTTGCAAGCTTTCAAGCGCTGCAAGCTTTTTACCTGATAGATAGATAGAGTAGATGATAGTATGACTAATTGATTATCTGGCTTTTGAGTTCTTTCTTTGTGGTTTACCTTTTTGATTGTGCACTTACTTCAAGTTAAATGATACTTATTATACAAATTCTGCACCAAAAATACTTTACTTTACTCACTTTGCTAGCTGGCATTACATTTCACTTTGTGTCAACTTCGTATTACTTTAATTAGCCGCAAGGGACTCCAAAGGGATGGATTTTCATTTGGTACAGCGAATTTTCGGCTACATTTTTGGTTGTTTTCTTTCGCACAGTTAATTATAAAAATGGTCGGGCGATTTGTTTGATTTATTATACTCTGTTCATCAAATTGATGGAGTAGGCTGTGTTAATACTTTAAAACATGATAAATGATAATCTGATTGTTAGATGAGATTTTAATATTACCATTTAGCAGTCGGATGCTTTCAACTGACACATTAAAAAATGAAAAACAAACTCTTTGTAATATATTTTGTGTATTTTGAATAACTTAAGAAATCTTTTTCTTGATTTTATTACTATTGTTTCTGATTAAAACTTCAGCTAGAAGTCTTCTACATTTATCTTATTTTAAGTGGATTCATGACAAAATTGAAACACCTTTCCGTACGGCTATAAATTTAATTAAAGCCATGTCTGTTCTCATGCGAACTCATCCCTCGGCTTTAAGGGTATCTTGATGAAAATTTTAATATGAAATCGTCTCTTTGCTGCCGGCAGTACATATTTATAGCTAAATTGTGTTTTGATTTTAAGATAAAGATGCGGAAACCTCAGTCTTTCGATACACCGCTGACATGGCTTTATTAAACGACTTCTTAACCAGTTTATGATTAATTTTATTTATGCAGCTCTAAAAAAATGTGGAAAGATTTTTTATGCGACCTAGGCAACATAAAAAAGTAGCAAACATTTATTTGGATTGTCAATTGCAGTAGCCATCTGTTCATGTTTCTCTTTGGAAATGATACGTCATAAGACCATTCACAATTCATGCTTCGTTTAGCTAATGGCTGTTTTTTATTTATTTTCTTGTCTCTTCGTTGGCTAAGCTCTCTTGTCAAATGATTCACATTTCCGAGAATGAATGGAATGAAGTGGATTGTGTGGAGTCTGTTTTGGAATAAAACCCTTATCAAAAGGCTTTCAATTTGCATAATTTGGTTGCAGCAGCTGTCGCTTGGCATTAACATTATTTGACTTTAATTGTTCGCCAGCAAAAATGCAATGCAGAATAAACACTAAACTGAACGCTTGTTTATCATCTCAACTGTCTGCCTCTGCTCTGCTCTGGTTGCATTATTCATGAGCTCCTGCGGCGCGTGTCCACAAAAACATGGAAGAAGACAAGAAAAAGTGTATAAAAATATGCACACATGAGTGGAGTAGGGTGAAAAGGGGACTGTAGCTCAGGGTTACTCTAAACTGCGTCGCTTCTTTTGTTCCTCGCTTTTACATGACGCAGTTGTCAAGTAACTGAGACCAAAAAAAAAAAAACACCAACAAAAGCCCACGCATCGTCTACTAGTGTTATACTTATCAAGATAAAATGTATATTTACATTTTGAACAGTATATGCAAATTGTTGTTTAAAAATGAAGTGCTTCACCCACTTTCCCCTCAACCTCACCTTCCATCCCACACACTACGCTATGCGCACTTCCGTTTCCGTCGTAACAAATTGACATTGTCGATTGTTTACGCATGGCAAACTTGCGAATTGTGAATGAAAATCGTGCTAATTGTCAGTTGAGGCTGCCAAAAAGCAAAAAAGTTTGCCTTGTCACAGATACTTGACAGCATTCATAAAAGTACTTTCCATTAGAGAAAAACACAGCGAGAGAGATAGAGAGAGAGTGAGAGCGAGAGAGAGAGACACAGAGATATATATGGCCAGAGACAGGGATTGATGGATGTACAACTTTGTATACTTAGAGATACAATTAACTAAAATTCTTGATCCGACCTAAAATCACGTCTTCAACTTTAAATGTACGATTGATTTCGAGGCAAAACTATGATCAAAAAGCCCTCGCTTTTTAAAATCAGTTGAGTTTTGACGAAGTTATGGCACTTTGAAGTTTCGACCTATGCCCATTTGCCCACTTACCGATTTTCAGGCTTGAATTTTTACTTATGCTCCGACCTGAAATCTCGTTTTCAACTTTAAATGTACGATTGATCTAGGGCCAAAACTATGATTAAAAAGCCCTCACTTTTTAAAATCAGTTGAGTTTTGACAAAGTTATGGCATTTTGAAGTTTCGACCTATGCCCATATGCCCATATGCCCAAATTCAGATTTTCAGGATAGAATTTTTACTTATGCTCCGACCTAAAATCACGTTTTCAACTTTGAATGTACGATTGACTTAGGGGCAAAACTATGATCAGAAAGCCCTCACTTTTTAAAATCAGTTGAGTTTTGACGAACTTATGGCATTTTGAAGTCTCGACCTATGCCCATATGCCCACTTACCGATTTTCAGGCTTGAATTTTTACTTATGCTCCGACCTCAAATCTCGTTTTCAACTTTAAATGTACGATTGATCTAGGGGCAAAACTATGATTAAAAAGCCCTCACTTTTTAAAATCAGTTGAGTTTTGACGAACTTATGGCATTTTGAAGTCTCGACCTATGCCCATATGCCCACTTACCGATTTTCAGGCTTGAATTTTTACTTATGCTCCGACCTGAAATCTCGTTTTCAACTTTAAATGTACGATTGATCTAGGGCCAAAACTATGATTAAAAAGCCCTCACTTTTTAAAATCAGTTGAGTTTTGACAAAGTTATGGCATTTTGAAGTTTCGACCTATGCCCATATGCCCATATGCCCAAATTCAGATTTTCAGGATAGAATTTTTACTTATGCTCCGACCTCAAATCTCGTTTTCAACTTTAAATGTACGATTGATCTAGGGGCAAAACTATGATTAAAAAGCCCTCACTTTTTAAAATCAGTTGAGTTTTGACGAACTTATGGCATTTTGAAGTCTCGACCTATGCCCATATGCCCACTTACCGATTTTCAGGCTTGAATTTTTACTTATGCTCCGACCTCAAATCTCGTTTTCAACTTTAAATGTACGATTGATCTAGGGGCAAAACTATGATTAAAAAGCCCTCACTTTTTAAAATCAGTTGAGTTTTGACGAACTTATGGCATTTTGAAGTCTCGACCTATGCCCATATGCCCACTTACCGATTTTCAGGCTTGAATTTTTACTTATGCTCCGACCTGAAATCTCGTTTTCAACTTTAAATGCACGATTGATCTAGGGTCAAAACTATGATTAAAAAGCCCTCACTTTTTAAAATCAGTTGAGTTTTGACGAAGTTATGGCATTTTGAAGTTTCAACCTATGCCCATATATCGATATATCGATTTTCAGGCTATAATTTGTCTAACTTGTCTTCCGACCTAAAATTTCGTTTTCAACTTTGAATGTACGATTGACTTAGGGGCAGGACTCATTGAGGCGAGGCGCCAAAAATCAAACAAATCATTGTTAAGAACCGCTAAAAGGCTCCACAGCAGCTTGGCCTGAAATGGATTCAGTGAAGCATTATAGAAGTTAGCCAGCTTGCTGCCTGGCCTTCATAATTAT
Source organism: Drosophila nr. perissopoda 5 BK-2023a (assembly GCA_035044105.1). Lineage (NCBI taxonomy): Eukaryota > Metazoa > Arthropoda > Insecta > Diptera > Drosophilidae > Drosophila > Drosophila nr. perissopoda 5 BK-2023a. The sequence continues at coordinate 1,491,431 of JAWNMK010000231.1, forward strand.
TGCTAATTATTTATTTAGGAATGCGCAGTCAGCACAAAGCAACTTTTTGCAAACGATGCGAGCCCAATTAAAGTCATATTATGTATTCGATATATAAAGAGACTAGCTGATATTTACAGATGCAGTTTGTTAGTGTTGTCGAAAGAGTATAATCAAGGCAAAAGAGAGATCAGCATTATAATAAAATAAATAAATAATAAATAAAACAACTCAACTAACAGGCCTTAAATTTGAGAATAGGCTTTTTCAATTATTTATGGCAAGTAAACATTTAGCTTAATCCCGTTGAGTTTATGTAATTTGCAGCCAATCGGAGAACATCAACGCATGACACATAATGCAATTTGGGCCAAATACATTTATCTTAATTTGAATATCAAATTTTGGCCAATTTGACATGGCTGCAAAATTGTAAACCGATTACAAACACACACAGAGAGGCAATTACGCAATTTTATTTGGATTATATTTGGATAATTTACCAAATGTAAATGGCAAATAAGTAAAATTTACTTAATTTAAGCAGACGCACTGCTGTGCATAATTGGGTTTTGTCTTGATTTAATTAGTCACTTATTAAATAAACTGGGTTGGGCCAATATTATTTTGCCAACGTTAATGGCTATTTAATGCAGGTCAAAGACAGCGTCAACTCGCCTGTCAAACTGCTCGCATCTGTTCAAATATTCTCTGGCTATAACAGGTAAGAGTGCTCCAGTCGCGACTACTGCTCGACTAGCAGATACCCTGAATCCAAGATATTCTAATTTGACTCGGCGGTTGTTGCTGATCAAACATGCTTCCTTCTGATTGTTACATACATTTGCTAAACTTTATTATACCCATTTTTAATGGCTACAGGGTATTAAAAGCCAAATATAAGAGTGAAGTCACTCAGTCTGAAGTGCAGTTCTATCTAATTTTAACAACATGAAGTCCTTGACTCTGTCTCGCTGCTTGCTACTGGTGTCCTTGCTGCTGCTCCTTATTTAATTTTCTTTGTCTGCTTGTTCAATTACCTAATAAACGAGGAATATATTTAAGCTGTCTAAGAGCAGACGAATACAAATTTGATTATTATATGTCGACTGCAGTTAAACAAAATATAAAAAGTCAGGGTATACTTTTGGTTGAAAAAATCCTCAAAAGACATTTCTAATCAATAACCAATAACGCTGTAAATAATCTATCGTGAGTTCGCACAGCAAGTCATAACTCTACTATAATAGCAGCTGCTGTTATAATATAGTATCGCAAATCGAAATACATATAAGGAGTACTTTACGGAGCACAATGAGAAGTGAGAAATAAGGTGTTCCTTAAGTACATCATTTATCTCTTCTTATTTACTATTATGTGCTTACTTTTGAAAACAACTGCTTTTGACTAGTAACTGCTTACAATGTAAATATTTTTCAGATTATAATGGGCAGCTGCAGTTAGACAAGTGTTAAGAAAGTACACAAAACTATATTTACTTATGGGTATATGGAAACAAAGGACTCAAAGTATTGCAGCGTATTGCATGTGCTCAACTGTATAATCATTGGATTATGTAAGGAATGCAGATAACATTAGTGACTGTTGTCTTAAAAAAATAAACCGTGAGTAATGAAGTTCGGGTGCAAGTTCATTGGCCATGCCTGGCTAGCTTTATATAAATACGTCATTATATTAATTACAATCCAGACGACAACAAGTGGCCACATTCAGTTGCACGATGGATGGCGCATCGAGTGGCGTCAACAACAGGTCAAACAAAAGTTCTTCTGCTTCGATGAGCGCTCAAGTTCACTAGAGGAAAGTGGTCGAAAGTGGTCGAAAGTGGTCGAAAGTGGAGATACAGAGAAAGAAGAAAGTTTTTGGCATTAGTTATTTGCAGTAATTAAGTGTAAAGCTCATCAAAGCCAGGTCAACTCAACGAGAGCTTTATACATTACGTGACCGTGTTGTATAATTTTAGCAGCTGAACCCCAACTCAAATTCAAACCCAAACCCAAACCCAAACCCAATCCAGAACTCGACTCTGTTTCAATGAACAATGACCACATTAACGGCTGCTTTCAGTAAATTGCTGATGTTTTTGTTGTTTCTGATATGGTTCTTATTGTTGTAGTTGACAGGCAAAAGGCAAATGACATTGTCGTCTTGAATTACCAATTATTTAACTCAGCTCACTGCGTAGCTCCCAGCGCCAGCTTTCTCAATCCCACAAAAAATGTGTTCATTGTTTTTCTCGAATTTGAATAGCTGGACAAATATTTTACATATCTTTGGCGTTAAAGACTTCAACGGAAACGCCTTAAAATACTTAAGGAAATTTCATATTAAGTTCTATTCAGCTCGTTAAATATTAACCGATTGAGTACATTGCTATAAATCTCGGATAATTTGGGATTAAGTCCAGCTAATGCTCCGATTGCCTTAATAATTGGTTTCTATTGCTGTCGCTACCTTGGCTCGTTCCAAAAATGATTTCTATTTTCTATATCCAGCATACTCGTAAACATATATTTTTGTGGTCGACATTAATTGGTAATTTATGCATTCTATTTTGAGAGCTTGACACGTAAAACACTTCAATTCAAGCATTCCCATGTAAATTGGCATCCCTCTTGAATACTTTTACTCAATTTGATTGCATTCGAAAACATTTGATTACATTTCACACATGCCAGCGGCGCATTTCCGGCTCAAAAGACGGAGCAGCCAGAGTGTTCGGCGATCCAAGTAGACCCTAATCAGTAAAATTAAATTTCCTAGAATAACACACAGACAGACACAGACTCATCTATGCAAATAGAGCTCTTCACTGTATGCTCCAAAAAATTAACATTTCGTCAGCAGAAGCCGCAAATTTGTTGGCGCTTTCCAGCACATTGGCAAATTAATCGAAGTCCCCAAGGACTGGTGAAAAGATTTCGTCATAAATAACAAGTGAAAAGGTTGCTGGCCAAAAAAAATGCTCCATCCGTCTTGGGTACTTTAATTTCGTAAGTTAGTAATTACATAATTAATTACTTACTTAATTATTGCGCCTCTCAAGTCAAACATCGAAAAAAAAGAAAGTATAAGGATGATAAATCTGCCATAAATTAAAAGGAAATCAAATAGAAAAAAAAGAATAAAGATGAAAAATCTATTTATTAATTATAAAGAATTCGCTTGGAATGTTTGTCAACTCAGATAAATTCCCCATTTTGGCCAATATTCAACGAAACGCCATCAATTTAAAATCTCAGATTCAAAATGAAAATCAATAAATTATTCACAGACGCTTTAATGCAGCCAGAGTCAAAAGAAAGTGGCCATTAAATGCTTGTAAGCTATTGACAAATGCCTTGAAAAATGCGAAGCCAATAAAGGGAGAAACACACAACCACACACACACACACCCACACACACCCACACACACACAGGCAGGACAATTGCAATTCATACAAATCAATTGCCATTTAATTAGTTGAATGGCAAGCCAAACAAAAAATATCGCCTGCAAATAACAGCTGTGAACAAAAACGAAAGAATAATGAAGGGATGAGAACTTAGAGTGAAAAACAGGACTCCATTGACCTTACATTTTCTCTGGGGCCTTAGGATGGGGCTTTGCCTTGGGGCTGTTGCGGTCGCTAAGCAGAAAAGCAAAACACAAAACAACTTTTGTTGCCCGCTTTTAGGCGCAATGATTTTCCAAGAAAATTTACAGCTATCATCAAGGAAAATTCTGTTATTCTCAATTGATTGCGTTTATCCATTTTATAGAATTGGCACTCCTTTTTTCTGTATGTTAAGTAAGACAATATCGTTTTAATTCAATGCAATGCTATATATTTATTTCGGACTTCAATTTTAAATTGTTTATCGATTATTTTTGCACATTTTATGCCAGGACATACAAATTGATCCATTCCAATGCAGCCCATGGTAGCCTATCCACATTGTCTGGTTACCGGGTTATATGTCGAACCAGCTAGTGGACACCTTGGTGTGGTAGAGCTGTAAGGACAGAAAGGTGATCTTGTCAGGCAGGCGAAAATGAGAAATGTTCCTTCGGCTGCAGGTGCGCTGAAGACCACCAGCAAGGCCACCAGGGATAGGTAGATTAGGAACTTGGGAGTCATCGTAGAAGCTATGGACGATCTGTTGCTGCTCTCAAGTGTAGGGTCGCATTTATATGGGTTTTAGAAGACTGATATTGTGTTTGCACAAATGTCTCGATCCAAATACTTTGTATTAGATCAAATAGGAACACGCGGCAATTGTTTCGCAATTGAATTCCTAAGTAGTTGCGTAAACTAAATATGAGTTTGTCTGACAACTTGGAATTGTAAGCTTCACAGAGAATCGATTAAATACATTTTTTGTTTTGTTTCTAGTAATTTGCATATCTCTGGAAAATGACAGTTGAATTTTGAGTGTTATACTTTTATGGAATAATTAGCCAACATTTTACTATGTTTGATTCGACCTAACATTATGATCATTAAAAATGGTTGAATTCAGAACTAATTCAGTTCGAAAGGAAATAAGGATTATTGAATTCAAAATGGCAAAGCAAACACAATAAAATGATGGCTTTAAATGGTTCAGAAAAGTGTTTCCCATCATTGGGGCACAGAGAAGAGAGAAGGACAATTTTAAGGGACGAAATCGTCAGTATTTTTGAAGAGTGTAAGAAATCCAATTATAATTTACTCGACGAAGTATCCAAAGAATTCTTAGCCGTGTTACAAAATTGCCTTACTTCGGGCGCAGCTGTCAAAATATCTGAATACTTTAAAATTTGTTTTCCTTTTCCTTTTTTTTTTTGTTTTTTTTTGACTTGGTGTTACGGGTTCAACACCACGTGGACAAACAAGTCGCTGTTGCAGCTGTTGGCAGATAGCTTCCCATTCATTTCAAAAAAGTTTGTTTGAACTTGTGTCTAGAGTGTTATGTTAACGTTTGCTTTAACTCCAACGTCAGCACATAAATGGCTAATTAATTAAACATCACTCATTCGTCACTTTCTGTGTGATTGCGTGGTTTGAGCCGTTGCCTACTCCTGCTCCCGCGTATAGTCATCATTTGCACACCAGGATGTGACTTGCAGCCGGAGCGGAGCACAAGCAACATGTGGCGGTCGATGTAAGTGAAAACGCATAAGAGGTCAACTTATGAGTTAATTTTTTTTTTCTTTATTAAAAAATTGAACTTTTATTTCTTATTTTAAGTGAAAATTTTAGATTTCTGCTGCAAGTATAGTTTGAAATGTAATGCAGAAGACGCAACAAATTTTTAAACGAAGTTTTGATGAGTTTTCGCTATTTATAGTAACTTTTTTTGTTCCTTATAAATGCCTGAGTCCTGCTTGCTTGTTTTTGACATCATTATTCTCATAATACCTATGTTGCATGCCACGGCGGGCAAGTTGAGTGGGCAGCAGACACAAATAGTCCTAACCAAATTTGAATATGCGTAGGCACGCAATTTAATGCAAAATTCAATTTAATGTTCAGTCACACGAATGAAACTGCAGAAATTTAAATAGATTTCACTTGAGCCCACTCTGAACGAGGCGGAAGCCAAACAAACCCGGACTGACAGTTAATCGGGCGCATTAGCAAAAAAGCTCTGCCAAAGTTGGTAAATTATGCCAAACTGGATTTCATTCTGGCCAAGTTCAGGCCATAAAGAAATAAGTCAAATCCAAATGACTGCTTACATTTAAATCCGAGTTAAACATCAATTTCATTTATGCATTTTATTCGAAATAAATGTATTGCCAAGAAATCTTTTGAATATATTTTTATTTTGACTTCAATTTATGAATTCTTCAAGGAATCCGAACAAAAAATAAATGTTTGAAAATACAAGTTGACGTTACCATATATATTTTTAATGTTAAATATTTAAACACTGAATAATACAAAAAAGTGGTGTATCTGGTTTTCTGTTGATATTTTTAGATAAATTGTTATATTGTTCAACATGAACACGATTCAAAATAATACATTGTTTGTGGATTCCTTTTGCACACATGATGCCAGGACATACAAATTGATCCATTCCATGCCCATGGCAGCCTATCCACATTGTCTAGTTACCGGGTTATAAGTCGACCCAGCCATTGGACACCTTGGTGTGGTAGAGCTGTAAGGACAGAAAGGTGATCTTGTCAGGCAGGCGAAAATGAGAAATGTTCCTTCGGCTGCAGGTGCGCTGAAGACCACCAGCATGGCCACCAGGGATAGATAGATTAGGAACTTGGGAGTCATCGCAGAAGCTATGGACGATCTGTTGCTGTTCTGAAGTGATGGGTCGTATTTATATGATTCTTATGAGACCGATGCACAATGACAACATCAATATTTTGTTTGCACAAATGTCTCGATCGAAATACTTTGTATCAGATCAAATGGCAGCCTGCTTCATAAGTAAATATTATTATTTTATTAGTTTTACTTCATCCCCTGCTTGTTTTCGTATATATAATTGAGTGTTCGTTTTGGTTACACTGAAAAAAAAGTATGAATAATATATAATCCTAATCCTATATTCAAGGTATAATTCACTGATTTGGCAAAATAAAGCACAGGTGCATAAAAACTGATATTTGTAGGTATTAATCATATTTTCATTTTATTGAAATGTTTTAGGGGCATTGTTTTTCTAAGATCTATTTGAACCTCTAAACCCCTTAAGATACACACACATGTTATTTAAATTGGAGTAAGGCGACTATTGAATTGAATAATCTAAATATTGACACTCTGCCGACTGGTGAATGCTTTTTGAGTTGCACATTTAACTCGTGATCGCTTACAATGTATAATTTAGTAAACATTTTGCTCTAGTATTATTAAATAAACAATATGTGCCTTGGAAACCATATAAATAGTGCAGAGTGTTACAGCAAAAAGTCAGTTGAGAGCAGCAACGTCGAGGGAATACTACAAAGATACAACGATGCCTCCCAAGTTCCTTATCTATCTGGCAGCTGTGGCCATTCTGATGGTGATCAGTGCACCCGCAGCAGAGGGCACCCTTTTCCTGTCATTGTGCCTCTTGAGGTCGCCGTTGTGTCCATTCATTACAACGACACCACTGTGCGCTACGGGCTTTGTGTGGAATAGGGACCTACAAATATGTGAAGCGTATGTTGCTGGATAAGTTGAATTCCAAAATAAACATATAATATAGCATTGCATATATGAAAAACTAATCAATTTGGGCAGCAGTCTCAATATTGCTTTTGAAATATATATTGGATATACATATATATAAGCAGCTCCTTGCTCAAAATGTAATATAACACTTGTTAGAAAATATTGCAATGTCATTAAATATGTTTCGAGAGCACATCAATTATTTTGAAGTCCTATATATGCTGACTGTTAAGGGCAACCTCTCCTTGCTACGTTTAATGACAAATCAGAAACACTTTGTTGTGGTACCTAACGCTCTCAAGTGGAAATCGCAGAAAAATTGTCTTTTCATGCGTGACTTGAAATTTAGAGGAGAAAAAAAATCGCTGGAAAAAAAATAGATGAACAGCACAAGCAGCTAAATAATATATGAGAATTATCTGAGCAACTGCAAATTGGCAACAAAATCATGAATGGAAACTGTCTCGATTCACAAAAAAAATGTAAATAAAAATGCAACAGTTGTCCAAACAGCGTCCACAACTAAAAATGAATACAATCCAAAAATGGCTACACTGGCGTCCGCGTAAAGTGGCCATGCCTCTATATATGTTTCAGCAGCGTCTGCGCTCTTTGGACTGCCACACGTGGTGGCTTCCATTTGTGGTGTTCATTGTGGATTGTATGTTTGGCGCGCTTTTCTGCCCATTGTGGATGGTTTTTGGGGCTAGGCACACTCGGGCGCCGGCAGCCTCAGTTAGTCCTGTAAACGGATTCGTCCAAAACGGTCGCTGGTCGCCCGTCAAGCGCCAAGTTCCACAGAAAAGACAATTTTGAAAAATTCAGAAAAATACAAAAAAGAGAAAAGAATTTGGAAAACGTTTTGTTTTGCGCGTGCCAAATAAAAATAAACATTTGGGTCGACTTTCGCTTTTGAAAAGTGTGCCAAGTCTGTTTACGTCGGCTGAAGTGGTCAAGTGTTTAAAATAGATAAAAAAATAAAGTCTAAAAGAACCAAACTGATCGGTTTAATTATTTATGCCCGCATCACTCGCGGCCAGCTGTTCGGTTAATTGTGAGTGAGCCGTAAGTTGAAAAAGTGTTTTTCATGCCAGCGGGACATTTGTACGTCAATCGGAATACACGTGCAAATATTTGCATGTTTGCTTAGCCTGGCTTAAATCATTGCTAGCCACAACACACACAGCTGACGCCCTGCGCTTCTGCCAGCTAAAGTTTTAACACCCAAAAGTTTCCATTTTAAAATAAAAACCAAAAACAACAATTTTTAGCATGCTCAACACATTTGCTAGACATGAATGCAACATTTTCGAAATTCACATTTTGCACTGCGGTTGAGTTGGCTGCTTTTAGTTTGAGTGCTAAAAGTTAAAAAGCTGGCTTTATTGGATTAGCATGCAGGGCGAAACTGGCTTAGATGCCGCCATGTAATTTGCATACGTGCAGCAAACGCTAAAAGCTTTCGTGTGAAATTAATTAGTGTTAAATAGTGTCAACTGTTTGAGTGCTGACTGAATTGATGGCACTTAATCTAAAGTTGAATTCTAAAATAATGTTTACTGTTTACAGATTTATGTTTTGAAAAAGTTGATTTTTGAACATTTTGTATAATTATTTCTTTGCATTACAAAGTTGCGTCAAATGAAAAGAACAACTTTTTCATGCAATCGCATTGCAAATTCTCGAATTTTCATATTTGTTTAGTTATGATGTGCCAGACCAACCCCCCCCCCCCCTCGACAATAACTTTTCTCAGACTTTCTGTTTCTGTTTTCGGAATGAATGAGAAAAGCAAATTGCATGTGCGAAACATTTACTCATTGCTATGCCGGAAAACTGTCTGCAGCTGAAGCACAATGCGATTTATTACATTTGCATATTTACAAACCAAAAACCCAAACACAATTTAAATACTTTTATTAAAGAATTTGTAAATAAATATTTGGCTATCTAGCAATTATTTTGAATAGACTGTCACTTTAAACAGGATCTGTGCTGACGATCGAAAATTCAATTAGGAAATGTTTTCAACGAAAAGTACGAAATATTTAATATATTGTGTTCCGCTCTGCATTATCTGTGAAATGGAAAAGGTCAAACCCCATTGTACATGGAATGAAATAAATGAGATTCCGTGCATCTCTTTGAAATGAGATAACATACGCACACACACACACACACTCAACACACACATTCAACACACACACTCAACACACACACTCAACACACACACTCAACACACACACTCAACACACACTCAGACACACCCACTAACAGAGAGACCGCAGATAATTTTGTTTGAAGCCACCGCTTACAGTTATGGTTAAAAGGGCCAAAACCATGAAAGCCAAACAAAACCATGAGAAATACGCAAACGGGGAAAACTGAAATGATGTAATTAAAGTGAGTGAATGGTGCAAATTGGAATTGCCAATACAGTCTGTTTCAAAAGCCGCGCCACGCCCATCCCCAAAGTTCACGCCTACCATCAGTTCAATCAGTTTCGGGTCCAATCCAAATGACAAACGATTTGGTGCACCAGCCGAAATTAGCATACGTTAATCAGTCAGCCAAATGGTGACCAGATTGACAGCGAGACAATCAGTGCAATCACTCCGTCAACTCTTTCAGCAGTACAGTCACAAAACCAGTCTAGTTAAAACCAACAGCGTTTGTGGCTAATTAGCAATCACTGATAAAACGCAAACTTTGCTTAGAGCCAGCAACTCATTCTCATCCCCATCCCCATTCTCATCCACATCCACATCCTCATTCTCATCCTCATCAGCTTCAGCCATTTTCAACTTATTTCATTTCACTTGCCCTTTTTGTAGCATCAAATTTGGTTAATTAATGTTGCCCCTGCTCATATTTTCCGTTGTATTCTTTGTTTTTGTACCTTTTGTTTTATAATTGTTTTGTGCGGCGCCCAAAAAGCATTGGAAATTATCACGCATACGCCGCATTGCAGCATTCGCTCAATTTGATGATAAAAGTTAACAGCGTTTACTTTATTATACCCTTGCGGGAGGTATTTTCATAACCTTATAAATTTCGCAACGCTTTATGATAGTTACTTTATGGCAAACAAACAATTACTAGGAATATGCGAATTGAGTTAAAGTCAGGATCACAGTACTGAGGCAATATATATTTGATAGATTGAATCCCCTTCTCAGGCTTAAGTTCTTAAAGTTTTTGCAAACTATAAAAGCAGTCAGCTGATTGATAAAAATCGGCTTATACTCTGCATATCCAATCTGCATATAATAATCACATCATTTCACACCTTTCGTAGGCATCTGCTAAGGGTATTCAAAATTTCAGCAGCGTCGCACTTCATTTTCCACACGATAACCCTAGACAAATATGCGAATTTGTGGTCCTGGCTGATTGTCTAGCTGCTGTCGCCTTTCACTCGCAGCCACCCACGGCGAACTTTCTGCGGTTAATAAAATTGGCGAGCGGAGCACGTGGCGTATGCGTAACAATGTTCATCGTTTGCCCAAAGGGTCTCATATACATTTTGTGTGCGCTTGACAATCATTTGATTATCATTTATTTTTTTTTGTGGCCGTATTGAAACTGCTGCCAACACACAACACACAACATACAACACACACACAAATATGTTTATATCTGTATTCGACCCGAATGTGGCCCAATAAATATATAAAGTATTTTATGTTGATAAGTGCGCAAAATGCCATTTTCAAATTGTTTTTCATTTTTTATTTCAGCTTTAACTTTTATGTAGAAACTTTTCCGTTGCTTCTGTACTTATTTGAGTAGTTTATACAAATTCATTTTGTTCGTTTTACAGTAGCTCATTTGCATCCTGTTGCGCTGAAGCATTTGACGACCTGTCCCTTTTGCAAGCAGTATAAATTTTATACAGCGCGGACGCGATTAAAGTTAATGGACTGCTCGAGCTTTCTAAGTGGCATAAAGTTGGTTGGTCGCAACATTTTGTTGGGATTCATCATTTGCATTAGACATAAATTAAAGTAATGCTTGCATCACCTTAATGCGATTTCCCTTTTTACTTGCTGGATGAGCTAACTAACTTTCTGCTTTAATAACTACTTTTAAGCCTTTTTCATTTCGTTACCTTTCGAGGTAAACTTTTGCCTTTAATCTTTTGAGTGTAAATACAGAATCTTTGTCGAAAGCTTTTTAGCCAACTTCTTGATGAGTTATACATCTGTATGTACATGTCCTAGGACTCTGCCTGCCAGTAATCTGGACTGCGGCCACAAAACGACTACTCCAACAATTAATTAGTTTTGGTAATAAGGTATACAAAATTTAAAACCCAGACTGCAGAACTTCGGTTAATATACATATTACCATATTCGTATCCTGCTTACGGAAATTTGAACCAACGGAGCAGCAAATGAAAGACTCTTTGTTGCATGCCTTGAGAGCCTCGAAGTTCAATTACGTTTATAATTGGTACTCCTAGACAACTTCCTGTCAGGTGTCGCTTAGTCCCTTTTTATATTAGGCCTTGAACAGGAAGCGTTGTTGTTTAATATTTACAGTTCAGCAATTTTTAATAAGGTCTCAAATGAATACTTTTGCACAAGTTGCACACACTTGAGAGCCTTGCAAATGTCCAAAGTTAAATTGTTTTCTTGGGTGACCATTTAAAAGTATATGTTGCATATCTTGAATATCCAAGATGGAGAAAATGAACATGGCAAAATAGAAAACATTTTGTTTTACTAGGAGTCATCAATGGAATTAGTAATGGAAAACTTTTGCTTAGATGTTTACTGATATAACTTCTGGGTAGACATTTTTATGGGCCATAGAATCGCATCCTCAATATCCGGAGTTTGGTTTAGGTCCGTTTCGCATTTTAATTGGCAGCAAATGTTTCTGCCATCCCATCACATCACATCCCCTGTAAATGTCGACAGGCAGGCGTCTCCCTACTATATATATATGTATATATGGCCATCATTTATGTGCACAAGTATTTATCAGGTGTTTTTATCGCTGTTTGTCTGTCTTTAGCAATATGGAGCGAATAATATATTGCATTTCATTTGGCGCAACTTGCGACTTGTCGATAGGTTGGGTAAATTGATATTTATGCGTTCGCAGACTTTGCTTCAAATTGTTTTTCCGGTTTTTGATACCCTGTGCACAGGAAATCACTGAAGCGAGCTATCATTCAGGTCCCACTCAGTGGAAGGCTATCTTGATAGTTATCTTTAATGGCATTGAAAAATGTTCATTTTAATCATAATTATCATAGAGAGAGGAATATATATTTGCTATATGTTTATACTTTAAGCAGAGTAACTTCTAGTCGTGCATTTTTTTGTGATTTTCTTTTCTTCCGTTTTTTTTTTGGCATTTTGTTAACTTAAAGGTTTCTCTCTGATTTATGTATAACTAGGCCTTTTAATGCCGACTCGCTCAATCTTCTCATTGTAAATCCTTTTGTGACATTTATTTTGTGTTTGGCTGGTTTAAGGATTTGTGCTGTACTTTGGCACTATAAGTCACATAACTTTACAGCCTGTAAGCCTCACACTCTGCTGCTGCCTCCCAACATATTTGAAAGTTGGTCCTGCCATGAAAAGCACTTTCTTGTTATTATTCTTTTGTTTCTTTACTTGAATTATTTTTCCTCAATGTTTTCATTTTTTTTATTGTCCAATTTAAATTTGCATTCGTATTTTACTGCAATTTTCTGTCTTTTATTATTTAATTATTGAACTCGAGTTCCCTCGTGCTAAATCCATTTCCAGCATTTCGATTAAACGACATTTATTGTGTGTAACTTTTATTATACACATTTTGGAGCTGCTCTTTAAAGCCGTTAATTTAATTCGTCATATTAAGCTGATTAATGCTAACGCCAGTTATTAATGATTCACCATAAGAGGCATATGCCCAGGCCTTGGCTCAGGCGTTGGCCAAATTGCTCAATTATGCCAACAGCTTTTAGAGGACTGCTCGTTTGTCTCTTTGACCAAAAAGGGGCGTGCTTATTAACTGATTGCATAATTAGTGAAGAGGCGTAAAGACTTGAATATTTAATGGCTTCCCATAGTATTTATTAATCTGAAGGAAATCTACTCAGTTTTAACACAATTATGTCTGATGATAACTGGTAATATTCTCAAAATGAATACAGAGTAGAGTTTTATACATGAATAAATATGAAATAAAGCATATATATATACAGGTATGTATATACAGGTATACATATTTAACATCTGCTTTATTTATTGGTTTCTGTTTGTTACAGTTACACATTAAAACTCATATCAGCTTCATTCGCAGGAGCAATCGTGATAATTCAATTTCCTTTCAACATTTGAATGATGCCAGGTGCTGTGCCACAGAGTCAGCCAGTCTTCCACTGCTGATAAACAATAAAAGGGAAATTAAATAAATGCAAAAGATGAGCTTGCGAGAGAGCTGACAGTTGACGTAGTTGAAGAGTAGCTAAGAGGACCAAGGACTCTGGCGTAACACACAGCAAAGTCAAAAATCCGAGTCAATGCCAAGGCATTGGGGCTGAATATGTCGATAAATGAAGAGCTTGCCACACATATTGACAGCCTGTCAATCGATAACATGCAACATGGCAAATGGAGCCGGCAAACCGCGTTATGGTCTCTCAATCTGCTGATGCGGCTAATGTTCTCCTGGGCTACGTGTGTGATTCTAGTCCCTGCTTCGAGTCAACCTGGGGATTTGATGTGTGTTACATAAGCTCAGATACGTGAGTTGTGCCGCATTGTGTCTTTTGTTTAGTGCGTGCCTTGTGTTTGGGGCCTGACAAAAGGAGTATCTGAAATCAGTGTTTTGCTTCGCTTTCGTTTGCTTAGCTGTGATTAATGATTTGGCCTGGTCGGTTCTATCAATTGCTAATGCTAATGTCAATTGTGAAGTGCTTATAAGATTTATAGTGTAGTTAATTTTGATAGCTAAATGTGAGGGTTAAAGTTTACCCCAACAGCAGCACGATATCCATCAATTATAGTAAACTTTTTGCTCCCACTCCAACCAACTCCATTTTTGCCATAATCATTACAGCATCATTGAGTATGCATTGACGTCAAAATAACCGTTTCAATCTGGGTCTTATAAATAGTTGAGCATCATTTTTGCCACCTGCATTAAAACACACAAACTTTTGATACAATTTTCTTTACTTTTCCCCTTTTTCCACCCACCTGCCCTTGACTTTTTTTCTTGATTTGAAGTTGCTTCGAGCACTTTTGCACCAGCAAGCAACAACGAGTTGATGATTAACTTGGCTCATTTATCATAAAATCATTGGCCCCGAACAAGGTGGGCGTGTCGAGTGGCCCGCAACGCCCCCTCACTGACCACAACTGCCATAAATAATGCACTGAAATTGCAAAGGATATGCGCAAAAACAAAAATGAATTTATGCAAGCAAAAAGATGTTGTATCTTTGTATCTTTGTATCTATTGTTATATTTTTTTGGGGTTGCATAGCTCGAGCTTATTTGGGGGTTGGTATTTTTCTGGTTCGTCTCTGTGATTTTACTTAGTGACCTACATTTATCATTTGGCGAAGAAGTAAATCAAAAGAAAAAGAATTTAATTTGCATACGATTTGATGCAAATGATTTGATAAGGGTTATAATGGCAGACATGGCCATATAACATATTTTAGCTCTTTTGTGGTCTAATCCTCACTTGGTTTGCCCTCAAGCATTTATATTGCGCAAATTGAGCTAATAAATAGACAAATATTGACATTGACCGCAAAGTAAATAATTAAATTATGCCCCGTCGTCGCAGGAAATCAGCTTCCTTCCAGCAACTGAAGCTGTTATCAGGCTCAGCACAGGACACAGCTCTCTCATCGTATCTAAGTAATTTACTCAGAGCTGCCGAAAGTTGTTAATGTCTTTTCGCCAAATTGAATTTGTTCTGAATTATGTTGACAATAAATTTGGGAGCTGCTTGCGGCTATCTTGCTTCCCAGCCGTTGCGCCAGTTTGGTAGTGATTTTGCCAATTAGCGAACATTAACTGAAAAATGCCAAGCAAAGCCTGCATGCTCGTATTTCCTTTGCCGCAGGTCCTTGCACTTAAAACAACTCCACAATTCCCATGTCAATTTTGTGTGCCACACAGCTGGGTCTGCTGCAGGGGCACACATAGTGAAGTCGCGCCATAAACAATGCAGCAGCAATTCCAAAATCACATTTAGATTCCACCATTTCTTTGTTCTCTGCTCTTTTTCATCCGATTCTGTTTTTTTTTTTTGTTGCATGTGGCAAACCCAAAAATCCACGCGAACTTTCAATTGAAATTCGTTAGATTTTTCACAGAGTCTGCTGCGCTGACAGATTGCCAGATTGCCAGAAACGTAGACTGTGCTGAGAGTCTCTTGGAAAACAAACTGTAAATCATTGCTCCCGCGAGGACAATGTGTCACAGTTAACCAATGTGTAATAAATTCTAGATGTAGGCCCAGGACATCAATACGACATCCGAATAACGTCGGATTAACAGCATACCTAGGGATATTTATTATTGATTACCCATTTACCTATTTACTTATTTACCTATTTACCTATTTACCTATATCAGCGATAAGCTTGTTTTTGCTTTGTAAACATGATATTTGTTATTGATTACCCATTTACCTCAATCTTGAGCATTGCATGGCAAAATAAATTGAGATTGTTTTTTGTATTTGTATGTCAAGTATCTTTAAAGCCTTTATTTGCATATTTAAATCGAATTTCCTAAAGTTTCCATTGCTATTTAAACTTAAAGCGATGCCACGTTTTTTATTTATGAAATTTATTATAATCGAAAAGTCAATTTTAATATTTTCCGCTTCGCTTGAAAATTGCACATTATTTTTGATGTTGTTGGTTTTGTCTTAGTTTTCCACTTGGCTGCATTGCATACAGTATTCATATTAATACCCAGTTTACACCCACAAATGGTGTATTATTCGTAGATGACAGTTATTTTTGCCAGGACAACAGGTTATCCTTTATGCTACCTTTTTTGTCACTCTCCACACAGACAAGAATGTCAATTATGTACGCTGAACTTGATGTATGCTATTTGGTATTTTTGGTTTTTTTGGTTTTGTGTGCTGTGCTGGGAAAGGTTCCATGGGCTCTAAACTTTGTGTTTTCGATTTGCCGACGAAAATTGATAATTTAACGCACTATTGCAGCTGCCTGGTAAATGGCAGCGGACTGTGCGTGATCGATTGGGCTGTAAACATTTCGAGATAAACAGCAATTTGGGAACTGGCCTGGTAATAGAAGTGAAATATTTACGCAAAATAGCGTGGCGTACAAGGCGAAACAGCAACAACAAGAAATCAATTAAAATATTTGCAAACAGCACGTAAAACTCGGTCTACAAAATGTTGAGCGTTAAAACTAATAGGATGTGACCATAAAAATAGCGCATACGACGCGTGGTCCACATGGCAAAGCATTAAGAGATATAAGCAGGATGTACGCGTAGGGAGTGCTCGACGTGACACAGCTCAAGAGTATCAAAAACATTTTAAACAAGAAAAAATATTAATATTAGATCGATTAAACATCTCGTCAAGGGATGGAGAATGATAAAAAAAAAGGTTTCAGCTTATTAGAAAATTATATTTCTATCAAAACATCTCCAGAAAAGAAAATTGCTCTATTCTTTGTGCATGATACCTCTCCTACAGTATTTCAGAGGGTATTCGAAAATAATCAAAATAATTGAATTGAAGTACAATAAGTACAATAAGTGCTGCTTGTTTATCGTAGACAAACAAACAAACAAATGCCAAATAGAAAATGTGCCAATGTACATCATTTTGGCATTTGGACAAACGCCTACTTCAAAAGATTGAACAAAAGTGCAAAACTTAATTAAATATACTTATATATAAATATATGAATATATACAAGTGTATGTATAGAGTATGCTTAGCAGAAATATGCCTAAAGTATTTGCGTACCCATAACGATCGATGCCTGCCGACATCATCAACAAAACAGAAGCAATTGCGCTGTAATGGAAACCACTCGGGGCATTTCAAATATTTGCCAAATAATTAATCACGCCACGTCAGAGGGCACCGAATGTAGGCGCCAACGTCAGCATCAATTGCCCCACTCCCCCGATGACGAGGCCAATGCCAATGCCAATGCCAATGCCTATGCCTATGCCTGTTGGCCACTGATAAAATGGTCGCTCACTCTTCAGGCAACATTCATTCACCATTCCACAAAAAGGAAAGTAAAGCAAACATTTTGCAGATTATGATAAATTTTTAAATAAAGCCGACAGCTGAAGTTGTCTACACATGACTTGTTGTCTCCCCCTCACTCAATCTTACTCTATCTCTCTTTCTCTCTCTCTCTCTCTCTCTCTCTGTCTATCTATCTCTCGCAGACACGCGTTTTGCGCCTTCATTTGTAAGTGCAGCAGTTTCAGTATTCTGTTGCTGATTTCAAAGTGCGAAAGTTGTGTTTGAGTGGCAGACACGCAGCTTCCACACTTGAGGGGCACTAAAAAAAACTTTTCTTTTATGCCGATTGCTCGGATTTGAACGATGTATGTAAATGAAACTTCAAATTGCTGCAATTAATTTAAATATGTTACAACTTAATCAGTCTCTTCAGAAACGACCAAGCTGAATATTATTTACAACTTAGTTAAATACAATTTGGAATATTTACAAATTGAATCAAGGGAGATAAATTGATGGCATACAATTAATCTGCAGAGAGGGGTGGTATGTAAAAGAACTCGCTGTCCTTCCAGAAGTCGACCAGCACCTGGCAGGAGTTCCGCTTGTACTGCATCTGGATTTTCTCCATTTTCGATTTGTTGGCACACTGACAGAAATGGTCGGAATCAAGGATGTTATTGAACCCACCACAGCACACATCCCGCACTAGCTTATCCACGGGATCGGTATTCGAGCTCGCACACTTTTTGGGCATCGCCCTCATGCGAATCTTGTGCGAGCGTTTCATGTCCACGTCCAGGAGAATCGTGCTCGTTGCCAAGGGATTGAATATGCGCTTTCGACGCATATTGTCCACATAGATCTCGTAGTGCGTCACCATGGAGTCATCGTGCAGATACCAATCTATGGACATGCAATGATCATCTATCGGTTCTACATCAGTTATGGTTATGGGAAAACTCTTGGTTGGCGAAGGTGTCAGCTCCTTGTCGCCATGCAGCCTCGCCTCGATCGTCCGGCGTACGTGGGTCATTGCATTGATGTCCATGAAGAAGCTCTTCAGATGCATCTTCAGCTGCGTGCGCTCTTTGCCGTCCGGCGTCTTCAGATATGCTGCCTGCCTCAAGGCCTTCCTCACAGCCACACAGTGGCAGCAGCAGCAATCCTTCTTATAGCGTTCACAGCCATCCGAGAACAGATCCGTCATGGACAGTTTCACCAAGGCCCTCTCACTGCTCGCATTCGCATGTTGTTCACTTTTCAGCTTAGCTTCGGTCTCTGTTTTGACATCAGCACTGGGCCTAACTTTCGAGCTACTCCTCGAACTTTTGGCTCTCACCGATGCCGCTGATGAGCGTCTTGACGAAGGAGTTACTCCCTCTCCAGCGATCTCTTCTGCCATGAGAATGCTCACTCGCTTCGACATATTGGAATTTTAAATACTAAACATAAACTAATTTCTCAAATGGATTGACAGTAAGTCAAAAACTCGAATTAAATTTCCAGTCTCATTTGCTGGTCATAGTTGACAGTTGAGCTTTGATCACAGACTCATCAAGAATCAAGCTGAATAGATGGCTAAGCAAAGTCGAGGCAAACAGAAAACTCGCATGCCTGCGTAGGCATGCTGGCCCTGGTCATTTGCAATCATCTTCAATCATCTTCAATCAAAACGAATAGCAATGCTTTACGACCCAAAATGGACGACCCAACAGGCTCTTGAGCCTTCTTCATGGCTGCCCGTTTGCCCGCCTGCCTGTCAGTCTGGGTTCTTGTCGGATGCCAGCCATTGATTTAGCTTGGAGACCTCGAGGCGAGGCGAGGTGAGGCAAGGCGGCAACGGCGCGTTACTTTGTCAATATTTATGTTCACAGTGCCGAAGAGAGAGAGAGAGAGAGAGGGGAGCTGAATCAGAAGCCCAAATGGAAGCTCATGAAATTTGCATAATGTTCAGACGAAAGGAAGTAGGTTGGGAGCTGAGGGATGGGAACTGGCAAATTTCAGCGCATACGTAATGAGCATCGGCCATGTTTTTCTTTGTGTTGTTGTATTTTTATTAATGGACAAATATTTTTTTGGTCTTTAATTAAAATAGCTTAGAACAAGCTGCATAATGTGCGCAGATAGTCATTAGTCACTGTTTGGCATGGCCCAGTTGTTTTTGTTGTTGTTGGGTTAGAACACATTGGTAACCTTTGCTACAGCTAACGGTGCTGAAGCTTATTATTCGGCTTGGCTGCGCATACATGTCGTATGATTAACACGCTCGCCGCATTACACATACGCCAAGTCTTACGCGGCTGCTGCAAAACCTGCCTCGCAGCAAGGGTGTATATTAAATTATGTTTGCCTTATGATTTATCTCAGATGAATGTCGGCCATTTCGACAATATGTTATATCCGCCGTTGTCTGAGCGCAGAACGGTGTGCTAAGAGACATAGGCTCCACGGGATGCCCCCCTCTGACGACGGGGTGCTTCGCTTAGCAACAAGTCACCCAGCCACTTCGTCATTTTAATAGACTTTCCCTGCCGACAAATATAATTGCATTCGTTGCTTTCACAGCTCGGCGGATGCTACAAAGTCGTCCGTAACAAGCTCAAATCTTTAAGAAAAGCCTAAATAAAAATAATGGAATAAAAGACTTTCTGAGCATCAACTCGCTTGCGTTAAATAAATGATGAACTCACTTTTGCATATTAAATATTTATAGATATATATTTATATATTATATATATATTCCAACGATTAACAGCTTATCTATTTTTGTAGCTCTTTATTTGTGGAAAGTCCATTGCTAGATTGTAAGAAATCACTTTAACTTTGACCTCAATTCAAATGCTTGTTCAAAACTTTTAAAAAGTTTTGCTCTGCCCCTGGGGGATGTACAGATTCAATTAAATTGATTGGGATCAGATGGTGGTGAGCATTTAAGCTGCAGGACATGTCCCATAAGTTGAATTATTTTTGACATTTTTTGTATTTTGTTTTTCTTTGGCTACTATACAACAAAATATCCTTGTTACATTTTTGTCACAGCCACTTGAACCTCTGAGTGTGTTTGGTTTTTCCGGGAAAATGTATGTGTATCATGGAATTTTCTTGAAACTTGTCTTTCAAGTGCTGCATGCTTTGTCGCCTCTGCCTGACGCTTGTTATTATGTGGCAATTCCGGCTTTTTGATATGCTCAGACAGACATTTAACGTCTGGCGACATTGAGGGGAGGTGGGAGTGGGAGTGGGCATAACTAATTTGAGAAACTTTCCTAAATGCCGTGCAGGGGCAAAGTTTTTTAAGGCGAAGCGCACCAAAAAATCGACAGGCATATTTTATGAATTTGCGCTAACAAATTTTGGGGGCCTCCCGTATAATTTCCTGGAACCCCAAAGCGGCCAACAAAAACTCTGGCTGCCATTGGCGGAGGCAGCTCGAAAACTTTTAGTGCCACAAAAAGCGAAAAATAATTAACATTGTGAAGTTTCTCTTACTTACAGCTGACACTCCTCTCTCTCTCTCTCTCTCTCTCTCTCTCTCTGTATCTCTGTCTGTCTCTTTCACACAGTCATAAAACACACACTGGTGTGTTGATTGTCGACACTTTTGAAAGTATATTGCCCAAAGGTCTGTCACTAAACGCTGGCAATCGCATTGGATGTGGCCCAGCAGCTGACTCTCAAGAATGGAGCCTGTGGCGCTGTTGTCACAGCTAATTGCACTTCAATTCTCTCAGTGTGTGTGCTCCCTGAACTCCTTTGTGGAGCGACAACCGCAAATGTTCCATGTGGGTCCTTTAAGTGCCGTTCCAATTGAGCGAAAACTCATTTGTTGGCATTGTTGACCTTTGTGGTACTCACTTGAAATAACAAAACGCTTTTATGACTTTAAACTCGGTGTAGAACACGCACACACACTCACACACACACACCCACACACACACATATATAAATCTTTTACTAAGATTTTGTAATATTGGACACAAAAGAGCTGCAAACTTTGTAAAGTATTTAATGTAATTTATCGCTCTGGCTGTGGCATCCACCAAAGCAAGCATTAAATATTCCAGACGGTGCAAAACTGTTTAATCTATTTATAAAATATGTTCAAGTATTTTCCCGGACTTATTGACTGGTGACCTTTCGAAAAAGGGTCAGACACAGAATGCCAAAAGCAAATAAGTTGAGACTTTAGTTAGCACTAAGAAGGGGGCTGAATTCCCAAGAGCTGAAAACTGTTTAGGAATCCCTTTTTTTACTTCCGGTTTCAAATTCTTTGAAAAGTTTAAAATTACATTCGACACGTGTTTCACTCTTTTTATTTTGGTGTAATTGAAGAAGCCAATTTCTTATTGGCAAAACGTGTAAAGCGTAAAACGTTTAGCTTAAACACCTGGATTTGGCTTTAATTAAACATTAAACATATAATACTTTTGAGGTTATAATGAATGAATGTGGTGTAGACTGAATTATATCTTTCTCTCTCTCTTTCTCTCCCCCACTCTCTAACTATCTATCTCCAATCCACTCTAAGCCACTCTATCCAAATTCGGCCACAAATTACCTGCACAGTTCAATAATTTGAGGAAGCTGTCCAATAAATACTTGATTTTGGGACAAGCCAAGGCAATAGGTATCTAGTTACCCATAGAAGCACCTGACCGCCCAATGAAGTGCCTAAGAATCCCCCCAGAGAGGAGAAAGAGAGAGAGAATAGGAGAGAGTGAGAGAGACGAAGACTCTGACTCTGGCTGGGCACTGCAATTGCGAGTATTTTTAAATTTGTTAAGCTGATTAAGGATAAGCCAAAGCCTATAAGTACATTGGCTGAGAAGATTGTTGCCCCATTTGCCGGGAAACTGGTACAAATTTAGAGCGTTGAATAAATAACAAGCATACGTAGCGTACACCACAAGGATAAACATGGATGTAGTCCTGGAAATCAATATGGCCAAAACAAGTAACGCCTGCTAAACAATCTAATATCGAATTGAAATTGAAACGACACAACACACACAAACACACACACAACTGAAATGATCCCCAGAAAGTAACCCAAATCAGATGCGTTACAGACTGTGACTGCTTGCTGTGTGGATGATAAAGGCGACTGATTGCGATTTGAAAGTCTTTGTACATTTGCCCGAATGAATTTGTATTAGTTCTCAGTGTACGTTTTACAAGGAATGCACCCCCAACCCTCCCCCCCCCATTGCTCCTTTCTCTACAGGCAACGGCAGCTCGAATCACAGCAGAGCCTTGAAAAATAATAAGAAAAGAATGCCAATACATGGCAAGCCAAGAATAATTGAATGCTTTGCACCAACTGAGAAGAAGACATGGCCGAAACACACTCAGCTGACGTTTCGATTGCACAAGCCAAGTAAAAAGGGTTTAAGCTGCGTTTGGCTTGCTCAAATGTAAATACTACTAACTCGATTTCAATGTATATAATATAAACAGTTCCTGGTCTGCTGTACCGGTTTGAGTTGGGTTCCACTTAGCGTAAGCGATGGGTTTTTCCTATTCAAATTGCATCTGTGTATTTTGTTAAGGGTATTTAAGAGCTATGCATACACTCATTTTCCCAAAAAGATGAAAGAAGAAAGACCATAAACCCAAAACCAAATATGTTAAAAATCGTTAGAAGTATTTTTTAAATTATTCCAAAAGTTTTCAAATATGAAAGCAGAACCGAGCCCTAATTTAATTTTCCATTAGCTTGTGGCCATTTGTTTTACATCAGATTCGATTACATTTTGCTGCTTATAGATGCCAAGTTTTCATCAATTTTTTTTTGTATTAATATTCTTGCATTTATTATCCACTACAAATTGGATAATAAAAAGGGCTGCTTCCAATTTTTTTACTTATTTATTTTTTTTGTTGGGTAGACTTTTAAATAAATAATAATCAGATAAAAAAAAAACAAAAAAAAACGGGAAGAAGGGTTGTCAATTGCATGAAAACAAACCGCAACATGTAACATAATTAAGCCATATATATATCAAAATAAAATTCTGTGAATTACTCTGTATTTTTCGCCATTATATGGCAAGCTGCTTAAATCACTGACAACAAACGATGACTTTAACAAGTACTCATTCCACTGCTCTCCTCTCTCGCCCACAGAGTGACTACAACTGGCGACAGTCGCAAAGCAAAACCACAAACAGCAGCAACAACAACAACAACAACAAGAAGAAGAACAGGAACACACAACAAAAGTATTGACAACAAATGTGGTCCAAGCTGAAACAAAATGTGCAAAATAAAACACGCAACTGTGGCAGCAACACAACTAACAACAACAACAACAACCTTGCTGAAAACCTAAATGCCATAAACTGAATACCCTTGGTAAACACCAAAAACATAAATAAATAAATAAAATAAGAGTGGAAAAGCGTGAACGACAACCGAAAGTTGCCCAAAAAGGAAACGGAAGTGGCCTAAACGAGCAAGCACATAAAAGGGAAACGCACAGACAGGACAGGAACTCGGTGCTGAGACAGGACGCTTGAGGACGCTGTGTGTCACATCCTCAAACATGTACGCGGCGCTAATGGACATGAGCCAGACACTGGCGGCAAGTTTGGCCTATGCGCCACTGGAATCAAATGCTGCGGCTGCTGCTGCGGCTCTTGGGATGAATGTTAGCCAGCTCAGCAATTCGAGTCAGCTGGATGGATCGATGGGAGCAACGGTAGCGACATCAATTCCACATAATGTCACCGCCGAGGAGTATCCGCAGTATGTGAACGTTTTGGATCGCCCCGAAACATATATTGTGACCGTGCTATATACGCTCATCTTTATTGTGGGCGTGCTTGGCAATGGCACTTTGGTCATCATATTCTTTCGGCATCGCTCCATGCGCAACATACCCAACACGTAAGTGATGCCCCGACAAGCCCCCCCGCGGTGCAGGCACCCACACTCCCTCAAACAACAGCCTAATATATGCAGCCAAGCCATATGTGTATAATCATGGCACACACTTCATATAAATATCTCTTGGCCCAAATGAGCGCTGTGTGGTGCCAAAAATAGACAAAAAAAAAACGAAAAAGAAAAGAAGCAACAAAAAATAAGAGAATTGCCACTCAACATTCATAGCGCTGAGTTATGAGTCGCATTTCTGATTTTATTGCCACTTGTATCCGAGTCAGATCAGTCTTTGCTTTGGTCCAAACAGCTGTCAACGTGCCAGGCCAAATTGAAAAGTTCCAAAGCAATGTTTCTTAACTTTTAACGTATTCAACGCAGAAGGCACTTGCCCTTTTGCTCAGGAATGCTAAGCAGCATTTCAATTCATTGATGCCACAAGATAAAAAGTGATTTAAAAGAATAATCTTAAAGCAAAATGCTGCGTGATTAAAAAAAATACGAAAACTAATATCCAGTCATAAGTCAATGCTTGCCGTCACTTGCTTGGCTGTTTAAGCCATTTAAATTTTTGGCCAAATGATGCCGAGACCAGGCCGATTTAAGCAGTTGCCAGAGGCACGAAAAAAAGAAACATTCAGCTGACAATGCCACATGGCGTATGCTTAATGCGTGTTAGGGAAATCGGATTGTGTTTATTCGTTTCCACAATGTATGCAGCATCCAACTGTTGGTAAGCTGTGGAACAGATGTCGACGACTCTTGATTTGGGCATGTGCAAATGTTTATTAAGTTTCCAACTTGTACAAAACTTACAAACTAAGACGAACTATGTTAAGCCTTGCGGCTCTTTTTAGTATCTCTCTCTCTCTCTCTCTCTCTGTCTGACTCCTGAATCATTTAAATACTGGCAAATGCAAATTCAATTCAAAAGTTATGCCAGACAAGCAAAATCGGTGACAGAAAGTTGTAGCTTGCATAACAAGCATCTTTATGGCGAGAATACACAAATTGTCAGCATATTCCAATTGTCAATATGAGTGTTCGGCAATTTACATTTAATGAGATTGAACGATTGACAGGAATACCAAATATAAATAACGCTGAAAGATGTATTTCTGTTCAGGTTGCTTAGGAATTTCTGAGTTCCAATTCAGTCACAATCAGTGAACAAAAATATTTGCCTAACTTGTTTGCTGGTCCTTTGTGCACGTGTCCGGCTTGGCTGTCTAGACGAGCATCAATTGACGACTGTCACAACTAGCAATTTGTGGATTATTGTTATGCCTTAACTGTGTTTGGTCTGACACCTACAATATGGTTCAAGCACCTCGAGGCCAAAGCAATTTGTTCAACAATATACAGAAAGGGCAGCATTTGCCATTTTTAACTGCCATACAATCGAGTTTCGGGTTCTGACAGGCGACACAATATCTCCTATTTAAGCATACGTTTTTGACATTCGGGTCGAGGAATTTCTGTTGAATTTGTGCACAGACCCATTTTGAAGGCAGACACTTGAAAATGGCCAAGAACACAATCGAAAAGTGCGAAGGTTGCTTTCCAAGTGGTTGCACAACGAGAACAACAACAGGAACAGAACAAAGCACAGTTACCTTTATCATTCCCGTTCCCGTTCCCAAACCCGTTCCCAATTCCATAGTGATAACAATATCCATTTCAATTTCAATTCCAATCCTAGTGCAATCATGCAGCAAATTTGACACGTTTAACTGTGTGTAAACTCCACAAATTCCCCTTTTTTCAAACGAATGAAATGTCAAACTCATATTTTCAATATCTTGCCAAGCAACTCTTAAATGTGATGAGTGTCAGTTATACACTGTAACCATTGTAACCATGATTAGTTATCAGACAGAAACACACATCGACAAATGCTTAAAGTCTACTTTTTGAGGAGCTTACACAAATATGAAACGAATCAGAATAAGATTAAATTGGGAAAGTTGAATATTATTATTATTTGGTAATCAGCTTGTATTGATTTGAATACCTTTCAAAATGTAATAATATCTTGATCTGATCAATTCTATTATATTATCCCTACAGTTATATACTCTCGCTGGCGCTGGCTGATTTGTTGGTCATTTTGGTGTGTGTGCCGGTGGCAACAATTGTTTATACTCAGGAGAGTTGGCCCTTTGAGCGCAATATGTGTCGCATATCCGAATTCTTCAAGGACATTTCCATCGGTGTCTCCGTCTTCACATTGACCGCACTCTCCGGCGAACGTTATTGTGCCATTGTGAATCCGCTGCGCAAATTGCAGGTGAGCCGGCAAGTTCCACAGCGTAACTTCCTTACGGATATTTAAACAATTTTCTTTCTCACACACAAACACAATTACAGACAAAGCCGCTGACTGTGTTTACGGCGGTGATTATCTGGGTTTTGGCCATAATGCTGGGCATGCCGTCGTTTGTTGTCTCCGATCTGCAGGTCTATACGCTGCCCACGAACAAGGGCAACATAACCATTGAAGTGTGCTCTCCATTTCGCTCCAAGATTTATGCAAAGTAAGTAGTTGTTGGCCAATGAGCCAAAATCCCAATTCAGTTACATTATTTTTGCCCATTTGTCCGCCTCATTAGCTTTTATCGAGTTTCAAGTGGGTGTCCCCAAAAAAAGAACACAAACATTCAATGAAGCAGAAGCTGTCGTAGCAACAATAAATCCAATCTTTTTTTCCATTAAAACATTTCATTTAAGACAACTAAAATGCCTACTTTTTATGTGGTAACTATTTGATTATGTCTAAATATTTGTATACTTGTGATATTTATGCACTGGTAGCCTTATATCAAATTCAATTTATATCATTTTGTTTAATTTTCTTTAAGTTTTGAGAATAGTTGTCTTTCTTTAAGTTTCTAATCCTAGCTAGTTTAGCCTGTCTCAATTGTACCCAATTTGCAAGCTGAAGACAAACTGTCATCCTAGAGTCACTTTCAATGTGCTTATAGCCTGTCCAGTTCATCAGACAGATGCCGTGGCTCAACGGAAGACATTTCTGGACACTCAACCGGATATACCTATTTGTTGGCCATATGCTGCCCACTCGCATTTCAGTAGCTGTTAAGCAACTTAAATTTAATTCCACTCTTGCTTTTAAGCCTGCCTGTGTCTGCTCGCCTGTTGCCATAAGTTCAAAATCCTTTCATGCCGGACAACGGCAGCTGTTGCCACATAATCTGACACCAACAGCCACTTAGTGGTTGTGCTGATGTAGGTGTTGTTGTTGAGATCTCCTTCTGCTGTAATTTACACGGCTTTAGTCAACTGGTCTCTAATTTTATTAAGCATTGAGCCTCTTCTACAACTTTTCTCATTAAAAACAAAAAAAAATACCACAAAATAAAAAACAAAACATTCTTAACAGGATGTAATTTAAGATTTCGAGTAAGTTTTCATTACTCATCAAAATGCGACACGTTTCATGATTTATTGTAAATGTCTTCCGCCTACAGGCATTTTAATAGTCTGACAAATTGTTTAATATGGGTTAGACGTGTTGCTATTTGGGCCCAAATCCGATTACTGAATTCGTTGTCATGAAATGCGAGCGTCAGCATTAAATTAAATTCCATAATTTATGTGATGATTCCTTTAGACATCACATAAATGATTTCCGCTCTTCAATTGTGTGAATCAATAAGCTGGCTTAAAATTTACCATAAACACTGAACTGAAGTCGGAATCAGATAATGAAGTAATCCTACTTTGTGATAATTAATTATTGCATAAAAAAGCTGTCAGCTTGTTAGCCAATCTGTCCGTAGATGAATAAGTATTTATCCGCTGCACGACAGATTAAACATATCAATTACTGCAGCAGGCAAACAAGAATGCTTTCATCAATGAGCTTGGCAATAATATATTTATGCTGGTTACACATTCTTTGATTGGGTTGCAACTGGTAAATATTTAAATACACATGATTCATACAGATTCAGATTCATATTTATTAACCCTTTCTTACCTATTTTGAGCGAGTCTAGGATATAGGCTCCTTTAATCTATATCTATATAAGCTCCAGACTAGGAATGCTTTTGTTGAGAGTTCCCGATTACCCTGAACCCAAGTCTTGAACTATCACAAGTCGTAAACCCTTTTCCCTTTCCATGACTTTATTATCCCTTTTTTGAAGGATAAAGTATATAATCAAATTATTAAAGCTTAAAGAGCTGCAGCAACATAAATTGTTGTGAATGGCAGAGAAAATTAAATTTAATAAAAGTTTCTCGTTTCAACAATATTTTTGTTATATATCTTTGATTTCTATGTTGTAAAGCCGAACTTAATTTTTGGCAATTTTCCAATTAGTGTTGAAGTGTCTTTAAGTGTCTGCAAACAAACATAAAAAGATCAAAAATAAATAGGACAATAAATTAATTAAAAGCAAAAAAAGGGTTTGACAGACTTCTGATAAATCTGCGACAGGCTGTGATGCATTGAGCTGCTGCTTGACAATCAATCAAAGCACTTTAAATGACTGTAATTACCAAGTCTGAGCAAATATTTTGTTGGTGGCATGAACTAAGCTGTGCAACTAAGTGGCAACCGTTTGCAATGGACTAACAATTCGATGAGCTTGTGGTTAAGTTGTGCGTGTGGTCTTCTCTTGCAGATATATGGTGGTTGCCAAGGCATCGATATATTATTTTGTGCCACTGTCCATCATTGGCGTCCTATACATAATGATGGCAAAGCGTCTGCATATCAGTGCCCGGGACATGCCCGGCGAGCAGCTGAGCATTCAGAGTCGCAGTCAGGCCCGGGCTCGTCGTCATGTGGCACGCATGGTCGTTGCCTTTGTAGTGGGTGAGTACTGTTCTAAAACTGGGGGAGTGATGGATTTCCTGTTCACTCAATCGCATACTAATTGCCTGTCACGGACAGTGTTCTTTATTTGCTTCTTTCCATATCATGTATTCGAGCTGTGGTACCATTTCTATCCCACCGCCGAGGATGATTTCGATGACTTCTGGCACATGGTTCGCATCGTGGGATTTTGCACAA
The DNA here is from genome assembly GCA_035044105.1 of Drosophila nr. perissopoda 5 BK-2023a. Taxonomy (NCBI): domain Eukaryota; kingdom Metazoa; phylum Arthropoda; class Insecta; order Diptera; family Drosophilidae; genus Drosophila; species Drosophila nr. perissopoda 5 BK-2023a. Next base: position 1,520,720 of record JAWNMK010000231.1, read on the forward strand.
GGTAAGCCAAGGTTAAGGGCTCAAAGGCTAAACCCCCCTCCCCCCCCCCTCTACAAGTAAAACACGTTATCCTTTTCGCTTAATGCCTTTGGCGACAACTGTTTGAAATTCTTGCTGGCGCATGCAATCCTTGCATTCCCTGCTCACAACGGGTAGTTTGCGGAACATATGAAAAGTTTTTGGTCTTTAGACTTTGCGCTGCAGTGCCTCAGGGTATAATTATACACTTGCCGAAAAATATTATAAATTTGTCACAAAGTTTGTCGCATGTCTGAATTCGCAAAGTATATTTGTAGTTGAAGAAACAAATATTTGAGGTGGATTCAAACTGCATCTGTGCAAAAAACACATCTTTAAAATTTGATATGTTAGGGTATATAAACTTTGACTCTCCGTCTGCCGATTTTTAATTGAAAGACCAGCACTATTTCCTTCACCACTAATTTCTTAGCTGTTTTGCGCCAAAAAGTCGTATATTTATTTTCGTTGACAGCTTTCACCTCTTCAGTTGTGGGAAGAGGAGTGGTAAGGGGGGCGTTACTTAGCGCAGTAAATTGCAGAGCATTATGTGTCAGCTTTGCGGCAACTTAATTTATGGTGTCGGCGAGAGTCATCGGTTTCAGTGAGAATCATTTGCATTGGTATTACCAAAAGGGTTGGCCGAAAAAACTGATCAACTTTATATAGCATATTGAAACAAATCGAAAGAAATGCGGCAAATTATGAACTCAGCTTTTTGATGCTGGCAAACAGCGTTAAGGATTTTTTTCAAGCTTATCAATAGGGGCACTCCCACGAATTTCATAAAAAAATATATAAATATTTGAAATGCAAATCGCAAAGTCACGCAGCGAAACTAAGAGAAAGTTTTCGAGTGAAATTAATTTCATATTTTATGACTCGGCTTTCCTACTTGCCACAAAATGCCAGATAACCAGCTACTATAAATCTTTGTGGTTTGTCAGCACAGTGATTAAATATGTAAAAATGTGAACCCTAAATTGTTTTAGTGATAAGTCCACAAATCAGGAACGGATTGGGAAAAGTTCAAATTTGTTCGATATCAAAATTCAAAAATATCTTTTCATATTTGAGGAAAACCTAAGCCTTAACCAACTTCAGCATAAATATAATTGAAACCAGACTAGTAGCACCATTAGCGAAATTAACAAATGGGGTCGTATTCTGCAGCTGGACAAACAGATGGGGCATGCCACATTGCAACTGAGTCGTACATCCCTTAGAAGTTGCTTCTTGCTGTGCTCTAAATTTGTGGATTGGTCTTTTTCAATTTGCAGCTTCCTCAATTCGTGCGTTAATCCTGTGGCGCTGTATTGTGTCTCTGGCGTATTTCGGCAGCACTTCAACCGTTATCTGTGCTGCATTTGCGTCAAGCGGCAGCCACACCTTCGGCAACACTCGACCGCAACTGGCGTCATGGACACTAGCGTCACCTCGATGCGCCGCTCCACCTATGTGGGTGGTGCAGCAGGTGCTGCTGCTGGCAGCCTGGCCGCCCATCGTGCCTCGTGCCACATGAACAATAACCACGGCATTGGAGCGGGAGGGGCTGGCGGACGAACAGGCAGTTTCCATCGCCAGGACTCGATGCCATTGCAGCATGCGGGCAGCGGCAATGGGCATGCCCACAATGTGGGCGGCATCGGACGCGCCTCAATCGTCAATGAGAAAAGGTGAGGCACACTGATTGTGGAGCTGCTGGAGGAAGGTTTGGCCGCCCAACAGGCCGATGAGCAGCTCTAAGCTACTGATCTCAATCTCTCTTTCTCGCACACAACTCCGCACACACGCAACGCACACACACGCACATCCATGCAGTAATTGACAGTAATTGTTGTTCTGCTTACCCTCACAACACCACCCACCACCCTCCACCGTCCATCCACATCCACATCCACATCCTCAACCTCATCGTCGTCATCTGTTGTAGCTGTAGCTGAAATTGGCAGTTGCCATTTGGCAATTGGCTCTATGTAAATTTCTATGGGCTCTAAGCCAGCAATTGTTCGTGTACATAAATAGATGGTTCTTGGTGTTGGCCAAGTTCAAACAGTTGTTGTGACTGTTCGGTTAATGCTGAAGTACAAAAGCCTGGTTTATCTGTTGACATCGATTGACTTTCGAAGAAGCACTCGAACGTCTCCCTGTACAGTGGTTGCTCGAAATCATGGATATACTTGTTATTTGTATGTCTTAAATAATCTGTTGAAATTGTTGTACACAAATATTTAAAAACAACAAAATAATAATATAAATAAGAAACTCAAATCAACCCTGAAAATCCCCTAATACGTTCTTATTATCGAGCAACCACTGTATTAGCTGACTTTACACTTTATATAATTTCTTGCTCGAGCTTAAGCCTGGAATCACCGGAAAACTTGATTGTGGCAAGTTTGTGTGTTGACTTCGGAGAGTCTAAGAATCTTCAATACAATATATAGCTGATTACCCAGTATTTACTCAGTGGTAGTACGTAAATTCCCTAGCAATAGCTGTAAATACTTGACTTTACTTATATATACTATATCGATACACTCTTTAACTGTTTGAGGGTGCTCTATGTGATGTGGCACATTTAGTGTTAGATGTAACTCGAAACTACCTATATATATATATATATATGTATATGTATGTATCTGTATTTTTAATGTATGCGCAATTAAATAGGCACTTAATGGCATATATATATGTATGTATATATATTCCACATAATTCCTGCTAATTATAATGTGTGTAGTGGCAAAATATCAATAGCTATATTAATTGTAATTATCGGTTCGTTGAAATGTAAATAAATGAAATAAATGAATGAATGTTCAGTTATTGTTGCTGTCAAGTGTTGAATATGCTATAATTAATGTATTTATGAATTCATTTTTAATTGAAGCCAATTAATTGATGGAGTTTTGAGTGTTTGAGCCACAGCTCCCAGAGGGCTCTCAAATAATTTCCAATTTAGCTGGAACAAATATCCAATTAAATGTGAAATAAACGTGTAGTTTATAAGATAATTCCATTAAATGCAAATATTAATGAAATATATGTTTAAAATTAAATAAAATGAACTAGAAAATCAGCATTATATCCATTTCTTGCGTTTCCACACACACACACACACAGGTAAGGGCATATGTTCAATACACTTACAATTGAAGCTTATGCACTGATGAGTTCACAATGCACCTGTTTGGTTCAAGTTCCACTTTTCAAATAATCTCTTTCCATCTATCCATTTGTCTACGTTTTCAGTTTGATCAAACGCTATGAGGAGCGTGCACGCTACTAATATGAATATGATGCATTTTTTATACCCTACCCTACCCAAAAATGGAATACCCCTAATCAAAGCTAATTCCAAACGCAGCATTTGAAGAGAAGTTTTTGTTTCTTATTTGCTTAATAAATAAGATTTTAAATGTTTATAAATTAAATATTAACAAGTATCGCTTAAATATTTAAGTACAAATTAAAGTTGATGTGTCAAAAGTGCATGAAATGTATTGCATAAAAAAATAAAATTTAGAAAATATGCAAAAGACTTTTTCAATTCAATGGAATACTTAAATATTTTCAAAACTAATAATAAACCAAATAACCTTCTAATAACTTCTCTATAAATTATTTACTCAAATATATTTAGATGCTTTAAGCCGATTGTAGAAAATGTATTACGATTTGCCAAGAGTTATTGGCAACAGATTAAATAAATGGTAAATTTAATTAAAGCTCTGCCAATTGTGCAAAATAAATTGCAGATGAGAAATAAACAAGACGCATGGCAAAGGCCAGCAAATGTGGCCAATTATTCCAAAATTAAACAAAATGTTCAATTTGCGTTTACAAACCAAGCAAGGATAGGCGAAATTGGGAATGGGATGCCAAAAAAAAAGGGAAAACCATTACAAGCTGCCACACACAAAAGGCAGCTGCAACCAGTTGTTTTTCGACAGGTATTTAAATTGGCAAAATATTGCAGATACTTCGGATATTGTCAGAGACACCATAAATTTACACACACAATGCCACACACTGCCACACACTGCTAGACAAAAGTTATTGGCATCCAATAAATGTTGAAAGTCAGAGTGGCTAATCTGCCGAGCCAAACACACATTCCTGCAACCACCTCTACTACACTCTGACATGTTCATTGAACATAACTGCCAGAACATGAGCTGTGACCTATTGAACGCCCACTAAATCAAGTTTACATTGTTGGCCTGTCTGCCCAGCTGCCCAGCTGCCAGCAGCTGCATATGGTCCCACAGATAAGCAGCAGGACAGTGACCAAAAATTTGTTTGCCATATTTCGCTCGGACGTTTAACATTTGCCCAGCCATTTTTGGCCACAGGTAGTAATGCCTATGTTGATCCTAATTTGTGTTGCCTGCAGCATGCCACAAACTGGGTCGAATCGCATCAGGAGATTTATGTACACAACAGTCAACATTTAAATATGTGCATACATATAAGATATATATATTCTTAGACCCATCCAGCTCACCACAACATGCACATTCTTAACCATTCCTATTAGCTTACTTTTTTCTTTGATGCTGATTGGCAATTCCCCCTTGCTGCCCCTTTGCCAGCCAAGCTTCTCATCTCATTTGGCAAGCCCATTGTCAGAAGTTGCGGGAAATGTCTTTGGCACAATTAACTAATTTGTCGGTCAGGAATTTCCGCCTGGCTCCACTTAGACAGTTAGCTTCACAGTTTATATAGTTGAGATTCGGATCACTGTCATGAATATACTTATTCTTGATGTGATTAGGGGTTGTTTTGTTGCTCTGAGATACTCAACGAGATATGCCGATTCTTGCAGATAACTTCTCAAGCAAATAAAGTCTCTCAACAGGAAATTTACTTGTTGATGGGCCAATAATATATTGATAAAAAGAAAATTGATTCTGCGCCTAACTGTTTAAGCATTAAGATTATTTTTTATTCTCAACACAGATCTTGGCAGTTTATTATGCAGTCGACCACGTAAAGTTATTAAGGCAGATTACACAGTATGACAATGTTTTAATACCTGTAGCATTACGGATAATCCGAGTCCTTAGAGCGAAAGATAATTTTTGGGCATACATTAAACAAAAGCCAGCAACAGTTGTGAGGTGCGTGGGAATATTGTGGACACAAATTTGTTGACTGTACCGCAGTCAAGTGTTAATACTGCTCTGCATACAGACACAGATGCCCTGAGGTAAGGACAATTCGCAATGGAAACTTTGCGTATGCAAATAAGGCGTACAAGGAAGCACTAAGTCAACAGAGTAAGATGGAAGCAACAATGTCAAGCAAGGAGCCAGCTGTGGCTTCTGCATATAAGCATGTGTGAATGGGTGCATGCAGAAGCACCCATTCACACATATACTGGCATAATCGAGTATCAAATGCTGAACAGGACTCTCATGCAAGGATGCACTCTCAAGTAGCCCAAAGTGATTTATCATGCTGCATACCGGAGTCAGCAGCTGGCAGGCTGACAGGCTGGCAGAATTCAAGTCCATTCTCAAACTCAAACCCAGACGGAGCCGGTTTATTTAGCTCCTTAATGCCATCGGGTACTATATGTAACAATTAGTTTGCCTTAATATGGCACTAAAACCGAGTTGGCATCTCCAGCAGCTCTCATGCATTTACGCTGCTTGGGCATTCATAATTCCTCATTATGGGTCCTTGTTGAAGGCTTTTGCGTGGTGCCATGAAAATGAGTTTAGTCCTTTGAGCTGATTCTTATCTGGTGTTGGCGGATTTTTTTTTATTTTGAGATGTTTATCTTACACGCAAGGCAAACGGAGTCGGGCCATTTTGCGTCTTGTTATTTGGGCATGGGATTAGCGCCCATCCGTCTCCCTCTCTCCCTCTCCCTCTCTGTGTGTATTCTTATGCTGCTGTTGTCCAGCTTTGGCCACTTTGATAATGTTTTCGCTTTGCTTTGCTGCTTTTGTTAATTGGCGCTGCGCGTAAGCTGGAATCCATTGACAGGGCCAAAAGGCGCAGCAACAGGGCGTGCCAGGGAGCGGGGGGCAGGCTGGCCCAGAGGGAGGGGGTGGCGTGCGACGTTTCAGGTCCACTGGACGCACGTGTCAAGTAACAAAAACAATACCAATTTCTCCAGCTCTTGTCCATGGGCCAAGTGAATTATTCCGGCTTTATGTTGGATTTGCTTGTAGATGATTTAAATTGTTTTTTTGTTGTTTTTGTTTTGTTTTTGCTTTTGTTTCTCTGTCTCTTTTCTTTCCTTTCTCTTTGCTCTTTTGTTATTTGGGTTGAGTTTTTATGGCCTCCGATATTTATGAGTATTGATATGGTTCTGATATATGCTTATTGTTGGGCTGATTTGTGGCTTTTGCGTATAATCAAATATATTTGTTTCATTGAGCGTAAGATCGATTGAAATTTGTTTCAATTTGATTAGCAAATTTCTACTAATAACTGCCTTATTGCAAATAACATAAATGATTTACAGTGCAAACCATAAGCTACAATATTTTGTAATAATATGATTATTGCCATTTTTAACAACAGCATCTCACATCTCACAAAATTCGATAGGCCAAAGAGGAAACTCAATTTGAAACCATCCTCTTTGATTAGGCCACAAAGGCAAATTAATACCTATTTGATCTCATACAAAAAATCAGCATGGAAATGGATTTATATACCCTGAAGCCAATGAAAATGTGTAAAAAAGGTTTAATGGATTTATGTAAATGTATGTAACAGGCAGAAGGAAGCGCAACTGGCAAACAGCCGAGTCGATAAGGCCATGTCCGTCTGTCTGCTGACTGTAAGTGCTGGAGACTTTAAATTTTAAAGGGAAATACAGCAATAAAACTAGAATAACATATTTAACTGCTGGCTTCAGGGTATCACGTAGCAGGCTCACTCGACTTACTGGCTTCTGTTACCTTGGCCAAATATTGGGAATCGAATATTTATTCATTTTATGAGCAAATTTCTTACATGAGCATATTGCTGTGCGAAAAAAAGGCTCAATGATAAATTTAATTTGGCCAAATGTACCCAAAGGCCAACAAGCAGAAATCTGAATTCTTTTGAGGCAATTATGAATGCAGATTCATCACTCAAAAAGGTAAGTGCCACAAATATGTGAATGCTTTTCCTTTGTCGGCTTAATTAAAAAAAAAAAAAGAGACAAACAAATTGGCAGCTTTTTGCGCTGTGCTTGTCCCTTGTCAGTGATGGTAAGAGTCTGCCTGTCACCTAGAGAGGTGCACATTTAATAGGCTTAAGCTTTAGCTGGCTTAAATGCAAAGTGCGTTAATTTAATGACAGCTACAACAACAAAGCAAACAGCGACTGAGGGTAGCAAACCAAGCAGAGCTGGCAAGCATCGTGCCACACTTTTTAGACCATACCGTAAATGGGGGGCAATATTTAGGAAGCCATCCTGCTCATCAAATTGAAAATTTAATATTCATTTATTTATTTATTTCTCCTTTTTAAATACCAATTTATCAAGGACTTAAGCCCAAATGAGTGGCTAACAATTATGCGTCTGCTGAAGGTTTCAACTTAAACTTGCTTCAAGTGTGCTTGCATTATTATTTGCTGGAGTGCATTATTCTGTAAAATCCTACTATGGAAGTTCATTAAGCTGCTTTTCATCGCACTTTAGCGTCATCGAGCGAGGCAGCAGTGGGAAACTCAATTAGTTAACGGCAGTTGCCACCTTTCACCATTAACGACTTATTAAGCGTTAATGAGATTTCTGTAGAAAGCCCGGGGCGAGATTCAAACCAAATGGGTTCGATAAGCAAACAACAGACAAATTAAAAAGAAAGCAAACGCATTGGAGGAGTCCTCGAACAGAAGTTGTTGGCCAATAGTGCGCCGCAAGCGATTGGCAAGTTATTTTTATACCTTGAACTCATTAAAACTGGAAAAGGGGGTAGACGGAAATTGGATAATACTAAAGTAACAAGCCAGTCTCTCTCCCTCAACTAGAGCATTCCGGTTTGTTTGCATTTTGGACCAAAAGTCATTCTGATATTTGGCAAGAACTTTGGAGGTCTGAAAAAGTTTTCCGCACAACACTTGAAGTTCGATTTGTTATTCCAGAGTTCAGCAAAAAGCCATTAACTATCAATTGGCCCACAACAATCCAAATGCGTATGTGAAAGTGTTTCCATACAGCCAGAAGAGCGCAAACAAAAAAAAAAAAAAACATATTTGAGGCCCGCTGAAAACAAATAAATAAAAGTGTTTTGTCTTCAGCTTGCCGCATTCCACTCAATTTAGTCTCAACTTTACGCAAATGGGCCAAGAGCCAAGTTTCCGCACTCAACCCCGCCCCGGCATTATTCTCAATGGTTTTTCGATTTTACACATGAGTTTCTGCCCTTTCAAAGGGTTAGAGTAATTTTAAGCCTAACTCAGCTTTGGGCCATTTCAATTCCGCTTTAAGTCTTGTGGCAAACAGTTCATTCTTATTTAATTAATATAGTTTGAAAAGAAAAACTTTTTATAATTAAGCAGGATCCAAAATAAATATTGAATTTCTAATTGAGAAGCTAACTATGAAATATTTCAAAACAGAATTATGTAAACTGAATTATTGGAGACTGACCATAGCATACTTTTTGGAGCAGAATGGAAACTCAGCTCGCGGTCATTTTCTTTTTGACTCCCTGAATCCTATATCCTTATTTATAGGAAAGATAGGCGCCTTTAAGTGTCGGCATGAAAGTTTTTAGCAAATCCTTTTGCTAGCCTGATTTTCTGTGTGTGGGAGGAGTGTGTGTGTGTGTGTGTGTGTGGCTGCTATTTTCGCTGACTCGACACCAGGCACGAATCACGAAAGCTGACTCGCCAAGGCGAGTCCAGCCCCCTTTTCCCGTATGCCTTGGGAAATCTGTGGTGCGTCTATCACTGTCCTCTCTGGCTTACATCCATACATCCGTAATGCTCCACTTGCAGCCGCACACATTGCAAACACACACACATTAGAAACTTTACTTGGCGCCTGCAACGAGCAATATATTTATTGTGCTTTGGGCCAGTGCCCAACGATATCCTAGCGATACTTAAGCGTAAAGTGCCGCCTGCGATGGGATTGCGAGTGTCCGGGCGGAATGTGGAGGACGAGGCTTACAGTGAATTATTTATTTTTATTTTACGATTATGACAGTGTCTTTGGGTCATATAATAAGGCGGCCAGCTCATGGGCTGGGCCCATTGTGGCTTTCACATTTCAATGTATATGCAAATATACGATTGGCATCCGGTTTTTTATGTGCGGACAGCTGATGTTGATGGCGATTGCCGATGGCGATGTCGATGTCGATGGCGTTGTAAGACATCTTCAAGTGCTGTCCAAACAAGCCATAATAACCGCCAAATAAGTGCCTCTGGTCATGTTTCTTAGCCGACATATAAGCGGAGCCATTCCACTTGGCCGATGATTTGATTGATTTGCCTGATTGTCAGAACTGGGCTGGCAATGTTTGTTGGCTTATCATTACGAGCAGCGATAATCACACGAAAGTAAATTCGATTCAAGTGCCAGACATCAATTAAACTTTTATTTCCCCAAGCCACTTGAAAGCACTTCAAATGCGCCTCTTACAACCGAATGCAAGTTGATTCCCTTTTTCCAACTTTCGTTTAAGCATTCAACCTTTCAATGTCAACCTTTAAAATTTGTTTATAGTCTTTCGCCAGTCAAAATAAAGTAGCTATAAAGATAAAAGTTATTCTTTGCAACTATTCTTCATATTAGCCCAAACTTTTATTTTTCAAGATTAGCAAAATATTGTTGATGTTTTTCGCGCAGTTTTTATAGGTATTAAAGTTTCCGGTTAAGTATGGATATATGAGAAAATCTCATGAGATATTTATTTATACATCACAAGCTCCAACTTTGCATTTAAATATTCAAATAATTAAACAAGCATATGTTTTCCCTTACCGCATCAGAGAGTTTTTTCCACGAAACGTCAACCAAACAAACTAATTGTGAAAATTTTTCGCATTCAGCGCAAACCGAAAAAATGTGCGAATGCAAAATAATTCCACATTTTGCACTCACAACTCTGTCAAACAGCAGCTAAAAGTTTACAACTGTCAAAGTTTTTTTTGGCGGCACTGCAACCACCTGGTGGCTGCAACACGTTGAAACTCCATCAGAGCATCCACTGAAAAAGAGGCATCCTCAACATCAGCAAACCAGTTAAGCCAAACTTTTGAAACCAAAAAAAAACTTTTCTGATGCTCCCTCCTACAACTGAAGTGGAAAAGAACATTTGGTAAAACAGAAAAACTAACGAAAGGCAAGTGAGAATGAAAGACTGATAAAAGTAATGCGCTGCAGATATATGTACATATCCTGTGATAAGATTAATTATTAATTAATCATTAATTTCCTAGATACCCTTAAAACTTAAGCTAACAAATAATGTAGTTTTCAACAAGTTGCACGCGTATTTAGAAGTAAAACTAGCCGTAGGCTGAGACTTGGTTCATTTACAAGATGTATACAAATATATGACAGCTGAGAAATGTGTTTTCCGGCGGAAAATTCCCACTGCTGACAAATCGCTGAAGTTCCTCGCGCGCATTTCAATCAGCCATGCTTAAAGTCGAATCACAAATTTTCCAAATTGCTCGGCAGTTTGGCTGAGCGATATGGTGTGTGTGCGTGTGTGAGTTTTTTGGTGTGTGTATGTGTTTTGCCGTATCAAAGTTTTATGTTTGGCGCGACACGCGCGCTTTTCTCTGATAACAATAAAGGCAACAAAAAACTTAAAGGCATTTTCAGCTCAGTGATGAGCTTAACATTCCTCCCGTCCGCTTCCCAAATCGAGTTTCCCTTAGTCCACAAAGAAATTAAAAGTTGCTCCTGCTGCGTAATTCATGTTCAAACTTGCCGCTTGATTGGTATCAATTGGGGAGGGGGGATCGCAGTTCTTACCATGATTTTGCTAAAGGTAATTTGTAATTTGTAATTTGTGCTGTGATTTTTAATTTGGTTGATTAGCATAAAAATAATTGAACTATGCGCATTAGTTCTTAGAATTCAAAGCGATGGCATTTAATTAAAATTCAATCTCAGCTGCTTAGTACGTGACAACAACAACAGCAACAACAACAACAACAACAACAGCAACAACAACAGCAACAACAACAGCAACAAACAACTTGGAGTTGAGAGTCAACAACTAATTCCTATTAAATACTCGTAAAATGCGAACCCAAACTTTTTTATGCAACGAGTAAATTGTTTTTCCAACTGTTTGCTTGACTCCTGGCTGCATCCTTCCTTCCTCTGCCAGTCTGCAGTTTAAAGATAGCCGTACAAATTTTGATTTTTATTGCCATTGGTTAAGACCTGCAGATTTGTGCACGAGCAACTTTGGTCCCCAACAGCAGCAGCAGCTGCCGCAACGAAAAGTTGAAAAAAAACCCAAACTCAGTTTTTATTGAGCAGCGCACTTTAAAACTATTTGCTGAAGCGGAATTATTTTGTTGTCTTGGACTCGGAAATGGACGACATCTATAGACCATCTAAGTGCATACACAGAACTAACACGCGGAACTGTGCTCCACTTCAAGTAGTTAGTCTCTCTGTTTTGTTAGTTAGTTTGAAGTTCTAGGTAAATACAATAATTCACTCGCTACAGATGTGCCACAAAAATCATTTTTTTGGGATAGAATTTAAACATGAATTTGAATATGAATATACTGCTTTTGAAAATCGTTCAGATTTGATAAACTTATTGCTAGAGGTCAAAGCTTGACTAAAAACTCTGTGAAAATCGGGCTACTTTTTAGAAAGTTATGTCTGTAGACATTTTTGAGTAGCACATTTGGGCAGTCCAATTTTAACAAATTAATTTATATTAATTTTATACATTTTAGCAAATCGAGAAAGTAATATGATTCCAGATTATTTTTTAAATTTTATTTAGTAGTTTCGACACCACTAAAAAATGAAAGTATGTCAATTAAGATTGCACGCTTCGAAGTTATTGTCAACTTCAGCCAACTCATTAGACTGAATGGCAACATATAATTATAACAAATGTTCTACAAGTGGCAAGCTTGTTCGAACTGAACAAATTAAGAACGCAATTAGCCCGTAATTAGCACTTAAACTTGTCAGCAGTCATTAGAACGGCGGCCTTTGTCCTGTCGTGGCCTATAAAAGTGTGCGCCTTGCGGCTTCAACTGCTTAAGCACACACAAAGCAATGGCACACAATGTCAATTGGATGTCGAAGAGAAGCGCTTCGGAGAGCAGCAGACAGCGATTGCTGCAGCGCTGGAGAAGCCATCCCCTAAAGCAGGCCATTGGCAACACCTTCTGGGAGTATACGGAGCGCACTAAGGTGAGCGGCATATGGCTGCTGCGACGCAATCGCACCCAGGGACTTTCCAGGTGGGTGAGGTGGACGGACGGACAGAGAGTCGAACAATTTTCCAGACGTTTGCCCATTTCACAGATTCATTTGGTCATCGGTGTTGGTGCAGCTGCTGATGCTGAGCGTCTATTTGACGCTGCTGCTCTGGCTAAAGTTCTACTCGTATCCTATTCTAAACACCATCTCAAATGATGTGCCCATCACAGATGTGGCCTTTCCAGGTGTCACCATCTGCAGTCCCAAGGCAGTCAGCACTGAACGCGCCCATCGCTATGTTAAAACGCTGTAAGTGGGTGTGGCCAATAGAACTGCAAGTGGGAGATGGAGTCGCTTCTGTTTTTGCCAACACGATTATTTTTTTAATTTTGTTATTATCAATCTAGCCATGTCCAAGTAGTGGCTTGTCTATAATACTTTAAGAGAGGTAGAGCTATGAATGTAGTTTAGCCGTGGGAACAGGGTATCTACTAGTCATAAAAACAACAACTCTACCATTAACAGCAGCAAAGAGTTAAACACCTGGTTAACTATTGCAGCAAAATACCCGCTGAATATAATGCTGATGAGGTAGCAGCTGGCTTTGAGTTCCTCAATGCGTTTACTGATCAGAGTTATGTGGCCCCGGCGCATAAGAGCTACAAGGCAACGGATGCAGTGCTCCGGCTGAATAATGTGTCCATTTGGGAGGCAGCGAAGGCTGTCAGTCCGGGCTGTGCTGAGTTTGTGAAGCGCTGTTTCTGGGGCTATACGGAATTTAAGTGCAACCAATCCTTCATACCCACAACGGCATATCTTGGTCCCTGCTGCTCCTTCAACTACAATCCGCGCAATGCCAGCTATGTGCCTTTCTCTTCCAATATTTTTGGCATGGATGGCGGCTTAACGATTATTGGCTCCGAGGGCTCCGAACGCAATCTGAGCACTGGTCTCATTGTGCTCGTTCATCATCCAAAGGATTATGTGACGGAGACATCTTCGTCTGTGACCATAACTGCAAGGTCCGAGAGCTTTCTCGAAATCTCGCCCACCGTGCAAAGCTCGTCGACAGAGGTACTGGAGCTGTCCGAAAGCAAAAGGGACTGCCTCATCTCGGATGATGTGAATCAGCGCAACTATAGACAGGCTGCCTGTTTGTTAGCCTGCCAGACGGAGGCGATTGTCAAACGCTGCGGCTGCCATCTCTACTTGCTGCCCATTGTCGATGGCCAGTTCAAGGAATGCAATCTTAACGACACCTTCTGCTACTCGCATAATTATGGTAAGTGATATGATATGATATTTATATGGAATAGATTGTATGTCTGTGGCAATTCCATATTCATGTTCTTCACTACTCATTCTAATTTCCACTTTGCGCATTTATTTTCTTAACCTGAGATAGATGAAATTATTCAGTTACTTACCTTGCCGCCTTCAATGTCATTTTGACGGCATTACATATTTCACGCTCCTGCGAGTGCCTGGATGGTGGTTGTTTCTGTGTGGTGCATTGTTATCTCCATATCGATGGTGGTGTGTGTGTGTGTGTGTGTGTGCTGTGTCTGCTCCCGTTACATCATTTATAATTTGTATTTAATATTCAAAATGCGTGCCCGTGCACATAAGTGTTCCTTGACACAGAAATGTGCTCGAGATGTTTGGATGGTACTCATCTCGAGGAGCTACAATTTCGCCATTCGAGGCGTTTCGGTATGCAAAACACTCAGCCACAGACACAATCATGTTTGGGTTACTTAAATAATGGCTTTTGTACAGTGTATTTCGTGTTTCTTGGTGTTAACACATATAAGAGCATAGAGAGTGAGCACATAAAATAATGATTTAGGGTTTTCATTTGAGAATATTATGCTTGAGTTATGAGTTACACTTGTTACAACTGTTATTGAAATTTGTACCATCAAAAGTGAGTATTTCATAATGGTTGAGATATTCAAATTAAATCACTCAAAAATGAATCAAGTTTCGTTATTGTTATTCTTGAGAAATTATTAACAATTATATATCGCTAAGCCAACGATAATATTTATGCATATTAAGCTATGTCTGCAATAAAATAATTTGGAACTCGTTGTGTTAAATCATTTGATAAGCATTTTAAAGTAAGTTTTCAAATTCTCATCAAGGATTTTGAAAAAATGATAGTTTTATTAAGCCAACTTTTTAATTCTTAAGCAAATGTCTTAGTTCTAACAATCAAATAAAAACATTGTATTTAATTTACAGACGATTTCAAGAGCGTTCGCTGTGACCAATGCCTCCCAAACTGTTATGACGTCACATACGCTACGCTATCACACAAAACGGATCTCGCATTGCATAAGTTCTCCGTGAACAATTATCAGTAAGCTTTTAATGTTAAATTCACACTTTGTTTCTTTAATTAAACCCTTTTTGCTCAGCATACCCGAAGTGTTTGGGAATGATAGATTTGCGTTGCACGTCTATTTGGCCAAACAGGTGGTGCCAGTGATTAGGAAAGTGACTGTTATGTCCTGGATTGGACTGCTGTGTAGGTATATGACTATTCCCACTTCAATTTGTAATTCATTTGCATCCGTTGTAGCTGATTTGGGTGGCATTTTTAATCTTTGTCTGGGGCTGAGCATGGTATCCATTGTGGAGTTCTTTTACTACTGCATCTTTCGCTTGCACAAAAACTATCAACAGCAAAAGCAGCTGCAGCTGAAGCAGGCTTGGAAATAGTCGACTTGGAACTTAACATACTTGTATGTATATTTAAGACTTAATTTACTTTGTTTGTTTTTTTTTTTTAAGATAGCCCCTTTATTGTTTTTTCTTTTTTGTTTTCAAGGTTTTTTTGGGCGCTTTTCGCTTGCTGGCAACGGGTGTTTGCTTCTCGGCCGCTTCGTCGTCATCATCATCATCATCACCGCTGTCGCTGTATTTGACGAGCATTTTATTAGCATTCATTGTTTATATAGTATATGTATGTCTATGAATTGTGAGTATATTGTGTATTCAGATAAACTTACCCCACGGTGGCCATATGCTCAAACATATCCTCATATTCGGCATCCACTGCCTGGGGCTGTCGTTTGTTATTTTTAATATCCTTGTGACTTTTCTTTTCCTCTTCTTCGGCCACATCTTCTTCGCACTCTTGCTCTTGCTGCTGCTGCTGGCCAATGACCTGCCTAATAAGCACTTTGGTTGCCTTGGACTTCACATAGCACTGATAGAGCAGCACAGTGGAATCGGCATCATGCACACGCACATAGCGGTCCAGGGAGGCTGAGCTTAAGTATTTACCCGTGTCATCCAAGTTCAAATCACTGATGCCGCCCGTAAATCCTTTGTAGGTATGACAATGGGTTTTCATGCTGCGCGTATCAAAGGCCTACAAAGAGCAATTTATGTTATTTAAACTGAACTAGGGCTTCATTACTTGTTAAGCTACCTTCAGGGCGCCCATGGTAGTGCCTGTGTAGATGTAGTTGCCGCGTGCCACCAGCGTCGCAAAGCTCATGCCGTGCTCCTCACTGGCAAAGTGGGTAACTGGACGTCGCTGCTTGCGCGTATCGTAGATTCGCACATAGCCATGCCGAGAGCAGGTGGCCAATATACTGGGGCCATCCACAAAGCCGATATCACTGTCCCAAACAGGCACCTCCAATTGTAGGTAATCGTTGGGCAGATTCTTGGAGTTGAAGATCTCCTTGCCATCGGCGCTGAGATCGTAGACTTTTAGATTATTCTGTCTGGCCTTGCCGCCAGTGGCAACAAGATTTGTGGCCGTCGAGCACTGACGCAGATGATCCATTTGATCGCCTGTTTGGATAACAACTGGTGTCGCCTTTTGCCCGTCCTCTTCCTCATCCTCATGGTCAAGCGATAAGCTTTGTATTTGTCCATTACCAATGCCAGCAATCAAGTTATTGTTATAGCGCGCCAAACCCACAATGGGAGCAGCCGTAAAGTTAACATTACGAGTGGAGATTCCTCTGCTAATTCCCAGCGAGTGCAGCTCTGCAATATTCTTAGCCCGTCCAAGCAGAATCTCTGTTTGTGCCTCATTGCCAAAGGCCAATGCTGTTATACGTGATTCCTTATCCAAACCACTCAAATCACTGAGATTTGACTGCTCGTATGGACTCTTGTCCGCAGCGGGCATCAAGTCTGCGAAAGTTCAAAAAATGAGCTGCAGCAAAAGGAGCGAGCGCTTGGGATTTGGCTTACGTTTGAAGGAGCCCGTGTGCGTGCCCACGAACAATTCATGTTTAGCTGTATAGTTGGTATGTTTAAGATTCGATGTGGTCCACTTCATGTTCTTTAATTGTCGTTTAAATCGCTTATTCAGCCATAAAACAACTCAAAGCATCAAGAAAACGAATGCAACACGTGCAGCGGTAAAAGTGTGACTATCGTTAATCGATAACATGTATTATTTACCAACACTCACAAATAATCGCATAGAGCTGTGCGATAGCTCACATGAAAACAGCTGACTTTTTGTCATTTCAAAACATAAACACGTCGAAACGAGTTTTTTATGCAATTATTTCTAAAATATGTCGTTGACTAAGGTCTACGATGCGGCAACTGTATTTAAGCACTTAAATGGCATTATTAATGTGTATAAGCCAGCTGGCATGAAAGTGAAACATGTGAGAAATGCCATTCTGGGCAACATTTGCAAAGGTGCGTTAAATGTGAGAAAATAAGACAAACAAAATTGAACTTCAACAAATTGTAATTATTTAACTAGGACTCAATGAGCTGGAGCAGCGAGAGCCACGTAAGTTAGCCAAGGATAGAGTGCTGCTGGGCACTGGCACTGCCGCGGACACCGTGCTGCACAAGATTGCCTCCGATGCTGACCTATCGGATCACATCCTGGCCGCTGGTCCACGTTACATGCCGGCTGATATTAAATGCGCAGCTGTTGCCACCCTGGGTGATAACACAAGCGGCGTTTTGTGTAGGTGGCCAAGAATATATTAACTGAAACATATCGAACTTAACTCTCCGAATATTGCTTACAGTATTTGGCTTAAACGGGGGACTGCAACAGTCCAGTCGCATCCAGCGAAATCGGCCAGTGAGAGTCTATCATGTGACCGCTCGCATGGGCACCGCCACCGAAAGCCACCTGCCCAATTCTCGCGTCACAGTCCGTGCCAACCATAAGTATGTGACGGCGGAGCGTATCAGCGGCTTGGCCGCCTCCATGCAGGCCTCACATCAGCGCAAGATGTACGAGCTCTGCGGCGTTGATTTGCAGACGCAGGCTGCTTATGAGCTGGCGTGCAAGGGTCTGTTGCGGCCGGCTGACAACAGCCAGACAGTCATCTATGGCATCAAGCTGATACACTTTGAGCGGCCGCACTTCACCCTCGAGCTGCACACCATCAACGAGAGCGAAGAGTATATGGCAGCATTGATTCACGACATGGCTGTCGAACTGCGCACAGTGGCACATTGCTCACAACTACGTTGCATACGCCACGCCCACTTTGATGTGATGGAGAGCCTGTTGCGGCATGGCTGGCATCTGCCGGGTATCGTGAAAAATCTGCGACAGCAACGAGCGGTCCTCGAAGCGCATCCCCAGCTGCTGGAGCAGGAGCGCGTGGAGCTGCATGCTGTTTCGTAATTAGCTTATTATAAATACAAATTAGTTGTTATTTAATTTAAACAAATCGCATTTATTTTGGTTAAACAGCAGTCTGAGTGTGACTATTGTGACTATGGCTATTGGCCAGCACCAATTTATCATGCTCAAAGAGGTCCAGCTGCAGTTTTTCGAGCAATTTCTTGCCAGCCACCGAATCTTGCACCTTTTCCACCACATCCTGCGCCTCAAGCAGTCGCAAACGGGCCAGCTCCAACTGTGCTGTTGCCTTTGCAGGTGACCGCCTTGCCTGCTCCTCGTGCGTGTGAGCAATCTCAATTAGAATAACACTGACATAGATGGCCAACTTAATGCTGTAAGGATCCAGGCTTTGGCAAACATTGAGTAGCTCTTCGCAGAGTCGCTGCTTGCGTCCCAGCTGCTGCTCACTCAACGTGGCCAGCTCCAGGCCCGGCTCGTGTCCGTAGAGCTGAATCAGCGTGTGCTTCAAGTTGAACATATGAAAGTGATTGGGATGCAGGAGCTGTGAGAGACGCGCCAACAGCAGCTCCACCTGACAGGCTGTCGGCTGGCCGGCGAGCAATTTCTCCACCTCGTCAGTCATGTGTGTCTGCACCTCTGACACATAGGCAGCATCCACGAGCATCGGGCATGTGTCGCACTTCCATTGTGTCTGCTCGTCCAGTGGATCCACGGGCTGTTGGACACCGCCACACGACTTGGACACATCGCCCAGGCAGCGCATGGCGCTCACATAAGTACCATACTCGCTGGGATCCTCACAGCGCGAACAGCGGCAACTGAAGTGCTTGGTCATGCGCAGATGATGCTGTCGCATCTGTGTGCCCCACAGGATGTTCGTGTAGGTGATCTTGAGGTGGTCACCCTTCTTTAGTTCACAGCCTGCGCGCACGGCAATCCGTTGCGTGACAGCATCGAATTGAAAGTAGCAATTGGGCTGGCAGGCGTGCTCCATCATGCAGGCCTGCCGAAAGACGCCGCTCAGCTCAACACCCGTGGCCAGCTCGATGACCATGTAGTTGGTCTCAATGATGCCGCACAGCCGATGCAGTAGCTCCGCTCCGTACTCTCTCAGCAGGCACTCACCATTCTTGGCCGCCTCGATGCGCTGCAGAAACCGTTGCTGCAGATAGCTAACAATGCGCTGCTCCGCCTCCTGCTGCAGCTCTGTGCCCAAGCGTTCCTCCTCATGCGACTGCATCTCCAGCAGTGCTGTCCAGCGATCAGGATGTTGACGCTGCAGCAACAGGCACTTGAGCACCAGCAGCGCATCATGTCTGTAATAGTCATGCAGTCCACGTGCGTCCGATTTTCCTGACGGTGGACTGCCCAAGCTGAGAATGCTACACTCAAATTTTTCATGCTCGCAGCTGATACTGCAAACAGGCCAACGACAGCTGCCGAACAAGAACAAGATTAGAGATTTACACTAAGTAAATATAATAAATCAGAACAATAGATATCTGATTTATCAATAAATTAAAAGATTCATTCAAAGATTAAGATGATGCTTTGCACCTAAAGTTCTTATTTGTCGTGTAAAGCATTATTTAAAAATTTGAGAATAAATCTTTTGTTTTGCTAGTAAATTATCTTATCAGCTGCACCACAATTTATGCAATGTTTCTGTCACGTTTTAATCTCAAAATTTGTTGCACAGTGCACAAGAGCACTCACCTGCGGCACAGATGCTTGTTGATGCGACAGGGCGTATAACAGGCAACGCAGGGCACAATGTTAGCCGATTTCTCGTCGTCGGTGAGAAACCATTTGGGACCCACAACGAGCGGCTCCTCCACGAATATAATCTGCTTGGCCTGTATATTCTGAGTGGCCACCAAGTAGCGTCCCAGCTGGGGATCCTGTTGCACCTTGTAGGGCTTACAGCATGTCTTGTGGGCAGGCCAATGCTGTTTCTGATGCTCCCCGTTGCAATAACGTACCAGCTTGCAGCGGGTGCAGGTCAGTGGAGCAGCCACATTGCAAACAGCGCAATTTGTACTGAGAATCGTCATTCCAATTGATGAGCACTACTATGCACTTCAGGGCTTTCAAACTCACACTGAGATGTTACGTGGACTGAGAAATTTTCATTTTGATTGAGTTCAAATTATTTTTGTTCTTTTCACACGCTGCCCCTGCACAGAAATGTTATTTTTAGCACGTTTCTCCAAACATTTGTCTCAGCTGCCATGCGGCAACGGCAACGGCAACACAACTTAATTCTCACTCTTGCCACGCTCTTTCTCAAATTATTTAAAAAGCTCTCTGTTTTGAAATTGTGCGTGTGGCGAATATAAGCGCATAAATATAAGAGTACTTGCTTAAACAATGTGGGTCAGCTGAACAGGAAGTTTGGTCGATTATAATTATAAGCTAATACAAACCAAACGATTCGATTCAACAATTCATAAGCCTTATTGACCTATTTCAAATCAAGTCAATTTTATTCAAATTATATATAGTGAACATTCATGAATGCGACTGTCCAAAGTGTGGGCTCATTTTCTTCTATAAAAGGTTCTACACATTTTGCATGAGTGGCATTTCGACATCAAGTCTTAAATACAATATCGGTTCTATATTGAAAAATTAATTGTGAAAATGGAGTCGGAAATTAAAAAGTTTTACAAAAATAAGAATATTTTCTTAACCGGTGCAAGTGGTTTTTTGGGTAGAAGTATGAAAACATGATTTGAAAAATAAATAAAACTATAAGTAATACTGGAAAACAGCTGAGCAAAAGTATTTGGATTGCTTAGAAATGAATATTAAATATTAATTAAATCTTTTAGTGGTTATTGAGAAGCTGCTTCGTTCCACAGAGGTGAATCGCATCTATGCATTGCTTCGACCCAAACGTGGCAAGGAGATGCAGGAGCGTATTAGCGGATGGAAAACAGATCCCGTATGCATACCAAGCTGCAACACTGCAAAAAGCTGATTCATTTTAATACTTACTCTTTAGCTATTTGCTTTGCTGCTCAGCTCCAAGCCAAATGCAATGGATCGCATTGTGGGCATAGCGGGTGACTGTCAGTCTGCTGATCTCGACATCAGTGCTTCGGATCGCGAGTTGCTGAAGCGACACGTGGATCTGGTGATTCACAGCGCAGCCACGGTTAATTTTGCAGAGCCACTTCACGTGGCGGTGGATGTCAACACTCGTGCCACTCGCCACATGATGCAGCTGGCCAAGGAGATGCCACATTTGGTTGCCTTCGTGCACGTATCGACGGCCTTCTCCAATTGCGTCATCCAGCACATTACGGAACGTTTCTATCCGGAACATTTGAGCTACAGCGCCGTTAAAGTGCTCGCGATCAGAGAAATGCTGGATGCAAAGGAGTTTGACAGATTGGCGCCCGCTCTATTGGATAAGTTTCCCAATACATATACGTACTCAAAGGCGCTGGCGGAGCAAGTGGTGCAGACGGAGGCCGACGGTTTACCGCTCTGCATATTTCGTCCCGGATCAAGTAAGGTATATAAGTTCTGCGCATTTCCTTTTAATTAACAAGTTATCAGTTGTTGCGACCAACAAGGAGCCAGTATCGGGCTGGATAGATAATATTTATGGACCCATTGCTCTGTTACACGGGAGCTCCTTCGGTGTTGTGCGAGTCGCACCCTTAAATCCGAAGGCTAACTTGAATATTGTGCCCGTAGATGGTTGTGCCAATGTGATCCTGGCCAGTGCCTGGCGTACAGCAACTGAGAGGAGGCAGAAACTTCAAGTCACGCCTGCTCCAATCATCTACAACTATGTGCCGAGCAATGAGAATCTGGTATTAAATGGCGATATGATACGTTTCGCGAAGGAGAAACGCAAAGTTTGTCCCTTAACCCAGGCGGTCTGGTATCCGTTCATCCGCACCACTCAGATCTGGTGGCTATACAAACTAGCGACGATCTTCTACCATCTGCTACCCGGATATGCCATGGATCTGGTGTTGCGCCTGAATGGTCAGAAACCCAAGATGATCCGAATCTACCATAAGATACACCAAAATATTGAAGTGTTGCAGCAGTTTATGATCAAGAGCTGGAGCTTCGAAACACCCAACACGGATGGACTGTGGACGAGCATGTCAGAAGCCGATCAGCAGCTCTTTGAATTCGATGTGAAGTCCCTCGATTGGAGCAGATACTTTGATCGCGCCTTGTTCGGCATGCGCATCTATCTGACCAAGGAGGAGCCGACCGAGGAGTCCTTCGAGCGTGGTCGCAGGAAATTAAACCGGTAAGTTGACAATACAAATTGAAGATCATCACTTTTCTATTATTATTATCGTAATCATTTCTTTACAGCTTTCTCATCCTTCATCGGCTGCTGCAGTTCCTCCTCTGTTGCCTGGCCTACTTTCTTTTGAGGTGGACTTTAAATCTATTCTTATGATAATAAAGTTTAGCAAGAATTTATACATACCACACAAGTAAAGTTTATGCGATACTATTTAGGATTCATGTCACAGACACAACGCATTCATTTAGCTTCCAGCCTATCATTAAAATCCAAATGCCATGTTGATAACCAACTTTTATTAAGTTTTCTTCATTTTTTTCAAGCAATACAAAACAATTGGCATACATCAAAAATTCGTGTGCAAAACATTTGTCGCTTAAAATTTGTTTCATATGAAAGTTGTTGTTTGTTTTAAATAATTTAGTTAATGATTGTTTAGAAATGGGCTTTCAAAATCTCTGTTTGGTTGTGGTAATCATATTTGTTCAATGCGTGAATTATTTATTAACTAACGGTGTTTATCGTAGTCTATGGTGTGGGATATTTTTTTTTTATTTATTATTCGTTTTATAATTAATATTATTTAGTACGGCTCTTGCGGCGCGTCCAAGTCCCGGTAGTGTGATCTGGCGCGATAATCAAAACCACCGGGTCTGTAAGCAACGAGAATGAATGTTGTTTAGAGTTTGGAATAAATAACACAAATCTTATACATATGTGGTAAAAAAAACATTTATTTGAAATTCGTCGCAAGTTGGCTGGTTTTTAAATTCAATATTTGCGAGCTCAAGCATTGACATCAATTTTTACTTTTTGAAGACTTGTGTGTATATGAAAATGTATTATTCGCTCTTCGTTGTCAATTTTTTCTTCTTTTTTTTTTCAAAATACAATCGCCATATTGTACAAAAAAAAAAAAAGAGTAAAACAATTTAATTTAAGGAATACTTTATATAAGCTGTGTATATATAAGTTTTGTAGTTCCCTTCTTTTTAGCCTGGCATTGCTTGAATTGCTTTTATGGACTGAGCTCGAAAACTTTATTGTATTGCGTTATCTGTGTGGTTAACTGCTTTTTTTTTTTGTATTTAATGCTAATCAATTCGTTAATTAGTCAAAGATATCGGAATTAACGGGCGCATCCAAATCATGGTAACCGATAAGCCGACGTTGGTGTTCCACAGGCATTTCTCTGCAAAATATTTGCGACACAAGAAAGTTGTGACAAATTTCGAGTTAAGACCAACAACAACAAAAACAAAAAAATGATAGCAAAATATAGAAAGTACATAGAAATTGGGGCAAGTAAACTAAATTTCTAATTTTGTCAGTAAAAACTCTTGTCTGCTGTTGCATACAAATAGCTTTTCCATTTTCCTATCTATAACAAAGCTTTCCAGCCCATTTAATGAAAACGTTAAGGCAAAAGCTAAGCTTAAATAATAAATAAATATTCGAAGCAGAATTTGAAGTTGAATTAAAGTTGAATAAGTAATATATGTTTTTTATAGAATATTCAATATTGTTCAAGGAAAAGGGCATAGTGAAGGAGGCAAAAAACAAAAACCATGAATCCTTTCGCATAACGTTTCGGTGTTTGTCGGACAGAAATGGTTGTAAATGAAGAATGCTGTTAAAAATCAGGAGCTAAGCCCAGCTGATATCCCTAACACACTTAAGACTAACATTTAGATGTGCAACTGACCTGCGTGCCTGGGGAAAATTGCGTCCACCTCGACCACCGCCTCCCATCATGGGCGGTGCAAAGCCATATGGCATGGCAGAGAAGGGGGGATACATGGGCGGCCGATATCTGTGGCAATGTATATTGATTAATATATAGTAAATATAATTAACATTAGCACAATATGAAACTCACCCTCCCGGGCCACGTCCTGACTCGGATTCGGTGCGCTTGGCGCTGCCTGGATGCTCGGGCAGCTGAGGCCGCTTGGGATCACGCAAATAATTGTTGAAATATTGCACCTCCTTGCGCACCTCGTCCACCTTCTCCTCATGCTTGTTGAAGATGTGCTTGCGTATGAATTCGGGTCCCTTGAACTTCTTGCCAGAGAGCGGGCACAGCCACTTGTCCTTGGCCAGCTCCTGTGTGTTGGCCTGCACAAATTTCTCGACTTCCTTGTCGGGATTCTTGGCGCCGAGCTCCTTGATATTCTCATCGCTCAACTGCACCGTCTTGGCCAAGAACTGTTGCAGTTTGCCCTCATAGGATTTGATATACTCCTGTACATCGTTACTGGTCACACGCATGGGGGCGGGACCGCGTGCATGGATGATGCCACAGCGATTGGGCATCTCATCCTCGTATGGGTACTCGCAGTGATTGTAGTAGTCCACCGAGTGCACAATACGCAAATAGAGCACCAGACGATCGAGCACTTGTATCAGCGGCTCATCACGCTCAATGGGCTCACCCTCGGCATCTTTGCTGTCGCCGGCCAGGCCGAGCAGTTCCTCCTCCTCGGCGGAGGCCTCTTCGATGAGGTAATCGGTTATGTTTTGCAGCACCGGATTCTTGGAATTGAAACCATAGTTGCCGCTGCCATTGGTTGCCTCCTTGAGCTCCTCCTGATTTTGCTGCGCTTTATCCGCATTATCCACTTCACTCCACAGCTTAAAGCGCTCGTCCAGATTCATGGCAATCTTGGCACACAGTTTAATATCGGAGCGCACGATCTGCTTGTGCGCCGTAATCCCATTGGCGGGACGAACACGCCGGCTCAGATCCCGATTGACAATGGCGCCCATTTCACAGTCGCGCAGTCGCTGATTGTTCAGGCTCCAGCAGATCTCCTTGATGTTCACGTCACGCGCAAAGGTGATCCAGCCGCGACGGTACCAGCGACGCTCCACCAGCGGATCGGCGATGGCCACGCGCAAATAGCCGCTGAAGCGTGTGCAGATCGTCTCGATATCCGCCTTGGTTATCGAGGGCGCCAAGTTACGCAGAAAAATGGATGAGGTGCGATGCAAAGCGCGTGGCTTCAATGAATCCTTCAGTTTGTCGACATCGATGGTCTCAGTGACTGTATCATCATCCGCCGCTTCTGCTGCCTTTGTTGTTGCAGTATCTGCTTCGCTTTTGTCCGCTTTCTCCTCCCCATTCTCTTCGCCATTCTTTGAGGATGCTTCGGCCTCATCTTTTGGCTGCTCGGCCTTCTCCTCCTCCGCTGCTGGCTGCTCCGTTTTCTCTGACTCCTCATCGTTAACTTCCGTCTTGATGGCCACCACCTCGTTCTTCTGCTCCTCCACGGCAGCCACGACGCCCTCCTCCTCATCGGGTGTGGGACTGTCGGGCGGCAGTTGTTTGGCTTTGGCTGCTGCTGCTGCTGCCGCCGCCACCACTCTCTCTTCCTCCTCCTTGTCTTTTTCTGCTTCAGCCTTTTGATCGGCACGTAGTCCCTCCTCCACATCGTATTTTTCTATCAGCTTCTCGTCATCTGAATCGGAGTCCGACTCAGAGCTGGAGGAGGACGAACTCTCATCGTCGCTACTTGTGCGTTTGCGTTTCTTGGATTTCTTCTTCTTTTGATTCTTATCGCTATCGGGTTGCGTTGAGTCCTCATCGTTCAACTGCTTGGCAGGCTGTTCAGCCGCCACTTCCGATTTCTGCTCGCTGTTGGCAGCTGGCATCTCCTCATCATCATCCCAATTCTCATCGTCAGAGTTAAGGGGCAGCACATTCTTGCGTGGCGGCGACTCAACCTCGGGCAAATCATCTTCGTCTTTCACTGATTTTGTCTGGTGCTTGGGACTCTCAGGTTCTCGCTTGGTTACCACCAGCGATTCTGACGTTTCCGACCTTTCCGATCGCTCCGACCTCCGCTCGAAGACGGGCGCCGGATCCTTCGGCTTCTCGTCGAGTATCTTTAGATCTTCCTCAGTCCCGCCTTCCAGTTTGATCACACAAGTGTCCAGGACACGCACCAGTGCATCCGCCTGCGAGGAGTCCACTTTGACATTGCCAATAGAGCCATTATCGAGCAGCTCCAGAAATACATCCGTGCGTCGCTGTACGGCGTATATGGAACACACATCAATATGGTAACAATTCTTGCAACTGAAGTACAACTTTTTACTTTCTTACCTTGAGAAAGCCGCGCTGTTCGTCGCTGCGTCGCACACTGTCCTCAGGATGATATTTATTCTTGAACCTGCGAAAGAAAAAATGCAGCTTAATCAACACCGAGCCTTGGAAAAAGATATATGATATACAATATATGTATGATTAAATGACAAAAAAAAAAAAGGAATGGCTGGCTAGTTGACTATATGTGACAAATATATATTTATATATATATATATAGTATGTAGATAGATTCCGTCGCATCCTCTGGGCTTATGGACATCAATCGAGTATTTGATTAGTGGTATACAAAAATATATATAGAGTTTTCCATTGAAATTTGATATATATTTTTTTGTTTTTGGTTTTTAGGTTTATCAGTTTGCAATGTACGATAAGGATATTACCCAAAGTCTTACCTTTGCAAGCGCATTCATATTAATGTGTGTACATATGTGTTTGCGTGATATGCATACGTTCTATATATACACGCTCTATGTATATATATATATTTTTTTTTGTATATTTAGGCAATTGCTCGCAACGAATTTAAATAGATCGCGGTTTCAAAAATATAAACACACCCACGGCATTGCTCGCCGGGTAATTTAAATTTTAAGTTATCTTTGTATTGGATATATTGAGACAGAGGCTGAGAGGCTGAATCAGTGTCTCGTCTCTGGCTCTAGGTTCGCAAGAGCGCCACCAAACCCATATAAAGCTGCAGAGAAAAACTTAATAATAAATATACAAAGGGGTTATGATTTTTGGTTGTTTTGTTTTTGGTTTTTGGTGATTTGTGATTTGCAGTCGCATTGAGAGAGAATTGCAATTAGATTTATAGAGAAACATACAAAAAAAATAGTCAGATGAGTAAATAGTTAGTACAATGCGTTAAGAGAGTGTCTCGCTGCTGATACTCTTCTACTGTCATCGCTGCTGTTATTCTTGGTGCTTGACTCTTTGTTCTTGGTTTGCTACTCACCATTCCTCGTCTTTGTGCGCCACAAAGAACTCGTTCAGCTGCTGCCGCTTAAAGTCCGTCTTGTATTCGGTGTACTTGCGCATCACCTCCGAGTCGGATATGTTCTCGTCCTGTGTGTCCAGGAACTGCTTCAGCGTTAGCATTGCTGGCTGCGTTTGTGTGTCGCTATTGTTAATCCCGCTCGGTGGCGGTTCACGTGCAGGTGGCGCATGTCCCGAGTGCGAGTAGGCCGAGTGCAGTGATTGATAGTGATCATTCCATGCTTGCACCAGGTACGGATCGTAGCCTGCAAAAGGATTATGATTACAACACAGATTTAAGTATTGGTTAGGTCTTAATGTGAAAAACCCTTGCAGAGGGTAAACAAACGAACTACTCCAACATCTAAATTAATTAATTTTCCATATCTCTGCAAGGGTACTTAATCAACTACATATTGAAGATGATAACTGAATGTTTTCCTTACTTCCATAAGCCTTACCAAAACGCGGATTGGCGCGCATTTCGCCGTCACCCCAGTCAGGTCGCATGCGTTTCGCTAGCGGCATCTCACGTCCCGGCGAGCCGTAGCGCGGCCGTGGTCCCGATCCACGGTAGTCACTGTAATCTGGTCGATGACGAGCGCCACCTCCACCGCCAATGCCACCAATACCACCACCGCCTGCCGCTGCACTGCCACGAAATGGATTTCTGGAAATGGAGCACAGCCATTGCACATTAATGATGCCCAAGTGGATGCACTCACTACTCCAATACTCCACTTACCGCTCAGCCCACTCATCGCGGGCGCCACCAGCTCCGCCGCCCATTGGCCGACGGTCGTCCCGGCGTTCGGGCCGGTAGCTATCGCGTTCGCCGCGGAATTTGTCGCGACGCTTGCGGTCGTATTCATCGTCAGACTCAGCCATTGGTGGTGGTTGTTCTTGTTGTTGTCTGCAAATAGTTGTTAATTGCTTAACAATTGTTTCCTAGTGAAAGTTACACTTTTGGCGCCTCAGACATAACCTCAAAGAGGCTCTGGACGATTATTGCAATTAGCTGAGAGTATGGCGTATGTGCTGGCAACTTGTACACTCATCACTCATCATCTATGCGAATAATATTTGAGCCAGCAGCAATATATGCAATTTTTGCTTGCTTGCTTGCATTTTTTTTTAATTGAACTGCGAATGCCGCCATCTTGCCGTGCGAAAAACGCTTACGTGTTGTTGATGCGCCAATTTGCAATTAGTAAGTGACTAAACACAAGTTGCCAACATTTATTACTTTTGCTCCAGCCTAAATGGCCTCCATATTGCACACTCGCTTACCTTTTTGCTTAAATTATTGCTATTTCTATTATATTTTTCTTGCAGTGCGGCGTCCAAAATAGATTGGAGATATGGCATTTGTATTCTTATCGATATTTCGATACTGGCAGTGTGCCACACTGTTGAAATGTTGCCAAGCGAGCAAATGCTGCTCAGCAATTCAAATCGATAAGTCGATGAAAAGTGGCAAATATTTAATTCAAATCATATTAATGACAAAACGAACATCAAATCCATTGAACATATTTTAAATATATATATATTTTTTATTTTTATTACACGTTTCATATATATCGTATATATATAGACTTTTGTTGTTATTATTATTTTCATACGTATATGTACAGCTTAGTTTTAAAACTATTTAAAGTGTATGTGTGTTAGTCTAAGCCTATATAGATCTGTTGTTGTTCTTGTTATGTATGTAATTAATTTCAAAAATTTAATTATATATGCGCCCCATAGACTGGCATATTAATCAGTTGTAGTTTAATGCAATGGCCACTCGTTCGCCCCAAAAGTTTACACGTAAATAGCAAATTACGTTAACTTGTACATGTATCTGTTCATATATATATATATGTATATGTATATAGATGTATATATACTTTTTTCTCAAACTTAAGTCAAGTTATACTCGTAGTATAAAAGTTTTGCTTCTTTTCTATTTTTTTTTTTTTTGGTTTTTTCTTTTCATTTTTTTTGTAATTAGAATTCAAGTGTTTTTCGGTTTCTGTTTCTGATTAGCAATTTGTATGAAAGTATTTGAAAATAAAATGTCAGTTAAATAGATGCACTTACTAATAGATAAGTTAGTATAAGTATATGTATAAGTAAGTATATGTCTATGTAGATAGATCAATGCACCTTAAGTTCTTAAAAAAACCAACAAGCTAACCCCTCGTGTTAGTATACCAAATATTTTATACGATTGTTAATAATAATATATTGTAATAATAATAATAATAATAATAATAATTAAGTATGCATATTGAATTGTTTGTTCGGTTTAAATGCTAACAATCTCTACATCTCTCTCATTTTAATTAAATACGGCTTTAAGAGACGAAAACAGTTTTAAATCGGTCCAAATCAAAAGTTTAGCTTCTTTTAGCAGGTTGAAATTAAAGCTAAGATAAAACTTAAAGTTTTTTGGCAGTGCAGCTTTTAAATTCAAATTTAAAAAAAAAAATCCTAAAATGACTCAAGTGTAATCCGAAATTTGCGGTGCCAAATTATAATTGATAAGAAAAATGTGTATTTTTTATCAAATGCAGATTTTCTTCTTCTTCTTTGTTTAATTTGAAAAACTTTCCAGTTCTCATTTCTATTACGTATTTTTTGTGTGTTCTTCTGTCTGCCTTTCATTTAGAATATGTAATTGAATATATTAATATATATTTTTGTTTTGTATTTCGTAACACTAAAATGCCATCAATTCAGTTTTAAGTTGTATTTTTCCGGTATTTATTTATTTTTCCTGCTAACTGCATTTGAAAAAATGTGCGTTGTTTTTTGCATACTCGTATATTTTTTTAATTGTAAGTATTTTTACTTGTAGAATCTATGTCGACTTCTTGAACTGTACTCGTATTTTGTTTTTTTTCTTTAGTATTTCTATATATCGTAGATAATTAATTACTCGTATATTTACTGATTGCTACACATTGCAAATGAAATTAGACATTTTTCGACATTATGGCTAAGTTTCAAAAAAAAAATAATAATAATCAAAATGCCTGCACAAATTGTATGTAATAATATAAACGTAAATTAGTTTGATTATATAATTTGTAACTATTATTGTTATATGTTTTTTGTCAAATTTGGCAGTGAGAAATCTACACAACTTAAAATTTTATTTGCTTAGCACTTTAGCTGTGTGTGATTGGAGAAGCAATTTATTTAAATATATATTTTGTCATTTATTTCGATAGGTTTACAAGCTCAATATAAAAAAAAAAAAAAACAAAAAGACTCGAGATTCGCATCATTAATTTTGCTGTGTTATCTGCTACTATCTGAACAGATCTTGTTTTCGATTTTTAATCTTCTGTTTTTTTTTTGTTTTTTTTTTGTTTTTGTTTTGTATCATGGAAAATATGAATTGTGCTTTGGGTTGCTTCGTTTTGTGATTTGCAAAACAGGTACCTCTAAAAAGGCGTAAGGAGTATGTTTTTTTTTTGCTATCATATTTCGAACTGATCAATCGGGCTTTGATTTTGGTAACGAATTTTGGAAACGGAAACAATTTGTTCATATTGTATGTGAGTAATTTTAAATGTATGTATATTTGTGGTTAGCGCTGCTGCTAAGGTCTCGCTTGTAGTTACGTTTTATTATTAATGCTCAAAAACCTTTCAATCGTGTTTCATTTAAATGTTTCGTTTGAGGTAGTTTTCAATTCAGGATCAATATCTACAAGTTGAACACAAAACTCTCGTACAATTTTGCATCTTATTTTGTATTTTATATTTTATATTTTGTAATTTGCTTTTTTTGTTTTAAGGATTAGGCTTAGTTGTGTGCTCAATATGGGGTTTTTATTTTCTCTTATTTCTTCTCATTCACGGATCATAGTACAGATCATCCTCTACGGGGTAATTAGGTATTGTAAGTAGTTATGGGCAAAACAAGTTATTCAAGTTACACGTAACAGAAAACAGTGCATAAAAATTAAATAAAGTTCTTGATCTTTTTTTTGTTTTTGGTTTTGGTTTCGTTTCATGAATTTCAAAAATCTACATAACGATTTGTGTTTTTTTCATTTCATTTGTTCATTTGTTCATTTGTTCTTATGCTTTGTTAGTCATATTATATGAATGGATATCTCAACAAGTTGTTTTACTTTACTTTATACCTTATGTTCATCATTATAATTTTGTCAGGTTGCTTTTTTTGTATGTTTCGTATTTGTTGCTTGTCATAATGCTGCTGCTTTATATAGAGCGAGAGTTACATATACATACATATTTACAGTTTGGCTTAGGTATATAGGGTATTGGGTTTATTTTATAATTAGTTTGGTATTATCAAAGTTTAAAGAAATATTATTAGCGAGGGCGCGAGGAGTTTCATTTTATAATATACTTTTTCTTCTTGTTTGCATTAGATTAGTTTATGTTGCTTAACTTATATATATTTAATTCACACTTGACAGTACCTTTTTTTATAGATGTTTTTTTTATTAGTTTTAGTTTTCGTTAATTATTAAAAAGGTTATAAGCAAATCATTTTGTATCGTCTAAAGCTATTTTATAGCGCGTCTTATGTTTCAATTATTTTTTTTGGGCTTGACTCTCAAGATTCACCCATTTTAAAATCATTTCTCGTTTGTTTTTTTGGTTTTTGCTGCTTTTCCAATTTGGCAAAACTAAAACTTGGACTACAACAAAAATAACTAAAGTCGATTTCCATTTGGTTGACCCCCAAGCTGTTTCGCAATACTTTTCCATCCAATTTGTTTTCTTCCAATCTTTCGAAATAATAATGTTTCATACTTAGTTTTCTTAGCTTGCTTTTCCAATATCGTTTTCATTATAATTTTTGTTATAACAACACTCGGTGAAAAGCCAACTTCACAGCCGTTTGCTTCGCATATGCAAAACTGTTATTCAAGTTCTGCATGCAATCTATCGATCTGTCGATCTATCGATTAATCGACCTATCGCTCCTTACACTAACGAGTCTTTGCTCACACATGTCGCTTTCTCTTGCCAATCATCAAATTGTGAAATGAAATTTGTGAAAATTCAAATAAATCAAATAAAAACACATTTCTCTGTTTATGCTTGTTTTTTTTTTTTCGTTCAACATATTTTCAATATATATTGTGTGTATTTTTCGTATATTTTTGTTTTGTTGTTTTGCATTTTCCATTTTTGCATTTACGTAAAATAGTAAAAATTATTTATATTACGATAGATTTTGTTGTTGGTTTTTTACATTATAGTAAAACTACAAAACAAATTATGTATAATAATTAAACGCTTTTTATGCATACTAAAAAAACTTAAGCTTATCAAATCAAATATAAGTATATATGTATATGTATAATCAAGAAACTTAAGAGTGAGTTTGTTATTTTTTTGATTTTCAGGCATTTCGCCCACTATTAGGTTTGCTGGTATTAATTATTTTATAATTAAATTATTCACTGTGTTTTTGTTGTTGTTGTTGATTTGTTTTTGTTTTTGTTTTTGTTTTTCGTGCAGTTTACAAATAATTGAATTTTTTAAAGCATTTAATTTCTAATTATATTAATTTTTAGATATTTGTTTAACTATTTTCAATGATTTGAATTGCTGTATACAAAAATTCAATCGTTATAAATTAAATTTACTTAAATCTTTATGTATCAGTATGTGTGTGTGTGTATATGTGTGGGTGAAAATTATATATATATATTCAATTAGCATAATTATTTAATAATAGGAGTAAAAATAGAAAAATTGCACATTTCAAAAAATATCTCTGCCACTTTTTACACAATTAAAAATGATTTGTTTAAACTTTACACATTTTTTTGTTTAGTTCATTTATTTTCGTCGTATTTTACAAATCGCTACTAAAATTAGAATAAATTTGATTTAAGTTAAAATAAGGCCAACAATTTGTTTTTCTTTTTTTTTTAGTTTACTTTCTCGTTTCTACAGGTCAGAAGCAAAAGCAGCAAAAACAAAAGAAAGAACTTATAAAAAAGAATTCATTCAATTGCATAACATAAATTCCAAATAAAGAAATAAATTGCCAAAAATTATGTAATTTGCACGTTTTTTTTTTGTTTGTTTGTTTTAAAACAAAATTTTGATTATGCCAAATAGTTTTTAAGTTAATTGCTACACTTTACAAATATGTATAAATTTTGAATTAAAATTTCTTTTTTTTCATATAAATTAATATTGAAGTCTTTTGGTGTGTGTGTATGCAGGTGTGTGTGTGTGTGGTGTGTGTGAATGCATGTCAAGTGATTGAAACTTTTGTGTTTTGTTTTTGAATTTTCGTTTTTGTTTTTGTTTATGTTGCGTTTTTTTTGTTTTAATTAATTAATACCGTTAATGCCTTTTATTTTTGAGTAAAACTCCAATCACTTTTTTTTTACAATTTCGCCAATTGTTTTGTAAAGAAGATGTAGAAAAAAAATAAACTGCAAAAATGTATATGAATTGTATAAAAAACGACGGCGCCTAAAAAATGTTCAATTCTCATCTCATTTAGTAAAAAAAATATAAGGAGGGCATAATTCAAAAAATTTTTATGTCGTTTTTTTTTCATCAATTGTTAAACATTTTGTTTTGTTTTTTTTTTTTTTTGTTTTTGATTTTTTTTGTTTTGTTTTTGTTATTTTTTGTTTTTTTTTGTTTGTTTGTTATACAGTTGTTGCTGTTTTCTTCTCAGTTAATATGATTAAAAAAATATTTATAAAATCAGTCCAAGTTTTGCGTGTGTTTTTTTAGATTTAGTTTTTTGTTTAGAGTTGGTATTTGTTGCGAAATATACATAACTTAAATTAATTGTTATTATTTATTACGTTTTGTTTGTTTATAGTTCAAGTTCAAGTTCAAGTTCAAGTTGAAGGTATTTAATCAGATTTACTCGCTGCTTTTGAATTAGATGTACAGTTACTTATTTCGATATTATACACATGCTTGTTTCCTTTTTTTATTTTATATAATTATTACATTTAATATTAGGGTTGTATTTGTTTTTTTTTTTATATATTTTTAAAATATAAACAATCTTGATTCTCTTCTGTTTTCTGCATGACAGTTTTTAGCAGCTTCTAACTTCGGGTCATTAAACAAAAGAATTTTAATACAACTATATATATATATATATAAAGTATATATATATATATATATACATATAAAGGGTATGCTATGTTATTGGTTGTTACGCCCCTTTTGCCTGCTTGACCAATTTTATGTTTTATTTGAAGCATGCTCTCTGTTTTAAGTTAAGAATTTGTTATATATATATATATATATATATAAATGTGTGTGTGTGTGTGTGTGTGTGTGTGTGTGTGAGTGTATAGTAATATAATTTTTGTATATATATACTCATAATGGCTTACAACTAATATTTGCAGACTTAACACTAAATAACTGCATTTTACGCTTACTCAAAATTGTTATTTGCCAGACGCGACTTTCGCCAATTTATATATACACATATATTTATTTATATATATATATATATATATATATATATATAAACTGTATAATTAAGCAGCAGCCACTGTGCCGTTACGCACTTGTTTATTAAATCCACACGCGTGGAATTTTTACATAGCTTGCGCAAAATCCGTAAAGAAAACCAGAAGAAAGAAAGCAAAAGACAAAAAAAAAAAAAAACAAACAAACAAAAGCAAAAAAAACCAAATTCAACTATTTGAAATATATGCAAGATTGTACAGTTACAGTTTGTAGTCGACTATTGCTTTGAACTTACAAGAGACCAAGTGAATAACGGTACAGTTTTGTCTGCTTAAATATGTGTGGGGGTGTGGATGTGTGTGTGTGTGTGAGTGTGTGTGTGTCTGTGTACAGCTGCCTGTTACTATTTGAATTCTATTCCATGAGCAGCAGTGCGACTCCCTCGACAAGCAGGGGCTGCTGCTATGCGCTGCTCGTCGTTGAATGCTCCGTTTTTAGTGGCACACCCATCAAGGCCATCGCTGTCTGTGTGTTCGCATACATGCTTACATTTGCACCACCCCCACCCCCACTCCCAGCCACACTGCCGTTGGCCACCGTTGATGGCGTCGTCGAGCTTGCCGGCACCGCTGCTGTGATGCTGGTGGAGCTACTGGCCGCAGCTGTATTCGGACCCATTGCACCACCGCCACCAATATAATCGCTGCTTGTGCTAACTGCTGACACGGAACCAGCACCGGCAACCGCACCACCCGCACCACCACCCGCTGTATGACTGGGCAACGTGTGGAGCTGTTGATGTTGCTGCTGCTGATGATGTTGCTGTTGCTGGGCGGCCGCCGCCAGAGCGGCCTGTGAAGATGTGGACGCCGAGTCGGCATCGAGGCCAGCGGCGATTGCACCACCGACTGCACCACGCATACGCTCGGCCCGTGCGATTCGATCCTGTTCGTCCTGCTGGGCCTGTAGATGCGATTGCACTGACGGCGGTATGGCGTGCACATCCCAGATCTCCTCAAGAAACTTGGGCAGCTTGCGATTCTTAAGCTTCAGCGAGAAACACATCTCCGCATTCTGATTGCCCAGCGTTCGCAGCTCGGTGAGTATGGAGAGCAGTTTGGCGTAATTGACGAGACTCATCGAGTTGCCGCAGTGGCGATTGAGTATATAAATGCGTAGCGTGTCGATGTAATAGCTCTGTATCGCTTCGACCAGCTGGGCCTTCTCCAGGCCCGGCCGGTCCGAGAAGATCACAATGGCAGTGAGTAGCGCATATTCCACATTGTCCACCTTCATCGCGAACATCTGGCGGCAAAAGTGCAACAGATCCTCAATGTTATCCGCCATGCCGGCCATTTTGTACGAGTCGCGTGTGTAGGATCGATTGTTCGCAAAGAATATCGAGTCCGAGCTGTGATCGTAGCGTCGGGCCATTCTCAACATCATCACTTCCGATGAGCAGGCCTAGTAGTAGTTAAGTAATACAGTTAGATTCTGATCATTATATATATATATACAATACTCACCTTGAGTAACGTGATCTGATCCTCTTGGGGTATCTTTGTAAACGCTGGTAATCCTTTCGCAAACTCCACAATCAACTGCACTGTGAGTATGGTTATCTCGGTGATGTGCCTAAAACTGACATCCGTCTGACTCTCATGCTCATCCGGTTGACTCTGTGGAACAACACAATATATCGATTAACAAGCGAAGCATATATATATATATATATATCAAGACTCAAGCATAACCTGAGATTAGTCGGGAATCAAATAAGTGTAAAGACAATAATTTATTTGAATATTTTCTGCTTTACATTTTGTTTCTTTTCAAAAAAATTTATCTGATTTTCATCATTCCCAAGAAGTTTGGGTCATTATTTTGACACCCTCTGATCCGTTCGTAATGCTAATGATCCAAATGCCAAATTGTTGCTCATCTTAAATTTGCTGCTCTAACCAAAGGAACCCCTACCGGATATTCTACTAGACGAGTCGAGCAGATGAGACTATATATATATATATATATATATATATCTGGATATATATTTGCTAATAACACCATACGAAGTTTTCTTCAATCCTACTCTAAATGTTTTTTTCTTAATATTTTCCTTGCTCTTACAACTTATCAATCTCTGTTCTATCCTCAGACCTGTAGTCATATATAATACCTATATAATACCTATACCTATTATAATCAGTTGAAAATACCGATTTCAATTTCGTCCAGTTATGTATATCAATATTGGCACTTACCATAATACGCTTGAGATCCTCTTCGGATGGCTGCTCGTAGCCATCCTGATACCAAATTAATTTATATATAACGGCCAACTGATTGAACGTTAATGGAGGTATATTGCGCGCTTGACACTTGGCCAAAATATCATCAGGTAGTAGCTGCAAAAATCAATGTATTCATTTCAGTTAAGATTGATTTTTTTTTGGTGTATTTTTGTTTGTTGAGCCTACCGGAATTGTGGCATGCTGCGGCGGCTCGCACGTCATGAGGTCCAGTATCTCCTTCTTGACGTAGTCATGGGTGCCATGAAGGCCGATTCCGTTGCCACCGGCACCACCACCACCACCACCACCGCCGGCGATGACGCCGCCGCCCGCACCGCCATGCTGTGAACTGGGCGAACTGGTGACCTTGTCCTTCTCCTTTTGGGCCTTCTTCTCGCGCCGCTTCATCGCACACTGATTCTCTGGGACGACGCACTCCGGACGCATGCCAACGGCTAGGCACTTCTTCAGCCGGCACTCCTGGCACTTGCGCCGCATATACATGTCCATCTCGCAGGCACGCCCAAACTTGCAGCAATAGTGCGCATTCTTGGTGACGCTGCGCCGAAAGAATCCCTTGCAGCCCTCGCAGGTGAGCGCATTGTAATGATAACCCGACGCCCGATCTCCGCACACAAGGCAGAGCTCCTCCTGGACACGCGGCGCCGGACCCTTCTTGCTCTTCTTCGCATCGCAGCCCTCGTTGACGGAGTAGCCGTTGAGGCTGCTCGAGGGCGAGAGATCATCGCGACCTGTAAAAATAGATGCAAAAATTTCCATTTCAATTTCAATTTAAATTTGATTTTCTTTCTTTTTTTTTGCTTTTACGATTTCCGTGAATTTTTGAATAGTAATCGAGTGTTTTTTTTATTGTTGTTGTTTGCTACTGTTGTTGTTGTTTTTGTTGTTGTTGTTGTTGTTGTCTTACATAAAACATTAGACCCAAATAAATAAATTTTGATTTCGGTGTGCGCAAAATTTGCATAGGCGTATAGAAAAATAGTAAGAAAACATTGCAAAGACAAAATGCTCTCCACAACTGTCACATGTTAAATATATCTATATATATCTATAGATATATGTATATATGTATGTCTACATCTGTATCTGTATCTGCAAACGGGGTCTCCACACACGAAAAATTTAAAATTCAATTAACGTTTGCTCAAAGTCGAATACAAAAAGAATCGCGCGAAAAAAAACCGAAAATCGACAAAGTCTGAAAGAATTCGCAAATGTGAAAAATGGATGAAAACAGAGTTGGTCAATGTTAGCCGATGAAATTGGTATAAGCTCCTCTATATATATATACATATATACGTAACTCCAGCACAAGAAAAAAGTCGACTTTTGCTATCGCCACTTTTTGATAACAATCAACTTTTGATTTGTATTCCGTGTGGAACATATTTATATATATATATAGGATATATATATATTATGTTCCCAGACTTTTTTTTTTTTTGGTTTAGAGAACTTGACTCGAGCCGTATCGATTATACTTGCATGTTAACACAGCAAACGGTGGAGCCCTTCAGACTCTGAGGCTCAGACACATTATAGAAATAGTCACGTTCAGGACACACATTAAGAAACAGACACAGACACAGACACAGCGTGACAGAGAGGGGAGAGTGAAAAGAAAGAGTGGTGAGTGAGAGAGAGGGAGGGAGAGTGAGTGGGGCATGCGACAAAAATAAAATAGAAAAAAAATGCATATCAAGTGCATGATGTTGTTGTGGTGTGTGCAAAGACAGTAATAATCGGGCATGCTGATGGATGAATGGCCTGAATGGGCGGGGCAGATGGAGGCGCGCCCTAAGTAGATACGACAAAGAGGCGTTGCTGCAACTATATAGAAGACAGGCAGCAGGCAGGCAGGCAGGCGGGCAGGCGGGCAGGCCACCAGCTTAGCAGCAAAGACACTTCACTAAGAAGCCAAAGCCCAGGCACCAAAACACTTGGCCACAAGTGCTAATGCTTTGCCCAGCCCACCCATCCCTACACACACACACACACACACATGCAACACACACACACACACTTGCAACACACACACAGTTAGTAAGTGCAACGCGGTGCATTGTCGGCATAACACAGTTTTTTATATTTTTTTTTCTTCTTCAGCTTTTCAGCTGCACCTGCTGCTGTTCCAATGCAGTACAGTGGTAACTCGTTAACTGCAACGCATGAGCTCTCCTAGCGCTGCTTACACTTAGCGAATATTCTTCAGCTTTAATAGTGTTCATTTTGTATCGATTTGTTTTCAAATTCAAATTCAGTTTTCGTCCTTTCTTCTAAGCCTAAGCAATGGCTGTTGTCATTAGCGAGTGCGCACTGTATTGCGCATACGCCCAGTCGTCGTCGTGCTGGCTGCTTGTTCCACTGCCACTGCCGCGGAAACAGGCTCTGCCACTGCCACAGTGCCTCTGCCACTGCCCACTTTCCCTCCGATGGCGTTTCAATTTCACTGCCACACAGCAAAACCAAAAAAGAAGAAGAAGCAGAGAAGAGGGAGAGAGAGGAGGGATACAGAGCGAGAGAGGTGTGTGGGGGGGGGGGGGGTGTTGGGGAAAACTTCGCGCTAAATAAAATGAAATAAATAAAGTGCGGCGTCATGCAAACTTCGTCTGCTTCAGCGGCAACGACGCCAACTTGACTGCAAATTTTCACTGCAACGTGTGGCAAGTATATATGTGTGTGTGTGTGTGTTGCAAGTGTGTGCATGGTAAACTGAAAAATGCAGTAAATTGCTGTTGCGGCAAAGAAAAAGTGTGTAGCAACAACAACAACAACAAAAACAACTGCTGCTGCAACAACAACAACAACAACAACAACAACAGCAGCAGCAGCAGCACAAAAAGTAAAAACCTGACCAGCCACACAGCCACATTCAACCAATCATTACAAACCCCCCCTCCCTCTCCACTCGCCTCGCCCCATCCTGTGTGTGGCAGGTTCCCCAGGCATTGGATATTATCGCTGACAACGTCATGCAATGTTTGGCATTTTCATGGGTTGTTTAAGCATTGCAACAGCAACAACAACCACAACAACAACAACAACAACAACAAAAGCAACTTTATTTTAATCGCCACGTTTGCTTGGCTGATAGCTGATTGTTTTCTATATGGAATTCGTTTGAGAGGAATATTGATGGTTCTAGCATGTACGACACAACTTAAGATCAGAAGTTTTAGTGGGCTAATCATAATAAATCAAGTATTTAGACAAGTAGTTGTTGACTTAATGGCCACTTGAGAACCGTTACGCTAATGCGACTTTTTACTAGCTAAACTTTGTTTTTTTATGCAAATTACAGTTGTTAAAACTTATTGTTCAATCTCAAGTTGTTATGCGAAACAGAATCGATCCTTAAATGGACAATAAAATACAAATTTGACAAAGATTTCTTTGCTTCAAATGCGCAAAAGTTGACAATATTTATATATTTTATATGTTATACAATATTCATCTCTTTATACTCCACACAAAGTGGATTCTATTTATATACAACTCAAATGCCAAATGTGGGAATCAAGTCAACTTGGCTCAACTTGAACCCAATTGCATTGGTCTTATTCAATTAATATTAATGTGGATCGTGTTCACTAATACACATGCACATATGCATATGTGCGTACAAGCAGCAGTCCATTTATAATGGGACACATTTCATATTTTGGCGCCAGGTGGCGCTGGCGTGCATAGCTAAAGTAGAGTCGCTTCAGCAGCTACTTATTGGTAGCCATTTTGCGCTTGCAATTAGCGCAGGTTGGAGGTGCCTCTCCAGCGTAGCGCATCAGCGTGATGAGTTATTATATTTCATATACTTACACATATACAACTACAACTACAACAATCACAGAGAGCCACATTTCATTTCATTTTTTTTTGTGCTTTTTCAGTATGAAAAGCAATTTTCCCAACTCGCACACAGCGCCAAAGAACGCCATGAAGTAACAAAACAAAGGCGAGCAATGGGAAAAATAAAAAAAATAAAAGAAAAATGAAAAATACAAAATCAAAAAAATAGACGCCAAGCAAAGTACAAAAACAAAACACAAAAGGCTGCCAGCGGCCTCCAACAAAATATCACAGCCATACATCTCTCCATTCCTCCACTCTTCTCTCCCTTTCACTCTCTCTCGCTCTCTCTCTGTCTTATACATGGTGCACAGCCAGCCATTCAAAAGCCAAGAGCCCGGCCTCTGCCCACATTTGGAGTTCATTGTGTTATTGTGCTTGCTTGCTTGCTGCTCGTCGTCGTCGTTGTCGTCGTCTCTTGGTCTCGACGCCGCACTACATACCCACATAATCCATGTAAACGTCCGAAAGCTACGCTACAACGGCGGCAGAGGCAGCGACAGTGACAGCGACAGCGACAGAAGCCATAGCTATGGCCACGAGAGCACAACACAAACTGGGAAACTGCAGTCGACGCCAGCAGACCCAAACAACTTGCACAGCAACCGCAACATCATCAAGCTCGCTCTCACACATGCAGCGTTGCTCTCTCTCTGGAGCGCTCTCTCTCTCTCTATGGGGCTCTCTGTTTGTAGAGTGCGCTTTTTACTCTCGCTCTCTCTCGGTGTAAGAGTGCGCCCAGAAAAATGTTGATGTAGGCCTCGAAATATGCAGTTTGCCTTTGCCTTTGGCATTGCCACTGTCACTGCAAGCAGCGCTGCCAGCGCTGTATGACATGCACCCCCCCATCCCACTTTAACTTTAACTCTCCTCTCCTCTTTTGCCATCGCCTGGTATGCATGCAGTTCTGTTCTGTCCGTAACTGTGTGTGTGTGTGAATTGCATGTCGCACACTGTGTTTGAGCGTGGTATAGGTAAGTTCTCCCTTCTGTTTCATGTTTCTGTTTTTCTCGTTTTCTCCTCGTCCGTTTTGCGTGCTTTTTGTTCTATGGCGCAAGCAATGAAACTTTTTTTTTATCTATTTTTTTTATTTGTGTTCTACTCTAGTCTGTCGTATTCATTCTATGGCAAGAGTTTTGTTTTCTCTCGATTTTTTGTGCTTGCTTCAATGCATATTTTTAAGCGGCTTTTTTGCAGTGTGTGTGTGTGTATATGTGTGTGGGAAAGGGAGGGCCTGTGCAAACAGCGCCTTCAGCGCAGCAAAATAAATACGTGTGTGTAAGTAAGTATGTATGTATGTGTGTGTGTGTGTGCACAAGTGGCCAGGCGCTTTTTCAGCTCGCATCTTCTCCTCTGCTG
Source organism: Drosophila nr. perissopoda 5 BK-2023a (assembly GCA_035044105.1). NCBI lineage: Eukaryota > Metazoa > Arthropoda > Insecta > Diptera > Drosophilidae > Drosophila > Drosophila nr. perissopoda 5 BK-2023a. The sequence continues at coordinate 1,563,055 of JAWNMK010000231.1, forward strand.
CTGGCGCGGCCGCTGCTGCTGCTGCCGCTATATTAGCAAGTTGAAATCTAGTCGACAAAAAGTCATGAAAAAGTCAGACGACGATTGGGAAACAACAACAAAAACAACAGCAGAAAGTTGTTGGCTTGTTTGCTTGTACGATTTGCAGTTGAGTTGTAGCTACAATATAAACACAAATACACACAAACACACACACACACACAAGCATGCACACATGCATTCAGCTGTATCTCATCTCGAATCGTATATGAAAAATCAAATAAATCGTCAAGTCTGAGTTTATTTTTTGCTCTGCGAATATATATTTATCGTGCAAATTGCAAATTGCTTTAATATGCGAGAGTTTTTGTTGTGTGTATTTTGGAATTGAAAATGGAAATGTTTTTTGGAATGCGCTGCAATTTGATGGCGCCATATTCATTGCGAATGTCAGGTCGTGAATCATGGCTGGATCATCATAGTATATAGCTATATTTATTGCAACGATTTTTCGTGAATTATTATTCTGCCTGAGGATTTGTGGTTGTTTCTGAAAATCTATTTAATATTCTCTCTGCTTATAGCGTGTGGAACTTAAGTTTGTCGATTAGGTAAAGTCAAGTTCAGTTGTGGATCCCATGTGGAGCGCATGTATATAAATTTATTTTTAAATGTGAATTTATCACTAACATATTCTCGATATCATAAATATTCTGTTATCGAAATATCTGCCTTGCTTCATGTGGATGCCATTACTCAGCGAAATTTATGTGGCAACCCCCAACGAGTTATTACGAGTCACAAGTGTCAAAGAGCAAACCAAAAATCATTCCATTGACACATTTATCCATATCGCTTGTTGACCAATTGCCAGCTACACCACTCGATTGCATAAATAGGGCTGACGACCCCAACTCAGAACGTAGTGGTTGAGTAAGCCCCAAACACCCCCACTAACCATAGCAACCCCAAAATGCAAGAGGGTAGCTACCCCATATTACCCACACCTGATAAACTACTCTGCTCTACCTTGGCTTTGGCTTTGGCTTTGGCTATAAACCCAACATCAACATGGGCCGCTTAATTACGAGGGGTAGGCGTGCTGAGGAGGGGTAGGGAGGAGGGGGTGAGCCTGTGGCTGTGGCTTGCATTGCTTGCCGCCGTCAGTTTGTTAGCTGGAGTTTGTAAAAACTGTACCACAAGCAGAGCGCATGGCAAATGCATTCCCATTTCTCTCTCTCTCACCACAAACGCCGCTCTCTTTTGGGGGTTTCATGAGGTGGAGGGGTAGCGGGTGGCCGGGGTATGTTGGCTTAGAAGGGTTCTAGTGCAAGGCTGCAATATATATTGCACGAGTTTCGCCTCAGTTCTTCTTAGGCACGTTTTACCATAACAAAATTGATTTTTTCAGTTCGTTGGCATGCTGCCTAGCCTCAAAAGGGGATGGGGTTTGGGGTTTGTGGGTTGTGGGTTGGGTGTGTGTTGTTCACCCCCTCACCCTGCCAATATTGTTGGACCATAGCACGCAAAGCACAGGGCTGCAGCATTGCAGTGCAGCACGTCACAGGGCTGCAAATGGTTTTTAACCTACTTAAAGCACAGGTCGACATTTGGCGAGGGTCGCCGCATGACCTTTGAGCTTATACCTTGGCTTTGCAACCGGCAGTGGTGGCCGGATCGAAGGGTAGGGGGAAGGTTGGGGTGCAACTGCCTCAACTAAATTGAAGAAGAATGCGCCACTAATTTACATTTAGCAAACCAACGTTGCCAGAGCCAAAACGACGCCATTTTTTATGGCGTCTGTAATTTTAAAAATGGCTGCCAAACAGACACAAGGCGCAAGTGAAACAGAGAAGGAACCAGGGAAGGAAAAGCGGAAAACCAGCAGCCACTGCCCGAAGGTAAACGAAAGTATTTGCAATGGTTTCCGTTTCCGTTTGTCGACTCGACTCGACTCGAGTCGAGTTCAAGGAAAAATGTGCATTTGACATGACATCGATGGACGGACGGACAGCGAACCGACATCGGACATCGGACAGTCGACATTGGACTTAACGACACGAACTGGACAACCAAACCAAGTGGACTGTGGACAGGGAACTGTACTTTGAATGGACTTCCTTGCTTGCCAATCAAAAAAGAAAGTTTAAGATCAACAAAAATATGTAAAATATACTCGCAAAACTTTAAGAATATTTTGGTTAATTTATAAACTCTCATGCTATGCAATGCTTAATAAATTCAATTCTTCGTAGTTATTATAGATTAATATATATAAATATATTGCAATTATAAATAATTATAATATTTATATAAATTAAACTTTTTTGGAGACTATTTTTAAAGTGTTGACTTTTTTTTATCTAAAGAATTCTTGATTAATGCTTAGCTTTTCAACCGTCTCATTTTTTCTGCCAGTTTTCCAACTTTGATTTCCTTTGAGCTGCGCGCCTTGAATTATGCAGCATTAAATTGCATGCTGCACACAATATATCAAACTCCCTCTCTTTCCCTCTCCCTCTCTCTCTCTCTCCTTTCCTCTCTGTCTTTTCAGCTGCAATGCCCGCTGTGCCCCAGTGGAGCCTGTCATATTCCGTTTTTATGGGCCTTTAATCATGCACATCGTTTGCAAGCACACACACTAACACACTCTTACACACACACACACACATACACACACAGGCACAGACACAAATGCATCGCTTTGTTTACAGTTGAGTTTTTTTTATAGCCAACATATGTTCGACATGTTCAGTTGGCTCTTTTATTGCACTTTGCACATTGCGTTGCTGCTTTTATGCCCCATTCGTCATTCGCTCGTTTACCAACACTGTCGCGGCGACACTTAACAAAATATTAAAGTGTCTAGCTTGGACAAGGCAAACGAGGCGAAATGTATGCGTGTGTGTGCGAATGTGTGTGTGCGAGTGTGTGTGTGTGTTTTTGTGCTTCATTCAGTGGATAGTAAAAAACAAAAAAAATGTATTCCAGAAGCCGGGCAAAAACAATGGAGCGCTAAAACAAATGGCAATGGAGTGAAGCCATTAACAAACACAAACACAGATACACACTTACACACACACACACACACACACACACACACACACTTACACACACACAAAAAGTGCTAAAATAGATGAAGAAGTTTCCGTGGAAATGCTAAACAAAAGTTGCAACGCTGATTGTTCTGCTAGCGATGCTTCTTCCATACAAATGCCTCTGACAGTGTGACCAGAGCACAACGATGCGAATGATGTGGTGAGCTTGAAGGGGGCAGGGGGGGGGAAGGTAGGGGAACGCTGTGTGTGCCTCGGGGGGGAAACCTAGCAAGATTTTGCATACACACTATAAATAATGGGAAGGGCGCTGTCAACTAAATCAAATGAAGTTTGGCAACAATGCAAGGCAATAATCTGTAAAGTGAAGCAGGGCAACAATGCGAGCGAGAAGCACATTGCACATCTGCTGAAGTTTGACAACAGCGCATTGATTCTAATTTTCCCTTGTCGCTGTCTTAATTTAAACAGATTAATTCAAATTTTGTGCTATTTATATACATATGTTGCTGCAAAAGCTCTTTAAAATTAAAATTAAAAAACAAACGTTTTTTGCTATGCAATGCAATACAAATAGAACAAAATGCTGCCAAATATATATGAAGTTGAAGTGCTCAGGGAGGGGGCGGGGACTGCCTCAACAATGGACTGTGATGTGAAAGCGATGCTTTGATAATGAAGTTTGACAACAATGGCGATGCGAGTTGTATCGATTACAGCATCTCATTGTGATATACCTGATGCGCTGTTGCCGCACTTCACTGCTTCCACAACAAGCCCTGCACAAACTGACTGGTTAATGCAGTCAGTCAAGCGTTGCTCGTATGCAAAAAAAAAAACAAAAAAAAAACACACACATAAATTAAAAAAACAAATAATAAAAAATATTTTGTTCAAGTGCAGTTCTTGTTGCTGATGTTGTTTTTTATGCCGAGTTTGAAAAGTTCGTAACGGAAGTTTTTAATTAAATGTTGTGTGAAAAATATGAAAAATGGTTGAGAAAAAGTACATACAAATATATCTCTATATATATATGTATATGTATATATGGAAAAGTAGAATGGCTCTTTAAAGTCGTTAACGACCTTGTGGTTATGGCTAAAGTCAAGCAAGCAGTAACCCAGTACTCATTTTTGAGGTTGGCTAATGTTGGCTAATGTTTTTTCTCTTCTCTCTTTTTGTATTATCAAACATTGTCGTCTGGTCATGGCTTATATACAGTTTTTATTGTTATTATATTATCAGCATGCTGTGCGACAAGCGTGTGTACACACACAACTTGTTATGCAGCATCATCGAACTACGAACAACGACATTCTATACCAAAAAAAAAAAAAAACAAGAGAAGAAAAAGAAAAGAAAAGCATACCCATAACACCATTGCATTCCCATTCCCATTCCCTTTCCCAAT